>BLSH010536195.1:421395-436565 GCA_018402905.1 Glandirana rugosa | reverse complement strand
CAGTGTAAATTTACTGCCCCCTCAAAATAACTCAACACACAGCCATTAATGTCTAAACCGCTGGCAACAAAAGTGAGTACACCCCTAAGTGAAAATGTCCAAATTGGGCCCAAAGTGTCAATATTTTGTGTGGCCACCATTATTTTCCAGCACTGCCTTACCCCTCTTGGGCATGGAGTTCACCAGAGCTTCACAGGTTGCCACTGGAGCCCTCTTCCACACCTCCATGACGACATCACAGAGCTGGTGGATGTTAGAGACCTTGCGCTCCTCCACCTTCCATTTGAGGATGCCCCACAGATGCTCAATAGGGTTTAGGTCTGGTGACATGATTGACCAGTCCATCACCTTTACCCTCAGCTTCTTTAGCAAGGCAGTGGTCATCTTGGGGGTGTGTTTGGGGTTGTTATGTTGGAATACTGCCCTGCAGCCTAGTCTCTGAAGGGAGGAGATCATGTTCTGCTTCGGTATGGTACAGTACATCTTGGCATTCATGGTTCCCTCAATGAACTGTAGCACCCTAGTGCTGGCAGCACCCATGCAGCCCCAGAACATTACACTCCCACCACCATGCTTGACTGTAGGCAAGACACACTTGTCTTTGTACTCCTCACCTGGTTGCCGCCACACACACTTGACACCATCTGAACCAAATACGTTTAGCTAGGTCTCATCAGACCACAGGGCATGGTTCCAGGAATCCATGTCCTTAGTCTGCTTGTCTTCAGAAAACTGTTTGCGGGCTTTCTTGTGCATCATCTTTAGAAGAAACTTCATTCTGGCACAACAGCCATGCAGACCAATTTGATGCAGTGTGCAGCGTATGGTCTGAGCACTGGCAGGCTGACCCCCCATCTCTTAAACCTCTTTAGCAATGCTGGCAGCACTCTTACGTCTATTTCCCAAAGACAATCTCTGGATATGACGCTGAGCATGTGCACTCAACTTCTTTGGTCGACCATGGCGAGGCCCGTTCTGAGTGGAATCTGTCTTGCTAAACTGCTGTATGGTCTTGGCCACCATGATGCCGCTCAGTTTCAGGGTCTTGGCAATCTCCCTACAGCCTAGGCTATCTTTATGTAGAGCAGTGGTTCTCAAGTCCGGTTCTTGGGACCCACTAACAGGCCAGGATTGCAGGATAACTGAAATACATCACAGGTGATATCATTTGCTGCTCAGTTATTATAGTATTCTAGTCTGCATCTCCCCAAGGTAATACTTAAAATCTGACCTGTTGGTGGGTCCTGAGGACCGGAGTTGAGAACCACTGATGTAGAGCAACAATTCTCTTTTTCAGATCCTCAGAGAGTTCTTTGCCATGAGGTGCCATGTTGAACTTCCAGTGACCAGTATGAGAAAGTGAGAGCTATAACACCAAATTTAACACACCTACTTCCCATTCACACCTGAGACCTTGTAACACTAACAAATCACATGGCACTGGGGAGGGAAAATGGCTAATTGGGCCCAATTCGCACATTTTTACCCAATTTGGACATTTTCACTTAGGGGTGTACTCACTTTTGTTGCCAGTGGTTTAGAAATGAATGGCTGTGCGTTGAGTTATTTTGAGGGGACAGCAAATGTTCACTGTTATACAAGCTGCACACTCACTACTTTGCATTGTAGCAAAGTGTAATTTCTTCAGTGTTGTCACATGAAATGTATAATAAATTATTTACAAAAATGTGAGGGGTGTACTCACTTTTGTGACATACAGTATATATGTACAGTGGGTATAGAAAAGTATCACGCCCTTTAAAATAATCGCATTATGTTGCATTGCAGCCAGACACAGTTTTTGTTTTATCCAGCTGTATTTACTCAGTGCAACATATTAACATCTAAGTGAAAGATATAACACCAACATATCAGAAAAAAAAAACAAAAACAGAATCACTGAGTTGCAAAAAGGATCACCCCTTATGTCTATATTTTGTTGAACCACCTTTGGCTTTATATATAGCCTTTAGTCTGTTGGGATATGTCTCTACTAACTTTGTACATCTAGACTCCGTAATATTTGCCCACTCTTCTTTGCAGAACTGCTCAAGTTCAGTTAAATTTGATGGTGACCGTTTATGGACTGCAGTCTTCAAGTCATTCCACAGATTTTCAATGTGGTTTAAGTCTGGGCTCTGACTAAGCCATGTAAGGACATTCACCGTTTTCTCCTTCAACCACTGTGTGGTCATTTTTGCTGTGTGCTTTGGGTCATTGTCATGTTGGAAGGCAAACCTTCCCATTGATAACTTTCTGGCAGAGTGCAGCAGATTTTCCTCAAGAATTTGGTGGTATTTTGCCCCATCCATTTTTCTTCTATCCTGACAAGTGCTCCAGTATTGGATTTCTGACAGACATATCGATTGGTGTTTAGGCCAAATAATTACATTTTAGTCTCATCTGACCATAACATCCTTTTTCATGCGCCTCAGAATTTTCATGGTGTGTTTTGGCTAAGCTCAGTCGTGACTGCATGTGGCCTTTCTTGAGGAGTGGCTTTTTTCTTGCAACCCTCCCATACAAGCCACATTTGTGAAGAATTTGTGATATTGTTGTCACATGCACACAATGACCATAGATGTCTACAACTGCTTCAGAGTTGCTGTATTGCAATTCATTTGCTTTTAACATACAAATTTGGAATTATTGTAATTTCCCAAATGAAAACCACACACACTGTTAGAAATTCTTTTGTTTTAAAAAAATCCATCCTTCTTCTAAACTTGCCACTGTAGTTGAAAACAATTGTCAATATGAGCCCACCAATGATTTGAAAATCAAATGACCATTCCTGAAACCAAAGTAAGTATTCTAGCGTTTGGCCAGATTAAACTGGTGGTATCATTTCAGACACTGTTTATTTTAATGATGGCACCGAACACTGCCAAACAGGTGCAATTTGCATTGACAGGAACTCTGGTGTCCAGTAATAGAGCATGACTTTCTTTCAGCTAACAGTAAGTTTTAGTTTTAATAATCAGAAGGGTTATAAAATTCTAGGGAAAAAAGTAAAATGCAACGTGTTCTGTTAACCTCGATTCACACTAATGTGTTTTTTGATGCATTTTGCAGAAATGCAGGGAATGTTTTTAACAGTGGTTCCTATGGAGCATGTTCACATTAATGCATTTTTGTGCCTCTGCATTTTTGGAAAGGGTCAGGGACTTTTTCCCCACAAAATGCAGCATTTTGCATGTAATAGACTTTAATGGGCATGCAAGAAAAGTGCAAGTGCTGCATTTTAGATGCGTTTTTGATGCGTTTTACCGCAATTTTGCAGGGATTTGCATTTTTAAATCTGCCCCCCAAAAAAATGTAAAAAAAAAAAGCAAAACGCAAATCATGGCAAAATCGCAGGAAAACGCGGGAAAAAAACACAGAAGGCACAGTAAAAAGCACTCCAGAAATGTTCAAAAGCAACATGCATAGATGTGAATTGAGCCTTAGATCATTGCTCTGAAGGAGTATAGCCAATATAGAACAGTGTGACTTTCTCTAACAAACAGAATTCCTACCAATTTGTCTCCATATTTTTTTAATTCCCTGTGCCCAGTACAAGCTGCAAAATCTATTGTATGCTATTAATATGTAATGCTGGCCATAGAAGAGTTGTTGTTGAGTTTTTTCTTTTCATTCAGCCAGTGGGCTGAAAAAAAAATTATTCCTCTACCACACAAGCGAAGTGGATGTAGCAATCTCCCCCACCAGAATATTGTATTCTGAAGCAGGACTCACTGCAGCCTGCTGATCGACAAAAAAATAGCCACATACTGATCAAAATTCTGCCGGTCCCTCTCAAACTGGCTGAATTTCGATCCACCTATACATATATATATTTTTTAAACATACTGTATGTATTTCAGGAGTAATTCTGTTTTATCATCTGATGAAGGGGAATTGTCTGGCTCCCAAAACACTTTGGCTGTCCTTTACCCTATTTTTGTAAGCTGCTGAAGGCTTTAGACTTTCATTTGGTGCTTTCTTTGGCCTATTTCTCTTGGATTTCTCAAATTCAGGCCAATGACTGTGCCCACGTTTGATAACCTGTGAAAATCTGCATTCAGTGCCTCTCTACCACTACCATAAAGAGAAAAAAGAGATATATGCATTTTTTAAGATAAAGTGTTGGCCTTGGAAATACAGGGCTTGCTGCTTTGGTTGTTCATAGAAGATGCAGAGTAGATGCTTAAATTATCAGAACAAAAAAGGTACTCTTTGCTGGCTAGTATTACAGAATGCAATATGGCAAGTAGGTAGTATACTTGACCTTGACAAGTTGGTGGATGCAATGGAAGTGTGATTTAAGTAGATCTAAATACAATCACTGAAATCTCATATAAGCTTTAAAGTGATTGTAAAGGCTGCAGGTTTTTTACCTTTAGGCACTCTATGCTTGAAGGTAAAACCAAGAAGAGGAGGACCCAAGAAGAGAAGGATCGGGGCTGCTCTGTGCAAAACCATTGCATGGAGCAAGTATGACATATTTGTTTTTGTTTTGTTTTTTTAATTTGGACCTTTACAAACACTTTAAGTCTGTTAATTACATTTCAGTAGTTGTTTTCAATTTTCAAAAACAGCTGGTGAACCTGCTTTGAAGGTCCCAGCCCAGGCACTTCATAACATGGGGTGACAATTGTCACCACAATCACACTGTAACATGCATCCCCAATGGAGAATTCAAGTAGTTAGGGTGACAAAGAATGTTCAGGCATAGTCCCTTTTAGTCACTATCAGGTAGCCAATCCATAACTATTGCCGATGCTGAAGTGAGTGCACGTAGATAGGATGTGGCTAAAAAGGAGTTAGAGAATGAAGATGGCTCCCTAACAACCATCATCCCTGAGCTGAACTATCACATTTAGTGGTGGTAGGAATACCACTGCTAAACGTTTCATTTCTCACTGTCTGATTTACAGAGTCCGGTCTTTGTTAAAATAGGGTGGAAAAAACACGTAAAATAACGCAGAATAATTATTTATCTAATGCAGTATTTAACATGCTTTTTTTTGGTGAATTGACTGATTTTGAGATAAATACTGCAAGAGTTATTTAAACTCTAATACGCATGCGGTATTTAACTCTTAGTGACTTGAGTCCACAGACACAACTTATAAGAGGCCAAGGATTTGTATTTCTATCTACCAGGTCCTGAGATTTACATAGATTTACCACTTAGGATAGTCCTGCTGGAAGAGGAGAAGTCCTAATCTTTATCTGCTGCAGTTAACTCTTCACTTACAGGTCTCCTCCCTGTGGTGGACAACAAAATGAGAAGCGGCACAATGATGAGCTCATCTCTCAATCAATTTACTCCTCTATTCTGCCCCCTATTAACATATTCCTTGCACTCCAACCATCTGATTGGCTTTTTGCTCAGAGTCTACCCTTCTCCCCAGGCTCTGATGTACAGGGACTGCAAGAGGCTAAGAACAGGTACAATTCAGGGACTTACCCTATTTGTATTTTTAAAAATGTATTTAATGAGGTAATAATAATTACAGAGCTGCATTGATGTGTGCCTTTATATGTGCCTGTAGTTCAGCTTTCATTAACATTAAATAGAAGTACAGCCATAGCTTGTTTGGCTGTACTTCTCCTATGGATCACAGGAGTGCAGTTCGTTCTGCACTCCTGTGACCCATTTTTAACAGACAGGGGGCTGAAGTCCGCTGCTGGCTGACAATGAAGTTGGGATATGCCCACATGCCTGGACCAGCACCCGGCTCAGCCTCTTAGCTAACTGCTGGGAGCCTGAGCTGGCAGTTCCCACTCTCACCACAGCCCAGTGCTCCAGTGAGCATGGGGAGGGGGGGCCGATGCTGCATCCACCTAGGTTAGTATGATTCTGCAATTAAAAAAAAAAGTCATACATCACTTTTAAGAAAACCACTTAATTGTATTAGTTATACTAAATTCAAAAAGGATATTGTGGAACTGAAAATGGTGTTAAGGGCAACTAAATAATTTTTTTTACCCTTGACAAGAGGCAATTAAGGGGGATGTGATGATCACCTTTTATAGATATATAAATGATCTATACACGGGGTTGATACAGGAAGTAATCTGCCTGGTCTTGGGCCAATTGTATGTTTAGGGTAACGGGGATGCAACGTGGGTATTTTGGGTTTAAACTTGATGAACATGTGCCTTTTTCAGCTTGACTTAACTATGTAAAAGGTATTGCTGCCATCTTCCACTACTCAAAATCACTAAGGCTGTCACTTAAGACCCATACACATGGTCCGATGGTTGGTCAACAACGGTCGTCCAACAGTCTGTTGGCCGATAATCCGATCGTGTGTATGCACGATTCTACAGCCAATTTCCAGAAGTTGAATGATGAGACTAGAAAACTTGTGTTGGCCAACAAGGAGTTGACCTATTGTTGGCTCTTGTGTACAGAAGTTGACCAACCAAAAGTTGCAAGTGCAAACACGCATGCTCGGAATCCAGGAAGTGTTCGGTGGTGTAACCTGTGTTCGTTATTCACAAATCACATTTACCTGAACTTCTTTGTTATATGCTCGGAACATGTCACTACGTTCGGCTTTGTTGGCTGATTACTTGATTCACATTAGTACGCTAGATCAAACCGCCATCGCCCAATTTGGACAGAAGTTGGACGTTCGGTTGACCAACCATCGGCTCGTGTGTACGAGGCTTAAGAAGCAATACAAGAAGCAAATGCAGAGCAGGTGCCTAGTGCAACCAATCAGTTATCATATTTAAAATTAAACCAGAAAAATATCTAGGTGTCCAAGTCTCAAGATCCCCCATCGACTATGTAAACCTCAACCTTGAACCTTTGTTCGGGATGCTTAAAGCCAAAATGCAAATCTGGTCCCATTTGCCCCTCGGGGGCATTAATCTAGTGAAAATGATCCTCCTCCCAAAACTCCTTTATGTTTTCTGGCAGGCCCCAGTGTGTATCCTGCTCCACATACTCAAGAAAATAGAATCAATCATCAACACTTTTATCTGGGGGTCCTCACGCCACAAATTATCCTGGACAGCCCTGAAAACGTCCAACCGACCTGGGGGGTACTGCACTTCCCTACCTGGTGGTATACTATATATAGCTTCCCAACTCTCCCACTTCTTTCACTTTAACCACACAGATAGAGAGAGATACATTATTTTGTCATGTTCTCAACTCTCCCAACCGGTGGCTCATCCATTTCAGTTCCTATTCTGTGGTGCCTTTGGGGGGTCCCACCCAGGCAACAGAGGCTCCATGCTTTCCCATCACTGCAAAATCTGGCATGCAACTTGCCATGCAGCGATGTGGGGCTCCCTCACTTCATTCTCACATGCCTCTGTGGGACTCCCGGCACCTTCCCGAGGTATCCTCTATCCCGGACTGTGGGCTATGGATTGCCAGGGGTGATGTGTACCTCTCACAGGTTATTGCCAATGGAAACATTAAGACCTTTCAAACTCTGAAGGATCAGTACTCCCTTCCGAACTTTATGCTTTTCCACTACCTTCAGTTCCGCCATGCTCTGCAGTTCCAATTCCAAGAGTCTATCCCCCAGCTGGAAACGCTGCCTCTGGTTGACATCCTCCTGGGACAGGACCCCAAACAGCTTATCTCCCTATTTTACAACTGCCTCCTGATCCCCAGGGTCGCTACTCAGGCACACCAACTTATATCTAAATGGGAGCCGGACATGAGTGATATTGCGGATGATGACTGGGAGGAGGCATTGACTGTTTGCAAATTAGTATCCCCCATGCTATCCGACCGTCTCACACATCTCCACATCCTGCATAGGTCCTATGTCACACCTCATCGTATTCTCAAATACGACCTGAACTATAGCCCCTTGTGTCCAAGGTGTGCTAACCCTGAGAGCTCCTTTTTCCATCTCTTGCTGTCCTGCCTGTCCATCCAGGGATATTGGTCACAAATTATCAAGTTCCTGCATGACAAGATGGGCTCCCCCCTAACACTATGCCCACGTCAGTGCATCCTGGGGATTCTTTCCCTTCCTGACGAGGACAAATATCTGAACATTTTTCTCCAAGAAACATTATTCCTTGACAGGATGCAGATAGCTAGAACATGGCTGAGGGGCTCACCCCCCACAATACAACAGTGGATAAGAGCGGTCAATGCCGTTCTTCCGTTTAAAAAAGTCCTTTACACGCACAGGGGCTGCCCTAAGAAATACCATAACATTTGGGATATATGGCTGGAGGAATCCTCCACATGTGAAGATGTGAATGTTTGATGGCTTACTCTCTCCGACTGGTCTGGCCCCCTGCCTCATCGCCATGTCCACATTACTTTTACCCATGGTAACCATTGATGTAATTGGTGTTTATATGTGCTATTGCAAGATCTCTACCATGCATGTCAAACTCTGTATTCTTATTGTAGTGCCTGTTGCACTTTTTATTTGTACATCATTCTGATGGTTTCTCATACTCAATAAAACCTTTTTGTATGATCAAAAAAATAAATAAAATTAAACCATAAGTCTAATATCTTAGAACAATTGCTCTGTTTGCTCCAGTTTTCTTTGCACCAGCTTCGTGTCCTATTCTTTATTTGTAAATGGAAGCTAAGAATATTCATAAATTTAAATGGTTAATCTATTATTTTTTTATTCTATGGTAATACTATTGTCAGCTTATCATATAAATTAAAACATGAAAGATGGTGTTAATCTGATTCCCTTTTATAGTGAGTTGTTTTAATGACAGTTAAAGAAAATGCCATAAAAGTTAGAGAGCAATTCAAAAATGTATGCAAATAACTGGTAAAAAAGAAAGAGTTATATTAACATTTTTACACATGTGAAATTTATATTACAATTTTATTTAACCCTAACTCATGTTTGGTGACAAATATTAAATGTTTATATGGTTCAATTAAGCTACATTTATTATTCATGTTTGTAGCTATTTATGTATACTATAGTATTCTATTTTGTATTTGAAATCTGCCTTTTTAAAGATTTTGACACATCTTTAATGCTAATTGAATAGAACTATACTTAGACCACAGCAATGATTATGACATCAGTATGATTATTTTTGGCAAACACAATGAAGCTAATGTATTAAATCTGCTTTCAGGCACTTTTGTCATCACTGGTGGTGCTTTTTTCCCATAAAACCGTGAAGTCATAGATTTGTACCCCTGCTTAATCGCTGCTACTTTGGTATGTGGGCTGTGATGACATTGGAGCAAATCCCAAAACTAAGGCTGTTATCCTTTGTATTTTAGAGACAAGACAAAGAGGTGAAAAATTCAAGATCGGAAAAACAAGCTGAGTAAAACCGAAACTGAAGGCACCAAAAGGACTTGACACCGAGTTGCCCATTTGGCTGAGACAAAACAAAAATATGATTAAAAAAAAGAATGTGCGAAATCACATATATAAATAGATTACACTCTGCAAAAACAATCAGATGCACTCCATGTTACTTACTGTAAATCAGTGGTTCTCAACTCATGTTCTCAGGACCCACCAACAGGCCAGATTTTAAGTATTACCTTGGGGAGATGCAGACTAGAATACTGCAATCACTGCACAGCAAATTATATCACCTGTGATGTATTTCAGTTATCCTGCAAACCTGGCCTGTTAGTGGGTCCCGAGTTGAGAACCACTGCTGTAAATAGACCAATTTGGCAAATGGTTTAACCATGATGTTTTTTTAATCATTTGAGCATTAAATAATAAAAACTGTTCTGATTACAAAGTTTGTCATATCTTTAAACACATATAACAACAGTTGCCAATGTACTGTCAACAACTGTGTTACATATAGTACGGTCATTTTTGGTGTGTTTACAGGGAACCTTCAGACGAGGAGGTGAGAAGTAGAGGAAAAACACAAGATTTAAAGAGACAAGAGGCTGCTTGAGACTTAAGGGTGGTAGCGATAAACGATCACTGCTGCCCATGTAACATGGAAAAACAGCAGAGCTATGACCATGTCAAAAATATCAAATAGATGTCAACACCAATAAGTATCTATGGCATAGCAAGGTGGCATCACTACATAGTGCAGATTGGCCAAGATTTCACAATGCAAATGTTTTGAAATGCTTATCAAAACAGAGATGCATCACTTCAGCCTGGTTTTCACACAAAAATAAATGTGTCCTGTGAATGTACACATTCACAATGCTATAAATAGGTAGGGATGAGGTTTACGTTTACTACTGCCATGGGTGCAAGGCAAATCCTGCCTGCCTTTGCCCAAGAGAATTTGTTAAAATCATAATGTACTGTATGGTCTTTGAGCTATGGCTATGGCTGGCTTTTGAAAAAATGAAAAAAAGGTTGTAGCGCTAACCCTTTCTATACTCTTGAATTAATACCACAAAGTGAGTGTGCAATATCTACTTAATCGGTTCCCGACCGCCTCACGTACATTTACTGCTGCAGAGTGTCACTGTAGCTTGAATCGCCGTCTATAAACAGCGGATCGAGCCGTGTGCCCGTGGCTCGGGCGGACTTGATGTCCGCCGGCCAGCCACGATGACCTGCCAGAGAAGAAAAATGGGAAACCGCTGATGTAAACACGACGGTTTCCTGCTCTGTCAGGCGGCATGTAAGAGATATACTGATCCCTATCACTGGGATCAGTTAGATCTCTAATACCCCTGGCAGCCCAGCCCCCTCCCAGTTAGAACGCGCCTAGGGAACACAGTTAACCCCTAGAGAACCCCCTGCAGTTTAACCCCTTCACTGCCAGTGACAATTACACAGTAATCAGTGGATATTTACATTTCTGATCGCTGTATAAATGTCATTGGTCCCAAAAAAGTGTCAAAAATGTCCGACATGTCCACCCACATATTGCAGTCCCGATAAAAATCGCAGATTGACGCCTTTACTAGTAAAAAAAAAAATAGTAAAAATGCCAGAAATTAATTCTCACGGTTTGTAAAGGCGGCAACTTTTGCGCAAACCAATCAATAAACGCTGATCGCGTTTTTTTACCACAAATATGAGGAAGAATATAAATCAGCCAAAACCAATGAATAAATTTGTTTTTTTTAAGTTTTTTTTGGATATGTATCTTAGCAAAAATTAAAAAAAATTGTTTTTTTTTTCAAAATTGTCGCTCTTTTTTGTTAATAGCGGTGATCAAAAATCACTCAGAAGGGATCAAATACCACCAAAAGAAATCTCTATTTGTGGGAAAATAAAGGATGCCAATTTTGTTTGGGTACAATGTCGCAGGACCGCGCAATTGTCAGTTAAAATGACGCAGTGCCGAATCGCAAAAAGTGCTCTGGTCCAAACATGGGAAATCCTTCCGGGGCTGAAGTGGTTAAAGAGGAAGTAAACTTACCTCTAATATTTGTAACAAGGCTATAATAAGGCTTACTGATATGTACTGTAAATAGTTCCTAAACTTGCACTGTTTAGGAGATATTTACTGTATACTGCGCCGATTATGTCATCGGCACATGCGCTGTGAAGGAACGGCTGCTCCTGCCGTTTATTCAGAGCTATGTGCTGTGACCAGCGGCTCCCACGTGCATGCGCGGGAGTGAAGTCACGCGGCTCCGGCCAGTCATAGAGCTCATCAAAGGTCCGGAAGGAAGACAAGCGAAGATGGATGCGGCCTTCAGTTGGGATGACGCGGGCATCGTTTGCAGGTAAGTGTGGAAGGTAAGATTTCATACTAGCACATTATGCCTTTACTTTGTAGGTAAGAAGAAAGCTCTTTAAACCAATAGTGCCATTAACATAATACGTAAATGTAATATAAACCTGTAAGAATTATTCAACTATGAAAAGCCGTAAAGTGCACTGTGCAATCTTAAAAATATATATATATAATTCATGATATACATCAGTGCAAACAAATATATCAAATCTACCCTTAAAGTACTCAGTGCAAGTAATACAGTTCACCAATCAGTAAACATAATTGTCCATCTGTGAAAAATAATAATAATTATGCAGATGCTCTTAAATGAGAAGTCCCAAAACACTATAGGGTTGATTTACTAAAGCTGGAGAGTGCAAAAATTTGGTGCAGCTCTGCATGTTAGCCAATCAGCTTCTAACCTCAGCTTGTTCAATCAGGCTATGATAATAAAACCTTGAAGCTGGTTTCTGTGTGGAGCTGCACCAAATTTTGCACTTTCAAGCTTTAGTAAATCAACCCCTATGTGTTAGCAAAACTTTCTTCACTGTAATATTTCAGGTGTATACCCAGAATAACCAAAATACCCAGTGAGATCCTCCACCACATGAATTGAATTTTTGGTTAAGCCAGCCCCCTCACTATGAAAGGGGGGCACAGAACACCCACATTGTAAGTGTATTGGAAACCGTCTTAGGGAAAGGAAAGGGAAAGTTGACAAACGGCACAAGGAGAAATTAAGGACATGTAAAGGAAACTGTACTTTAATTCTGATTGCAATCTTTTTGGGCAATCAACACCTTAGAAGATCTTTTTCTGATTATTATGGGCTTGTTTGGGGGGTGAATTATTGTGGGTGTGTGTTGTTTATAATTTTATGATGATAGGGCTTTTCTTTTAGTTGAACTGATTTATTTAGCAACAAAGCTTTCCTTAAAAAAGGTAGACTTTTATTTAGGGGTATTATTTTGTGGGTTTCTTTCATTTTTGTGTTTTTTCACTTTTTATTGTATGTTGATAGGACCTTTTCTTAGGTTAACCTTTTTTGCTGCAAGGCTTCCTTTTTAAAAAAAAGTAGAATTTTGATTAAGGGGTGGTATTTTGGGCATTTAATTTCTTTGTTCTTGCATTTTTATTTTTATTTTAGTTTTAGTTTGGGGTGCTCAAAATGCAGCATTCATTTGTTAGAGACCATCTGTTTTTGGAATTACTCTTTGTATTAACTCCAAGAAGAGAACTATTGCATTGTTTGGAAGCAAAAAACAATAAAAGTTAGGTATACAGTGGTTACACCTATCCCTATACATCTAACCTGGATAACACCAGTGAGAACTGGCTAATATATATTTGCTGGTAATAGCGGATCAATAACTATTGAGAAAAAATAAAGTTTTGCTATTAATCCTACCTGAATAAAATAATTTTTCTCAAACTGAAATTAATCAAATTGGGGTGCTGCAGTTGTATGAATGCCAAGCTAATTGTAAAATAAAGGCAATTATGTGCTGACACCGTACTGTTACTGAAACTGTTCCTAAAAAACACACTGTTGCATAACATCACATACAATTTTAAGGCACCCCACAAGCATGTTATTTAAATGTGTATTTTAAATGTTGCCTTTGAAGCTGTATGAAAAGATCCTCTGCCAATTTTTGTATTGGCATGGTACTGTATAGCACCCAGCTTCCAATGCTTTTTTTGGACAGCAGTTTGCTCTAAAAATTACCAGAGTGTAAAAACAGGATTCACCAGCATGCACCAAAGAAGCTGGAAACTGGATTTAAACTGAATACCCAGGGTTCCCATCACATCCTTCTTGCATGATCACGTATCATACTTCTGTACCTCAGTGATACTGCCAAAGTATACAAAACCATAATCTCTAAATCTTATCCTAATTTCTCTATACATGGAATACCTACAACCCTGACATGTTGAGGATGTTCTAGCCCCCCACTTGCTACGTCTTACTAGGGATGGGCCAAACACCCCCCCTGTTCGGTTCGCACCAGAACATGCAAAAATAAAATATTCATCCAAACATTCGAACACCATTAAAGTCTATGTGACCCGAACATGAAAAATCAAAAGTGCTCATTTTAAAGGCTTGTATGCAAGTTGTTGCATAAAAAGTGTATAGGGACCTGCCCTAGGGGACATGTATCAATGCAAAAAAAGTTTTTAAATCGATAGTTTTTTCAGGAGCAGTGATTTTAATAATGCTTAAAGTGAAACAATAAAATATTCCTTTAACCACTTCCTTACTGGGCACTTAAAACCCCCCTCCTGCCCAGACCAATTTTAGGCTTTCAACGCTGTCGCATTTTGAATGACAATTGCGCGGTCGTGCGACGCTGTACCCAAACAAAATTTTTATCATTTTTTCCCCACAAATAGAGCTTTCTTTTGGTGGTATTTGATCACCTCTGTGGTTTTTATTTTTTGCGCTATAAACAAACAAAGAGCGACGATTTTGAAAAAAGAACAATATTTTTTAATTTTTTGCTATAAAAAAAATCTCCAAAAAAAAAAAAAATTATTCATCAGTTTTGGCCGATATATATTCTTCTACATGTTTTTGGTAAAAAAAATTGCCATCAGCATATTTTGATTGGTTTGCGCAAAAGTAATCGTGTCTACAAACTGTGGGAATTGATTTATGGCGTTTTTACTATTTTTTTATTTTTTACTAGTAATGGCGGCGATCTGCGATTTTTATCGGGACTGCGATATTGCAGCAGACATGTCGGACATTTTTGACACATTTTTGGGACCAATGACATTTATACAGCGATCAGAAATGTAAATGTCCACTGATTACTGTGTAAATGTCATTGGCAGTGAAGGTGTTAACCTGCAGGGGGCAGTGAAGGGGTTAAGTGTGTTCCCTGGGTGTGTTCTAATTGTGTGGGGGCTGGGCTGGTCGGGACATAACAGATCTAACTGATCCCAGTGACAGGGATCAGTAGATCTGTCATGTCCCGTTCACAGAACAGAGAACCACCGTGTTTACATCGGCAGTTCCCCGTTCTGCAGCTGTTAACCACTTCAGCCCCGGAAGGATTTCCAGCTTTAGGTGATCAAAGAAGGATCATTGATCACCTAAAAATACACAGCTTGCTGGACCCAAAGCAACATGGCTTTACTGAGGGCAGATCGTGCCAGACAAACCTAATTGAATTCTTTGACTATATTAATCCAAACAGACCGTGCTAGACGGGAGTCATTTCGGTACAACGAAACCCAGGTCGTTCGACACATAAAAATCCACTAGTTACTAGGAAGAAACTAGTGGATTTCGACCTTTAGGAAGGCCCCGACTTCACCAATTGTCGACGTCTTGCCCCTTGACGGCTACATTTGTGCCACCAAGAGACAAGACACTTGCCCTGTACTGTCTAGATGACTAGGGACAGTGACCCTAGTCAATCTAGACAATACAGGGCTGGTCGGGTCGGGGGTGTGTTAATCTTGTGTGGGTCCCTTGTGTGAATTGGGGAAGTGACGGGGGACGTCCAATTGTGGAAGTGACGGTTACTGTA
>BLSH010536195.1:404590-421122 GCA_018402905.1 Glandirana rugosa | reverse complement strand
TCTGGAGACCTCACTTACAAAAAGATATTGATAAAATAGAACGAGTTCAGAGACGGGTAACAAAAATGGTGAAAGGTCTGGGGGATAAAACATATCAAGAGCGACTTCAGGAACTTAATATGTACAGTCTGGAGGAAAGAAGGGAGAGGGGAGACATGATTGAAACCTTTAAATACCTCAAGGGGGTGAATAAGGTTCAGGAGGGCAGTCTTTTCAATATGAAACCAAAATCAAGAACACGGGGACATGACCTCAAACTAACTGGGGGGGAAGTTCAAAACTAATCTTAGAAAGTATTATTTTACTGAAAGGGTGGTTGATGATTGGAATAAACTACCAACAGAGGTTGTGAGACAGTCAATAGTAAATGGCTTCAAACATGCTTGGGATAAACATAAATCCATAGTCAGACAACAAGGTTAATGTAAAAAAAAAAAAGGGGCACACTCGATGGACTACTCAGTCTTTTTCTGCCATTTCTATGTTTCTATGTTTCTATGCTTTAGGACCGGAGCCCTTTTTGCAATTTGGCACTTCGCCGCTTCAAATGGTAATTGCGCGGTCATGCAATGCAGTAGCCAAACGAAATTTGTGTCCTTTTTTTTCCACAAATAGAGCTTTCTTTTGGTGGTATTTGTTCACCACTGCGCTTTTTAATTTTTGCGATATAAACAAAAATATAACGGAATATAACATTTTTAGATGCTTCTTCTTCCTCTCTGATGTCGAAAAGGACTTCAGGGAGGAAGAGAAGTGAACTTCCCCTGCCTCTGTTTACATTTACAGAGGCAGGGGAACATTTCATTGGCAGGGGCGATCTACAGAGCCAGGCCAAAAATCATTGGCCTGGCCCTGTAGATTGAAAGCCCCTGTAACAAATGCCGTTGCAGCGCCCGCGCCTAGGGGGCGCGCGCGCGCACACGGCGCGAGTTCGCGGCCGCCGTCGTATGACGGCGATTTGCGTTACAGTGTCACCTTGTAGCCGTCAAATGCCGATCAGCCATCGGCAAGTGGTTAATGGTGATCGGCGGGTCTCGGGCGGACATCGAGTCTGGCCGACCCGTGGGCATGCCCACGCAGCATGCGGCGGCCGCGAGAGTGCGCCGACGCAGGCTGCGAGTGTGAGCGGGGAGCGTGCACAAAGGAGGATATCCATAGACGTCCTCCGGGCATTTCAGAGCCGCGCTGTAGCCATCTTTTGGCTATAGCGCGGATCTGAACTGGTTAAATATTGTCCCTGGGTGGTCCCCTTAGTCTGCCTGTAAAAGAGCGCACATCTGTGATGTTTAGAACATAAATAGAGCAAAATGACAGTTGTAAAGGAAAAATTGTCATTTATTATTGCGGCTGTAAAGTATTGCCAGCTCCCGGCAATATACAAAAAAATCACTGAAAAAATTTGCGTAGGGTCCCCCCCAGTCCAAACCAGGCCCTTCGGGTCTGGTATGGATTTTAAGGGGAACTCCACCCCAAAACTTTTTAAAAAATGTACGTGGTCCCCCCTAAAATCCAAACCAGACCCTTATCCGAGCATGCAACCTGGCCGGCCAGGATGGGGGGGGCGAGCGAGCAACTCCCTCCTGAACCGTACCAGGCTACATGCCCTCAACATGGGGAGTATGGGTGCTTTGGGGCAGGGGGGGCTCTGTGCACCGCACCCCAAAGCACCTTGTCCCCATGTTGATGGAGACAAGAGCCTCTTCCCCACAACCCTGGGCTGTGGTTGTGGGGGTCTGCGGGTGGGGGCTTATCAGAATCTGGAAGCCCCCTTTAATAATGGGGCCCTTCAGATCTCAGCCCCCATGTGAATTAGTATCGGGTACATCGTACCCCTACTAATTCACCAAAAAGTGTCAAAAAAGAAAAACCACAGGAGACAATTAAGGACAAGTCCTTTATTAAAAAAGAAAAAAAAAACAAGTGTCCTCCGTTGTAATCCATCATCAGTCATGGCGGCGACGGACCCAAAGAAAAAAAAACCCGCAACAGCTCGTCCTCCATGGGATGGCTCCCGCTGACTGAGCTTGCTTTGTTTTGAAAGTTTATTTATAGTTAAGGGTGGGGCCACCCGGTGACGTAATTGAGTGGCCCACCCCCTGACGTCACATGATGTCAGAAGGGGTGGGGTCACCTGTACATCACCGGGTGGCCACGCCCTTCCCTATAAATAAACTGTCAAAACAAAGCGAGCGTAGACGACGGCAGCCCTCCCATGAAGGAGGAGCTGTGCACACCATCTGCGCACTATGCATTATGGGGCGTTCGGCAGTGCTGAAGTCATGCCGAACACCCCATAACGTTCTAAATTCGGGGATCGGGCAAACAGCGGAAGTTCAGCCCGAACGTATTCTCAGGCCGTACCGTTCGCCCATCCCTACTCCTTATATAATTATATTGAGAATGCAACTCTGGATGTCTCTGTGTATTTCTGTTCTATTATATTCACATATTTACCATGCATGCTGAAAAAAATATTTTGTTATCATCTTGTTAATTTACTTTGTGACCTATCTCAAATAAAAACCAAAAAATTCTTGTGAAAGAAATCTGAATTCAAACACAATCCTGTAAAGACCAAGAATGTGTTACATTAATAAACCCTTTTGTATTACTTGATTATGAAATGATTCAGAGCAGGATACATTAAATAAAGTTACTAAAAAGAATATTCATGTTCATGTTTCAATATTTATATTGTTTTTATGAGAACAGTCTTAGACATGAAAGTGAGTACATTCAAATTCCAAGATCATCAAATATCACATATTAAATAACAAAATACACCCATCTAATCATGTTCAAATTTCAATATTCCTTTCTGCTCTAGTCATACTTTTTTTAAGGTGTTTATTTATGCATTTATTTTAAGGTAGAATACAGGCAGTCCCCGAGTTACAAACACCTGACTTACAAACGGCGCATACTTGCAAACAGAGGGAAACAACAGGAGGTGAGAGGAAATCTACCCATAGGAAGGGAAATTCACTCCTGTAAGAGTTATCATGGAAAAAGGGGTCTCCACTGAAGCTTTATCACCAATCCTTGTTTCCACCACAACCCAAAATTTTCAAAATCCAGAAAGTGAGGTGAAATCTTCTGTCACAGGGACAGAAAGTGAGGGGAAATCTTTTAAATAGGGGCACAGACAGCAAAAAAAAATGTTACGGGGTGTTAACCCTTGCCTGTGCTGTCCAAAAAACTCAAAAGTTATTAATTTGGCTGGAGTTACACTTAAAAAATGTACCTCTTCCAACTTACATACAAATTCAACTTAAGAACAAACCTACAGAATCTATCTTGTTTGTAACCCAGGGACTGCCTGTATAGAAGACAAATGACCATCAGCACCCTAATGCCTAATGGCATCTGGCTACATAGAGCCTAGTAAGGAGTACAAATTACAGAACATACCAAAGTAGAAAGTATACATTAGTACAAGTAGAAAAATATAATTAAAAGCCACAGTAGCATAAACAGAACCATACAACACACACGCACACCTTCTGCTCTCATCCCAAGTTTTCATATCATAGTTAATACCCAGGGTATCATATAACTGCAGAGACCATATTATAAAGAAAAACATCTCATAGACGATTTCAAGGGGGTAAGGTCAGCCATCTAAGAGGCTGAAATATCTAACCAGGGCTGCCATACTCTGGTAATTTTTTTTGGGCAAGGTCGACCTGTATAAATGATCTTATATGTAGGCAAAGTGAGTTCACCAGATGATGAACGTACTGTAATGTAGGTGGAGAAGGGCTTTTTCAGTGTTGCAAAATAGCTTTATACGACTGTAGGAGCACTGAAAAAGGTCATTGGGAATACCTAGAAGGCACACTTCCAGAGCATTTGGAGCTGACAGATCCAGATTGGTCTCAAGTAGATTAAAGAATTCAGCCCAGAAGGTGGAGAGCAGGGGACTGGTCCAAAACATATGCAGTAGGTTAGCTGACAGTTCTCCACCTTGGACAACAAGCTTGTGCCGCCAAAGCCAAGCAAGACAGTTTGGCCAGAGTGTCATGTAGTTGCTGAATACACTTGAATTGGGATATTCTATCTGCTGTGCTAATAGCATTGTGATAGCAATTTTCAGTAACTTCTTCCCAACCTTTTTCACTAAGATATGGAAGGTAGTGCAGCCATTTCCTATAGGACAATGCAAACGGATGTAAGCCCTCGGTGTGTAGACCTTCATAGAAGGTACTGACCAACTTAGTGTTTTCAGAGCCAAACTTTGGATATAGATTGGATGGTACTACACTTGTAGAAATGAAATTGCTATTGGCATACAAATGAGATAAATAGAGAACACCCTTAATAATCCACCAGGTTGCATCTGGATCGCCACATAATAATTTAAATCTAGGATTATATCAGAGGGGCTTAAGGTGTAGTATAGGTTCTGCCCAGATATAAAATCTGTTCTCCCGCCACCCAAGCCAAATAGCAGACATCCTCAGGTTAGAACGTTTTGGGTTTGGGTAACAGGATTAGAGTTGAGCGAACCCGAATGGTAAAGTTCGGGTTCGTACCGAACTTTCGGGTGTCCGTGTCTCGAATCCAAACCCGAACGTTTGAGAAAAACGTTCGGGTTCGGATTCTGGGAACTGGTACTTTATCACGCATGTTGAATAGCTGCAGGGCAGCCAATCAACAAGCGTTTCACTGGTTTTCCCTAGAAGCCATCACAGCCATGTCTACTAATCTATATGAGGCTGGAGTCACAGTGCTGCATGTCACATGCTCTCAGGTTAGTGTAGGGAGAGGATGCTGCCGGCGCTGTGAGGGACAGATTGTGAGGGACAGATTGCAGTGATAATAACTAGGTAGAGATTACTACTACTGCTTTGAGGGACAGATTGTAGATCTATAACATCTCATCCTGCATTACAGAAAGATCTGATAACAGAACGATCTCTCATCCTGCATTACAGAACGATCTGATTACAGAACGATCTCTCATCCTGCATTACAGAACGATCTGATTACAGAACAATCTGATACTGGACTAGGTAGAGATTACTACTGCTTTGAGGGACAGATTGCAGATCTAATAACATCTCCTATTTTTCTTCCTTTTGCAGCCCTCTAGCACTTTCCAGGACTTTTTTACAGTCATTTTTGTGCCGAAAAGTTTGGGTCCCCATTGACTTCAATGGGGTTTGGGATCCGGGGTAAAGTTCGGATAACGTTCGGTACCGAACCCGAACGTTTCCGGAAAGTTCGGCCGAACCCGAACGTCCAGGTGTTCGCTCAACTCTAAACAGGATAATAAGAACCTTGATCATTGGGTCTGGAAAACACCTTGCTTTCAAGGCATCTCTAAATAATACAAGCAATCTGTGGATAGCACACCAACATGGGTCTTGTATCCTTTGATAGGTGGACCATGAAGGCCTTGCTTCTTATTAAGAGTAAGGGAGTGAATAGCAGTAGCAAGTTCCTCCTTACTCAATGGGTCATCAAGTAATTGGTGCTGTGATGAAGTAAGTGTAGGGGAGCAATAAACACATCTAGAGTCACCTCAGCAACTGAAAGCAGGTCCCCATATAGCCTGTCATAGCACTGGGCAAACACATTGTTGATTGCAATAGGGTCTGTCAAAGTTTATCTCTAGTCATTCTTAAACATCAGAAGTCAACAAGAACAGCCCAGATGGACAGTTAGCATCTCATGCATTACAGTGTCATCCACTTCCTCTGACCAGATTGGAGGGATTTATAGTTTATAGTTATAGTTTAAGTTGTAAGCATTTTGACTAATAAACAAGAATGTGGTCAAGATAATACAGCCAGACAAGAAAAGAAAAACAAGGAATAGAGAAAAGTAAAGGAAAGAAAAGAAAAGGGATGTATAAGGCATATAATTGTTATGATAGAATGATGCATCTTCAGAATGTTTTCGCTATTTCGGGAGAGTATATATTCCTTGTTCTGAATCGTTTCGTATTTTCAAAAGTTTGGTTATTGTTTAGTCATTTCAGAAGATTGACACAGTAATACCTGGCTTTACAAAAGCATTTGATGCATACAAAGAGGATTTATATCCTTCAAGGCTATTGATGACTATATTTAAACAAACATTTTATTGCCCGCATTTCAGGTTTAAAGATCATTTTAGCAAACTGTGTTTGTATTACACACTAGGTTTTAATAGGAATGAACAGTATTATCATTTCATTTATATTATTTATGTGAAATGATTAGTACATACAGTAATGAACAAATGACCACTTCTGCAAATATTTTGTCTATTCACATTTTCCACACAGGCATTTCAGACAACTCACAGTAGCCTGACCCGCAAGAAAGCTGAATCCAAACAGAGAATCATTCAAAACAGATACCATTTATGCTTTGATGATTACACCCATGTCGACTTTCATATTCATTTTTTTTTCAAGGTTCAAACACCAAATGCTGGCATGATACCAATGTTAAATAGTTACATAGTTAGTCAGGTTGAAAAAAGACACAAGTCTATCTAGTTCAACCAAACAAAAAAATAGAAAAATTATATATAACCATACAATCCCTTATACAATCCTTCACCCACAGTTGATCCAGAGGAAGGCAAAAAAAACAAAATTCCTTCCTGATCCCCCGAGAGGCAATCGGATTCACCCTGGATCAACTTTACCTAAAAATGTTAGTACCCAGTTATATAATTTACATTAAGGAAAGAATCCAGGCCATAACTACCTCTGGGGGGAGTCTAGTCCACACCAAGTTCACTATATGGACCACTTATGTATTTGTACATGTTGATCATATCCCCCCTTAATCTCCTCTTCTCAAGAGAGAATACATTTAGTTCCTCTAATCTTTCCTCATAGCTGAGCTCCTCTGTGCCTCGTATTAGTTTGGTTGCCCTTCTCTGCACTTTCTCCAGTTCCCCGATATCCTTTTTGAGAACTGGTGCCCAAAACTGAACTGCATATTCCAGATGAGGTCTTACTAATGATTTGTACAGAGGCAAAATTATGTCTCTATCTCTGGAGTCCATACCTCTCTTAATACAAGAAAGGATTTTGCTTGCTTTGGAAACCGCAGCTTGGCATTGCATGTCATTTTTAAGCTTATGATCTACCTAAACCCCCAGATCCTTCTCCACTATGGATTCTCCCAGTTGTACTCCCCCTAGTATGTATGATGCATGCATATTCTTAGCCCCCAAATGCACTTTACATTTATCAATATTAAACCTCATTTGCAATATTGTCGCCCAATTAGACAGTGCATTAAGGTCTGCTTGTAAGTTGGTAACATACTGTAAGGACGTTATTCCACTGCATAGCTTGGTGTCATCTGCAAACACTGAAATTGTACTTTTAATCCCAGACCCCATATAATTTATAAATATATTGAAACGTAAGGGTCCCAACACTGAACCTTGGGGTACACCACTGATAACCTTAGACCATTCAGAGTAAGAATCATTAACCACTACTCTCTGAATTTGGTCTTTTAGCCAGTTTTTTATACATTTACAAATGGATCTTTCCAAGCCTGTAGACTTTACCTTACACATTAGCCGTGTGTGGGGAACGGTGTCAAACGCTTTAGCATAATCCAAGTATACCACATCTACAGCCACCCCTCTGTCCAAGGTTTTACTTACCTCCTCATAAAAAGAAATCATTTTTTTTTGACAATTTCTGTCTTTCATGAATTCATGCTGTCTGTTGCTTAAAAATTTTTCCAACAGGAACTCATCTATGTGGTCTTTTATTAAACTCTCCAGTATCTTCCCAACTATAGAAGTTAAACTAACAGGTCTATAGTTACTTGGTAAAGACTTTGAGCCCTTTTTAAATATGGCCACCACATTGGCCCTATGCCAATCCGGTGGTACTATTCCAGTCATTAAGGAGCCCCTAAAAATTAGATACAAGGGCTTTGAAATTACAGAGCTCAATTCCTTTAGGATCCGTGGATGAATGCCATCTGGGTACCAACCCCATCGTGGACATGAGCTCCCCCATGCTCCTTTGTATACACAGAGCTGAAGAATGTATTTAATAAGCTTGCCTTCTCTTTGTCCCCAGTCACCCTTTCTAGATTATTTTGTAAAGACTACATGCTCAGACCTGACCTTTTTACTATTAATATATTTGAAGAATTCTTTGGGGTTTGTCCTACTATCTTTTGCAATCTGTCGTTCGTTTTGAATTTTTGCGTTCTTGATTTCCTTTTTACATATTCTGTTATATTCTTTGTAACATTTAAAAGATGATAGTTTTCCCTCATTTTTGTATTTTTTAAATGCTCTTATCTTGTCATTTATAACTTTTTTTAACTTTGGCTGTGAGCCACATAGGGTTTATTTTTAGCCTTTTAAACTTATTGCCCATGTGAATATACTTTACAGTGAGTTTCCGTGCAGTTTTTTTTTTTTTTAAATTCTCATTTCTGTTCTGTGTTCATTGATGCCAATATTCCCTCCCAGTCTAAATCCTGGAGAGCAGCCCTCATCCTTGTAAAATTGTCTCTCTTAAAGTTAAGTGTTTTTATCTTTCCCATATGTGTTTGTTGCTTGCAGCTGACATTAAATGAAATCATGTTATGGTCACTGCTACCCAGATGTTCTTTTATATGAATATTGGTAATAAGCTCTGCATGGTTTGAGATTACCAGGTCCAGCAAAGTGTCATTCCTAGTTGGGGCCTTAATAAACTGGACCATAAAATTGTCCAGTTATTTCCGGGTAGTTAAAATCCCCCATTATTATCACTGTCCCAGCCCTTGCAGCTCTTTCCATCTGTGCAAGGAGCAGAGTCTCCACCTCCTCTTTAACACTGGGAGGTCTATAAAAAACTCCAATGATAACCTTTGTAGTGTGCACACCCATATGCAGATCTACCCATAATGCTTCAGACTCATCACACTCTCCATCAACTAGGTCCTCATTCACACTCACTTTGAGATCACTTCTCACATAAAGACAGACACCCCCACCCTTCCGTTTTACCCTGTCTTTCCGAAAGAGAGCATAGCCAGGAATATTAATAGCCCAGTCATGTGAAGAATAAAACCAATATTCTGCTATACCAATCAAATCATATTTCTCCTCATGCACCAGAGCTTCCAACTCACATATTTTGCTTGGCAGACTCCCGTCATTGGTGAATAAACACTTTAATTCACTGTCACATTTTGCACATGTACGTTGCATATTTTTAATTTTAGTACAAACAGTACCATTGATTGTAACATGGGAACCTTCATATCATCATCCATAGCCCCCCCCCCATCTTTCCCCATTTCACCCACCAATAGGGGCTGACCCCTGTCTGACCTGTCTACCCCATTATAATCTAATGCACCCTCCCCCCTCAATCCTAGTTTAAATACTCCTCCAGCCTTCCCGTAAACCTCTCCCCCAGCACAACAGACCCCCTTCCATTTAGGTGCAAACTATCTTTAGCATATACAGCATCTCACAAAAAGTGAGTACATCCCTCACATTTTTCTAAATATTTTATGATATATTTTCATGTGACAACACTGAAGAAATGACACGTTGCTACAATTTAAAGTAGTGAGTGTGCAGCTTGTATAAGGTGTAAATTTGCTGCCCCCTCAAAACTGCTCAACACACAGCCATTAATGTCTAAAACGCTGGCAATAAAAGTGAGTGCACCCCTAAGTGAAAATGTCCAAATTGGACACAAAGTGTCAATATTTTGTGTGGCCACCATTATTTTCCAGCACTGCCTTAACCCTCTTGAGCATGGAGTTCACCAGAGCTTTACAGGTTGCCACTGTAGTCCTCTTCCACTTCTCCATGACAACATCACGGAGCTGGTGGATGTTAGAGACCTTGCGCTCCTCCACCTTCCATTTGAAGATGCCCCACAGATGCTCAATAGAGTTTAGGTCTGCAGACATGCTTGGCCAGTCCATCACTTATACCCTCAGCTTCTTTAGCAAGGCAGTGGTCATCTTGGAGGTGTGTTTGGTGTCGTTATCATGTTGGAATACCGCCCTGCGGCCCAGTCTGTTAAGGGAGGGGATCATGCTCTGCTTCAGTATGTCACGGTACATGTTGGCATTCATGGTTCCCTCAATGAACTGTAGCTCCCCAGTGTTGGCAGCATGCATACAGCCCCAGACCATGACACTCCCACCACCATGCTTGACTGTAGGCAAGACACACTTTTTTTGTAGGCCTCACTTGCTTGCTGCCACACACGCTTGACACCATCTGAGCCAAATAAGTTTATCTTGGTCTCATCAGACCACAGGACATGGTTCCAGTAATCCATGTCCTTAGTCTGCTTGTCTTCAGCAAACTGTTTGCAGGCTTTATTCTGCATCATATTTAGAAGAGGCTTCCTTCTGGGACGACAGCCATGCAGACCAATTTGATGCAGTGTGTAGCGTATGGTCTGAGCACTGACAGGCTAAGCCCCCACCCCTTCAACCTCTGCAGCAATGCTGGCAGCACTCATACATCTATTTCCAAAGACAACCTCTGGATATGATGCTGAGTACGTGCACTCAACTTCTTTGGTTGACCATGAGTGGAACCTGCCCTGTTAAACCACTGTATGATCTTGGCCACCGTGCTGCAGCTCAGTTTCAGGGTCTTGGCAATCTTCTTATAGCCTAGACCATCTTTATTTAGAGCAACAATTCTTTTTTTCAGATCCCCAAAAAGTTCTTTGCCATGAGGTGTCATTTTGAACTTCCAGTGACCAGTATGAGAGAGTGAGAGCGATAACACCAAATTTAACACACCTGTACCACATTCAGACCTCTGACCTTGTAACACTAACGAGTCACATGACACCGGGAGGGAAAATGGCTAATTGGGCCCATTTGGACATTTTAATTTAGGGGTGTACTCACTTTTGTTGGCAGCGGTTTATACATTAATGGTTGTGTGTTGAGTTATTTTGAGAAGTCAGCAAATTTACACTGTTATACACTCACTACTTTACATTGTAGCTAAGTGTCATTTCTTCAGTGTTGTCACATGAAAAAATATAATAACATAATTACAAAAATGTGAGGGGTGTACTCACTTTTGTGAGATACTGTAGATTGCACCCCAAATAAAAGTCAGCCCAGTGCTCTAAAAACCCAAAGCCCTCCTCCTTACGCCAGGTCTTTAGCCATGCATTCAGGGCTCTAATCTCCTCCTGCTGTTCCTGTGTTGCGCATGGCACAGGCAATATTTCAGAGAATATTGCCTTGGAGGTCCTTCCCTTCAACTTGCAAACTGATTCTTTAAATTGTTTCTTAAGGAGCCTCTACCTTCCATATATTCTGTCATTGGTACCAATGTGGACCAAGACAGCTGGGTCATGCCCAGCCCCTCCCAGTAATTTATCAACCCGGTCCACCACATGCCGAACCCTGGCACCAGGGAGACAGCAAAACATTTGGTTGAGGCTATCCTGGCAATCCTGGCGAAAAATTATTCTATCAGTCCTTTTAATTATAGAATCCCCAATTACCACCAACTGTCTAGGCCTACCTGCACTATCCCTACCACCCTTACTAGATGGGTAAACCAGATGTAGCCTTTTTAAAAAAAGGGGGAACAGATCAATTGTCTTGGATCTTGCTCTACTCGCTGAAATTGTAAAAGCTATATATTCTTAAGCATTACGTTTCTATAACATTTTGTACAAATCTAAAGACATGCAAACGATGACATAAATAATTTATTGAAAAAAAAGTAATCATTGAGCTACCATGAACTGACTTTGCCAGGCTTTGATGATGTCACCAGTCTTACGCATGCTGAAGGAAGACTGTTCTCAGTCTCCCCCCAGTGCACAGATAGCAATATTGCAACTTTGTAGCAAGTCCTAACTTTAGAGGCTGTATCAGATATTCACAGCCAAGAACTTCACAGGCACTAGGATTTGGAGGACTGTGTCACCTTTGAACTATCACGGTCCAAGAAGTATATGCTGGATCCAGATAATGCCTGAATAAAAACAGTGCTGGACTTCTGAAAAAGAAACCACAGATGGAATCATTGTCAGGGGTAGTGCTGCGACCTACAGTAAATAAATACCCAAAAGTGTTACACTTACACATTACTACACTGTATGCACGTAACATGAAAAGATGTGTCCTCAAGTCTGTAAATGACCCCCCCTTCTGTTATCTTTTCCTAAATTGGAATCCAAGACTTCTCTCATCCTGTACTTTCAGTATTGGATATTCTCTCCAGTATTAATAGACTACACCTTCATCTTCATCTCCATGAAAAACATCCTAATTGAAAGAGCTCATCTTACCTCTTAATTATCTGCAGTCCTTTCACAGTGCACACCATACTATTCACTCATCCATGCAATCCACTTACCACCTTGTTTCTGATGCAAGCCTTTGAAGATCAAGAACACCTACTCAAGAACACTAGTGTTTTGAACTGTGGGTCTTATCAGTAGGTGGCAGGTGATTTAGGTCTGCATGTAACACATCACGGATGTGAGTACATTAAGTACCTAGTAGAGGTAGAAAGACCTAAAGCTACAACCTAGGCTAAACACATTTTGTCTAAATACAAGAACCATGAGTGTTCTTAGCTGAATCCTGGTGTCCTTTATGTTTTTCTTTCAGAGCTGTGCAGTAATCTGGCATAAAACAACTCCTGTACATTGCCTCTGTATTATTAATATTATTATTATAATACAGTATTTATATAGCGCCGACAGTTTGCGCAGCGCTTTACAATATTAGGGCAGACAGTACAATTACAATACAATTCAATACAGGAGGAATCAGAGGGCCCTGCTCGTTAGAGCTTACAATCTAGGAGGGACGGTTAAATGATAAGAAAGGGCAATAGCTGTGGGGGATGAGCTGATTGAGAAAATAAGAAGTGTAGTTGTTAAGTGGTAGCAGGATAGGCTTCCCTGAAGAGAAAAGTTTTCAGGGATCGCCTAAAGGTGGATAGATTTGGGGATAGTCTGACAGATTGGGGTAGGGAGTTCCAGAGGATGGGAGAGGCTCAGGAGAAGTCTTGGAGGCGAGTATGAGAGGAGGTGATGAGGGAGCTGGAGAGCAGGAGGTCTTAGGAGGAGCGAAGAGGATGATTAGGTTGGTATTTTGAGACTAGGCTGGTGATGTAGCTGGGAGCAGAGTTGTGGATGGCTTTGTAGCTCATTGTTAGTATTTTGAACTTAATTCATTGGGCGAGTGGCAGCCAATGGAGGGATTGGCAGAGAGGGGTGGCAGATGCTCGGCGGTTTGTAAGGTGGATGAGTCTGGCAGCAGCATTCATGATGGACTGAAGGGGGGGATAGTCTATTTAAAGGTAGGCTAGTGAGGAGGGAGTTGCAGTAGTGGAGGTGAGAGATGACCAGGGAGTGAATCAGGAGCTTTGTGGTTTCATTGGTTAGGAAAGGATGTATTTTAAAGATGTTGCAGAGGTTGAGGCGTCAAGCCTTAGAAAGTGGTTGGATGTGGGGCCAAAAGGAGAGTTCAGAATCCAGGCAAGCACCCTGACATGTAGGGATGGGTGGATGGCTGTGCCATTGCTCTTGGCAGATGGAAACGGCATGTGGGGGAGGAAATATTATGAGCTCGGTTTTGGACAAGTTGAGTTTGAGGAAGTGGTGTGACATCCAGGCAGATATGTCTGTTAATAAGTTAGTGATGCATGAGGAGACTGATGGAGTGAGTTGGGGGGTGGAGAGGTAAATTTGAAAGCCGTGGGAGGCTATCAGCCGGCCCAGGGAAGAGGTGTATATTGAAAATAAAAGAGGTCCAAGAACAGAACCTTGGGGGACCCCGACAGAGAAAGGAAAAGGAGAGGAGGAAGTTGAAATTGTACGTGACACTGAAGGTGCGATAGGATAGGTAGGATGAGAGCCACTGAAGAGCACAGTCATGGAGACCGAGGGAGTAACGTTTTTTGAGGAGGGGGTATCAAAGGCAGCCGAAAGGAGCAGGAGTACAGATTAGTGTCCATTGGTTTTAGCAGTTAGTAGGTCATTTGTGAGTTTAAGAAGGGCAGTTTCTGTGGAGTTTTGAGGGTGGAATCTAGATTGAATGGCGTCAAGAAGGTTATTCTTAACAAGGTGGTCACTCAGTTGGTTGTAGACCAGGCGATCAAGGAATTTGGAGGAAAAGGGGAGCAAGGAGATAGGGAGCAGATTGTTAAGATCGGTAGGGTCCAGGAATGGCTTTTTGAGTATGTGGGTGACCAATGCATGTTTTATAGCATTGGGGAAGATGCCAGAAGAGAGGGAGAGATTGAAGATGTGAGTTAGAGAGTGCAGGATACAGTCAGATGGTGACTGTAGTATTTGAGCGGGAATAGTGTCCAGTGGACAGGTGGTTAGGTGGCGGTAGAAAGGAGTTTAGCAACCTCGTTTATAGTAGCAGGTTTGAATAAGGATAGTGTTGATTGTGCTTGTTGACATGGGGTGTTAACTGGAGAAGATGCCTGTAGAGTGGAGATTTCAACACAAATTGTGTCAATCTTACTTTTGAAGTGGTTAACAACCTCTTGGGCAGTGAGTGTGTTAGTGGGCGGAAGTGGTGGGGGACAAAGTAGGGAGTTGAAGGTAGAGAAGAATTGACAGGGACTGGATGAAAAGGTGTTAATAAGAGTAGTAAAATAGGTCTGCTTGGCAGTATGGAGGCGAGAATTGTATTTATGGAGGGCAGATTTGTATTGGTTGAAGTCTTTGAGAGACTTTGTCTTGTGCCACAGACGCTCAAGGGCGCAGCTACCTTTTTTGAAATTTTTGGTGTCGTCTGTTTGCCAGGGTTGTAGGGGGTCAAGGCCTGATTTTGTGTGTGGTGAGGATAGCTAGCTCATCAAGGGTGGAGGGCAGGGATTTATTGTAGATGGTAGTGGCTTGGTTGGGGCAGGACAGGGGTTGAGATTTTTTCATAGAGGTGGTCAGTAGCAGAATAGAGGAGAGAAGTGTTGAGTTGGCGAAGGTTTCTACGAGTGACGGTTAGGCGATTGGAGGTAAAGGTGGTGCAAGACAGGGAGAGAGAGAAACTAATAAGGTGGTGGTCGGAGAGGGGAAAGGGATTGTTGGAGAAGTTGCATGGACCGCATAGATAGGAGAAGACAAGGTTGAGGGTGTTTCTATCAGAGTGAGTAGAAGCCTGTACCATTGCTTCAGGTCAAATGAGGAAGTTAGACTAAGAAGTTTAGAAGTAGCAGTAGTGTTAGTGTTAACCGGGATGTTGAAGTCACCAAGAAGGATTGTGGGAAATTCAGAAGAGAGAAAGTAGGGTAGCCAGGCAGAAAATGAATCAAGGAAAGCTGACAGTGGTCCAGGAGGCCGATAGATCACAGCAATTCTTAGTGAGGTTGGAGAGAATAGACGTATACAGTGGGCTTCAAATGATGAGAGTGAAAGAGAGGGGGGAGAGTGAAGAACCTGAAAGGTGCTCTGTGGGGATAGGAGGAGTCCCACTCCACCTCCCTTGCGTCCATTAGGCCTAGGGGAGTGAGTCCAGAGAAGGCCAGAGTGGAATCGTATTCGTGGAGCCAGGTTTCGGTGATCACAAGAAGATTAAAGGAATTAGTGACAAATACAGTCAGGTCCATAAATATTGGGACATCGGCACAATTCCAATCTTTTTGACTCTATATACCACCACAATGGATTTGAAATGAAACGAACAAGATGTGCTTTAACTGCAGACTTTCAGCTTTAATTTGAGAGTATTTACATCCAAATCAGGTGAACGGTGTAGGAATTACAACAGTTTGTATATGTGCCTCCCTCTTTTTAAGGGACCAAAAGTAATGGGACAATTGGCTGCTCAGTGGTTCCATGGCCAGGTGCGTGTTATTCCCTCATGATCCCATTTACAAGGAGCAGATAAAAGGTCCAGAGTTCATTTCAAGTGTGCTATTTGCTTTTGGAATCTGTTGCTGTCAATTCTCAATATGAGATCCAAAGAGCTGTCACTATCAGTGAAGCAAGCCATCATTAGGCTGAAAAAACAAAACAAACTCATCAGAGAGATAGCAAAAACATTAGGTGTGGCCAAATCAACTGTTTGGAACATCCTTAAAAAGAAAGAACGCAATGGTGAGCTCAGCAACACCAAAAGACCCGGAAGACCATGGAAAACAACTGTGGTGGATGACCAAATAATTCTTTCCCTGGTGAAGAAAACACCCTTCACAACAGCTGGCCAGATCAAGAACACTCTCCAGGAGGTAGGTGTATGTGTGTCAAAGTCAACAATCAAGAGAAGACTTCATAGAACACCACTTGGGAGCCATAAGTGAGACCACTTCAGAAGAGAACTAACAACTGAAACTGTGTGTATGTGGATGGAGGACCTCTCACAAGAACTAGACCGGTCGACAACACTTCCCACAAAAGAAGTGGTCCCTTTCTTAATAAACCAGTAGGTGGTGTCAACAAAAGGTACCAGAAGGCCCAGAAAACCACAACGACTCGAGTGGTAACGCAAGAAAGAAAAATTCCTACAAGGTTTGTCAACTAAACCGGTGTGGATTACAAAAACGATAGAGAGACTACTCAAACAAAACAAAAAAGTCGGATTACTACCGAACGAAGT
>BLSH010536195.1:379576-399795 GCA_018402905.1 Glandirana rugosa | reverse complement strand
CATGCCATTAGTAGGCATGGCTGTGATGGCTTCTAAGGGCAAACCAGTGAAACGCTTGTTGATTGGCTGCCCTGCAGCTTCTCAACACGTGGAGTAAAATAGCAGAACCCCGGACCGAACCCGAACGATTTTTGAAATGTCCGGGTCCGGGTCCGTGCCACGGACACCCAAAAGTTCGGTACGGACCCGAACGTTACAGTCCGGGTTCGCTCAACACTACTCATGATCCAAAGCATACAACCTCATCAGTGAAGCATGGTGGTGGTAGTGTCATGGCGTGGGCATGTATGGCTGCCAATGGAACTGGTTCTCTTGTATTTATTGATGATGTGACTGCTGACAAAAGCAGCAGGATGAATTCTGAAGTGTTTCGGGCAATATTATCTGCTCATATTCAGCCAAATGCTTCAGAACTCATTGGACGGCGCTTCACAGTGCAGATGGACAATGACCCAACGCATACTGCGAAAGCAACCAAAGTTTTTTTTAAGGGAAAGAAGTGGAATGTTATGCAATGGCCAAGTCAATCACCTGACCTGAATATGATTGAGCATGCATTTCACTTGCTGAAGACAAAACTGAAGGGAAAAATGCCCCAAGAACAAGCAGGAACTGAAGACAGTAGCAGTAGAGGCCTGGCAGAGCATCACCAAGGATGAAACCCAGCGTCTGGTGATGTCTATGCGTTCCAGACTTCAGGCTGTAATTGACTGCAAAGGATTTGCAACCAAGTATTAAAAAGTGAAAGTTTGATTTATGATTGTTAATCTGTCCCACTACTTTTGGTCCCTTAAAAAGTGGGAGGCACATATGCACCGTTCATCTGATTTGGATGTAAATACCCTCAAATTAAAGCTGAAAGTCTGCAATTAAAGCACATCTTGTTCGTTTCATTTCAAATCCATTGTGGTGGTGTATAGAGCCAAAAATATTAGAATTGTGTCGATGTCCCAATATATATGGACCTGACTGTAGGTCATGAACAGCAGTGAGCTTGTTGCAGACAGAGCGGGCGTTCCAGAGGGCACAAGAGAAGGGGAGGCTGTTTTTTTTAATTAATTAATTTTTAATTTTAATTTTAATTTACTGTTAAGGAATTGCATTGGAAACATCATCAAACTGACCAGACAGATTATCTCTTATAATATGCAAATGTATAGCTCCTCTGCTTTTTTCAAATGTACGTATTCTTCCTGGCTTGAGGCATGTGCCTACACTATTGACTGGCAGATAGTCAAAACTCATAGCTACAATACAATTCTACCTTACATCAAACAACACAACACATAATTTGGACTCTGTGCACTGAATCAGTAAACCAAAACAGGGTGACTGAACCTCAGTTGATTAAAATGGTTGCAAACCTCTAACAGGAAGAGTGAACAAAGTAAATCTTTCTATAGTGTGTACTAGCCTCAGTACAAAGCATTTATTCTCACTATTGCTGTCTCTTCCCTCTGCTATCTGCTTGAGTCACTAATAATACTCTATGGTGACCTCACAGCCTCCTGAGTGGTAGGATGCCCCCACTCCAGCACACAGCAGCTGTCTCAATGCCTATGTTTCCCTGTGAGCCGCCTGTTGGGGGGAGTTGTCCCTTCCCACAACGCAGGTTTCACAATGTGTTTAATCTTTGTGTAATACTTGAGGTTAGTCACTTAGCTGGGTATAAGCAAGACCCCTTTTACACTGAGACAGTTTTCAGGTGCATTAAAGCTAAAAAATAGCGCCTGAAAAGCATCTGAAAACTGTCTCCCATTCATTTGAATGGGTGCTTTCACACTGGGGAGGTGCGCTTGTGGGGCGTTACAAAAAGTCCTGCAAGCAGCATCTTTGGGGCATGTTTGGAGCACTAGAAATAGCGCTCCAAAAATGCCCCTGCCCATTGAAATGAATGGGCAGCGCTTCCAAAGAGCCATAAAAGTGATTCGAAAGCGCGCAAAATAGGTCTTTTTTCCCTATCTATTTAAGGTCATGTTGTCACGTGACCTTAAAAAAAGCACGCCGCTAGCGCCAGAAAAGCGCTGCTAAAATGCTGCTAAAGCACCGCAAAAATGACCCGTGCTTTAGTGGCTGTTTTAGCAGCTCTTCAGTGTGAAAGGGGTCTTAGGGTTTACAACCACTTTAAAGCTGAATCAATGGGATTGATATATTAAAGGCAAAAAGGCTGCTCACTTTGCAAGTGAATTTGCTCCAAAGTGAATGTGATGAAATTTCACTTTGCAAAGAGTACCCAATTGCATGCAAGGAAAAAATGCATTGATTGGATGATGGAAGTCAGCAGAGCTGCACCTCATTCTCTAAAGTGTACAGCCTGTCTGCCTTTGGTAAAGCAAACCCTTTGGCCCGGTTCACACAGGGGCGACTTGGGATCCGACTTGAGTCGCCTCAAGTCGCCCCAGGTCGCTTGACATAAGAAATCCCATTGAAGCGAAAGGGAGCCGTCTTTATGCACGCTACTGAAGTTGCTCCGACTTCAAGGCGACTTCAGAAGAGATTCTTGTACTACTTGGAGGTGACTTCTATCCGACTTGTGCCCATAGAATTCAATGGAAGTCGCCTCCAAGTCGGATCCCCCATCTTAACGCAGGCCACTTTGTCAGTGAAAAGAATAGGAATTTATTTTGGGGCAGCCCCTCCCTCCCTTCTCTGATTGGCCACAGGCAAAGTCGCCTGGCATAGTTAAGTTTGACGTTGCTTCCAAGTTGCCTTGAAGTTGCCTGGCAAAGTCTTGCCTGAAGTCGGATCGCCCCTGTGTGAACCGAGCCTTTGTATCTTGGATGGATCTGATTCTGTGCTGATGGCTTGATTTGAACTTGCTATCTGTTCTCAGCATGCTTGGTTACTGATTCTGACATTAAACCTGGTTACCCATTGAATTCTGCTATCTTCGGCTGCGTTTGATTATGACTTGGATTTTGGATTTTGCTTTCTGTTATTGATCCTGAACCATGTCATGCCTTTCAACTGAACTGTGGCTCTGCCTGATAATCTGAAGGTTTACTTTAGTTCTGCCTGTATTGTACATTGGCTTTCTGCACATTCAGTGGTGAATGCAACTATTCTACACACCTTCTTTATGACAGCGTACACTATACTGTAACTGTTTTACCCTAAATCATTATTTTACCCAATAGTGTGGCTACAAAACTGTTAGCGAGGCAATTCCATAGGTAGAACCATCTCAATCTACCCATACATGTTCAACATAAGCTGTAAAATTCTGAACAGTTGAGCCTCGTACACACGGGACGACGATCATAGGTACGATCGTCTCAAATCGTCTGTTGGCTGTTGTATCTAGCATATTGACTGCACTACACGATCGTACGACTGCAGAAAGAACGTTCAGGTGCATGTAATTAGGATCCGGCCGTTCCTGGCTTCTGAGCATGCGTGTTTTGCACAATACAACTTGTTGTACCAACTTCTCTGTACACACAATACAATGGTCGTATGACCGCTTGTTGGTTCGACCAAGTTTTCTAGTCCCATTGTACGACCGTCGTATGTCGGCTGTTCTAATCGCACGTATGAACGATCGATTTTGCATACAACGGTCGTTCGTACGACCTGTTGTATACGATCGTCGTCCCGTGTGTACGAGGCTTTACTGATGCTGTCCTTTGAACATGCAGAGGCTAGCAAGTATATCGCACAAATGACTTTATCCACAGTGCTGCTCCTTCGTAAATCAGGCTTACTGATATTCTCATCTATCTGTTTTGTAGAATCTAAACATCAAAAGCCCAGATGTGGTGTATATGTCACATCAGACATAATTTATGTGTACCAACTGGATTTTACAAGAACACCTACTATTGCCCTATTATATCTTCTGAACACATCCATGAGCTGGTGTGGGCTTATCCCAAACACAGCAGATCATTTTAAGGATCTGTATATAGCCGGAGTATCTGTAACATTAAACAGTGGAACAAGGGATTTCCTGTTTTGCTATTTAAAGTGCTGTATGTTTATAAGCCCCCGCAAACAGTGTTACCAGATCTATGAGAACGTATACTGCGTATTAACGTCTGTATATCAATTCATTAATATATATGCATGTATATGTATATACGCACACAGCTCACTTCTTCCAAAATAAAGAAAACAAATCTGGTGTCTCTATGCAACAAAAAAAGTTATTTTTTATTGTTGGGTTTATAATTGTCTCAAACTGTAAAACTGAAAATGAGTGTTACTCCTATTATAACAATAACTATTTAAAAAATGTATTTTTATCTTGCAAGACAAATATATTTAGACCGTTTTATTCTAATTTTGACATTCCCGTTAAACATAAAAATGTTGTTTTTTAAACTGACTTAGATCAGAGACCTATTGGCTGACCACCTCTCATTGCTAATATTGTAAATGGAAATATTCTGTATATACTGTAATCTTTTGTTAGGTGCATTGCTTGCCAAATTCCAGTGTGTGAAGAGTTCTTATTTATATAAGACCCGGAACCGATATATTATCATCTTAACCACTTGCCGACGGCTGATTGGCAAATGACGGCGACAAAGTGGCTCTGTAACGCGGACCACCGTCATATGACGGCGGCCGCGAGATCGAGCCTAGTGAGCGCGTGCGCGGTGCCGGAGGCGCACCCGCGCGCTCACTGTGTCCGGGGAGGGCCAGGGAGCGGGTGCAGCGGAGTCGATCTCCGCCGGCCACCCGCGATGCCCCCCCCAGAGTAAAAGAACGGAGGTCCGTGTAAGTAAACACGGACCTCCGTTCTGTGAAGGGGGAAGGGCTGTGATCACAGCCTTCCTCTACACGGAAGGTGTGATAGCTTCCCTTCCCCAGCTAGGGCAGTCCCCCCACAGTTAGAACACGCCCAGGGAACACAGTTAACCCTTAGAGCGCCCCCTGCAGGTTAACCCCTTCACTGCCAATGGCATTTACACAGTAATCAGTGCATTTTTATAGCACTGATCGCTGTATAAATGCCAATGGTCCCAAAAAAGTGTCAAAATGTTCCGATATGTCCTCTGCAATATCGCAGTACCACTAAAAATCGCAGATCGCCACCATTACTAGTAAAAAATAAAAAAAAAATAAAAACCCCAGAAATGAATTCTCATCATCCGTAAACGCGACCACTTTTACGCAAACCAATCAATAAACGCAGATTGCGATTTTTTTTATCACAAATATGAGGAAGAATATAAATCGGCAAAAAACAGTGAAAAAAATGTTTTTTTATATTTTTTTTTTGGATTTGTATTTTAGCAAAAAGTAAGAAATTTGTTTTTTTTTTGCAAAATTGTCGCTCTTCTTTTGTTTATAGCGGCGATCAGAAATGACGCAGAGGTGATCAAATACCACCAAAAGAAAGCTCTGTTTGTGGGAAAAAAAGGGCGCAAATTTCGTTTGGGTACAACGTCGCACGACCGCGCAATTGTCAGTTAAAGCGATGCAGCGCCGAATCACAAAAAGGGCTCCGGTCCTAAAGCTGGAAATCCTTCCGGGGCTGAAGTGGTTAAGCATCAACCCTACTCCTTGTCATTTATGCGGTTTATGACTAACTGAATACTGGTTTTGAAATTCATATCAAAGACATAATAATGTTAAAGAGGAACTGCAGTCTGCTCACATAATTAGTAATAAAAACATCTTTGCCATTCTAAAGCTTCCCTCCAACCACTTTGCATATTATTTTCTATATACTGTGATTCTGTACTTGCCAAATATGCTGCAGAAATCTCCCTCCACTAAGTCTGGCTGCATCCATTTTAACTGTGGGCAGCTGAAGCTGCTGCCTGTTCACTTCCTGGATTTACACAGACACACAGGGCCACACCTCTAGCTCGGCAGCCCTGCAGCTCTCATTGGCCCTCTTATGACTCATCCCCCTCCCTTCCTGGCAAACTCTCATGAGAGTGAGAGAGGGAGCTGTGAATGATATCATAAGCCTAGGCTAATGACCAGACAAGAAAGAAGAAGTGGGCTGTATAAGGTATTTACTGGCAGAAAAAAAATGTTTTAATATCCAAAGTTAAAACAACAAGGGCAGAACATTTAATACATGACAAGTTGAAAACATGACTGAAGAGCTGCTTTAATGTGTTTCTGCTGCCTAGTTGCTGTCAAAGTTTTCAAATAGTAGGAGGTGGTAGGTCTTAGGAGACACTGGAGTTGACTAACTGAGGCTGGGTTCACATATGAACCGCATGCGGCTCACAGCAGGGGTCTGGTGCGTCCTGGTTCACCGTTTCAGGTCCGATTTTAACCCGAATTTTGGGCTGAATTCGGACCTGAAACAGACCAAGAGTCGCACAGCGTTTTTGTGAAAAACGCACCAGACCTGCTGCAGAGATATGTGAACCGGCTTCATAGAGAGCCGGTCAAAATCTCCTACTATTGCGAATTGGATGCGGGGAACCCGCAACCAATTCACAATGGTGTGAACCCAGCCTAAAGGTAAATAGGCTGTTCACATTGCAAGGGAAGTTGCACATTGTGTGTGAATTATCCCTGGAGGTAAGTGAATGTGGTGAAATTTCAATTTGCAAATCTGCAAGGAAAACAAAAAAAACTGTATTTTTGTTTGAACATGATTGGAAGATAGAAACATAGAAAAGTGATGGCAGAAAAAAGACCAAGTAGTCCATCGAGTCTACTCGCTTTTTTTTTTGTTTGATTTTATTTTTGTTTTTTTTGTTTTTGTTTTTTCGTTAACTTTTTTGTATAGATCTATGTTTGTCCCAAGCATGTTTGAAGCTATTTACTGCTGACTGCCTCACTACCTCTGCTGGGAGCTTATTCCAATCAACTACCCTCTCAGTAAAATTATACTTTCTAAAATTGGTTTTGAAATTTCCTACAGTTAGTTTGAGGTCATGTCTACATGTTCTTGATTTTGATTTCATATTAAAAAACTTCCCCTACTGACTTCCCCATGACTAAGCTCCGGGGCGGAGTGAAATACATTGTGGCCTGGATGGAGTCCAACCTGAGGTTGCCACTTCATTCATTGCAGTAGGATGCCATGCATGTGTGACTTTCAGAGGTCACCTTTCTTCCTTTCTTGAACCTTACAGGAGCCAGGATGGGCTTCATCCCCTGTCAGCACTCCAACAACAGTTGCGGATGCACTATACCTCCTCCCTATCAAACACACATTTTTCCTAGGTCACAGTGACTATTATTCACCCCAGGGGCCAAGTCCTGGGAAAAAATAGTGTGAGAACTCACCGAAGATACACCCCACCTCAAAAATAAAAAGTGTGTGTGTGTGTGTGTATGTGTATATATATATATATATATATATATATATATATACAGTATCTCACAAAAGTGAGTACACCCCTCACCATTTTGTAAATATTTTATTATATCTTTTCATGTGACAACACTGAAGAAATGACACTTTCTTACAATGTAAATTAGTGAGTGTACAGCTTGTATAACAGTGTAAATTTGCCGTTCCCTCAAAATAACTCAACACACAGCCATTAATGTCTAAACCGCTGGCAACAAAAGTGAGTACACCCCTAAGTGAAAATGTCCAAATTGGGCCCAAAGTGTCAATATTTTGTGTGGCCACCATCATTTTCCAGCACTACCTTAACCCTCATGGGCATGGAGTTCACCAGAGCTTCACAGGTTGCCACTGGAGTCCTCTTCCACTCCTCCATGATGACATCACGGAGCTGGTGGATGTTAGAGACCTTGCGCTCCTCCACCTTCCATTTGAGGATGCCCCACAGATGCTAAATAGGGGTTTAGTTCTGGAGACATGCTTGGCCAGTCCATCACCTTTACCCTCAGCTTCTTTAGCAAGGCAGTGGTCCTCTTGGAGGTGTGTTTTGGGGTCATTAACATGTTGGAATGCTACCCTGTGGCCCAGTCTCCGAAGGGAGAGGATCATGCTCTGCTTCAGTATGTCACAGTACATGTTGGCATTCATGGTTCCCTCAATGAACTGTAGCTCCCCAGTGCCAGCAGCACTCATGCAGCCCCAGACCATGACACTCCCACCACCATGATTTACTGTAGGCAAGACACACTTGTCTTTGTACTTCTCATCTGGTTGCTGCCACACACGCTTGACACCATCTGAACTACATAAGTTTATCTTGGTCTCATCAGACCACAGGACATGGTTCCAGTAATCCATGTCCTTAGTCTGCTTGTCTTCAGCAAACTGTTTGTGGGCTTTCTTGTGCATCATCTTTAGAAGAGGCTTCCTTCTGGGACGACAGCCATGCAGACCAATTTGATGCAGTGTGTGGTATATGGTCTGAGCATTGACAGGCTGACCCCCCACCCCTTCAACCTCTGCAGCAATGCTGGCAACACTCATACGTTTATTTCCCAAAGACAACCTCTGGATATGACGCTGAGCATGTGCACTCATCTTCTTTGGTTGACCATGGCGAGGCCTTTTCTGAGTGGAACCTGTTCTGTTATATGTTGTATGGTTTGGCCACCATGCTCCAGCTCAGTTTCAGGACCTTTGCAATCTTCTTATAGGCTATGCCATCTTTATGTAGAGCAACAATTCTTTTTTTCAGATCCTCAGAGTTCTTTGCCATGAAGTGCCATTTTGAACTTCCAGTGACCATTATGAGAGAGTGATAGCGAAAACACCAAATTTAACACACCTGCTTCCCATTCACACCTGAGATCTTGTAAAACTAATGAGTCACATGACACCGGGGAGAGAAAGTGGCTAATTGAGCCCAATTTGGACATTTTCACTTAGGGGTGTACTCACTTTTGTTGCCAGCGGTTTAGACATTAATGGCTGTGTGTTGAGTTATTTTGAGGGGACAGCAAATTTACACTGTAATACATTATAGCAAAGTATCATTTCTTCAGTGTTGTCACAAGATATAATAAAATATTTACAAAATTGTGAGGGGTGTACTCACTTTTGTGAGATACTGTATATATATATATATATATATATACATATATATATATATATATATATAGCTATATATATATAGATATATATATATAATACATACTCCTTTTTTAACCTCCCTGGCGGTATAATTATGCCAGATTTTTGCGCCTCATTGTTTCGCATAGAAATGTGGCGTTTTATATTGAAGGCCTGTAATTCTTAGGAATAACTCACTTAAATCTGTCCAAACAAGATTCTAGTAGACATCCCAGTATGATAAAGCTTGAAACACAAAATCATAAATTATAATATAATATATAATTATATATAATTATAAAAAATAACAATATAATAATAATACATTCTATTCAATAATGTAATCAAACCAAAAACACTGAAATTTGCCCAAATAAGGGTGCAACATTACTAGTCACTGTAATACTAGACACTGCATATTGGTTTGAGCTGTTTTTTTTTTAAATTTCAGACATATAGTTCCCAGATCTCGCTGTAAAGAGGACCTGCCATGTCCTATTCCTATTACAAGTGATGTTTACATTCCTTTTAATAGGAATAAAGTGATTTAAAAAAATGTAAAAAGAAAGCGTCAAAATAGAAAAATAAAATTAATGCTCCTTTCACATCTTGGCGATGCAAATTGCAAGCGGAATCGCGGCAAATCTGCCTGCAACTTGCATTGTTGAGATGTGAACGGAGCATTACTTTTATTTTTCTGTTTTGACACTTGCCTCTAGGCTGGGAAGCCTGAAATAAAATAAAAAAAACTGGTGAAATGATTTCATACAGTAATGCAATCAGGAGATTGCAATGTACTGTGTGTGTGTTTTGTACTTTTTGAAATTCCCGCACACAGGGAACGGAGCCCGGAACCTTCATACATCATGCGGATGATCCGGCCGGAGGACACCACCGGGGACATCGCGGGATTGCAGGGACAGGCTAAGTACAAGAGCAATGTACAGGGTAATCCGGGGTGTGGCTCGGGGGTTACCGCTTTTGGTACAGAAAATGAACCCCGAGCGGAATACCACCAGGGAGGTTAACAAATAAAGTGCAACGTTTATTCTAAAGTGCCAGTTTACGAGGACCAAAATTTGCATGCATTAAACAAACAAATATAGAACAGAAGTAACAATAAAATAATTTAACCTGTATGCTATACTAACAAAAAAAAAACCACCACAATGTGTGATAATGGTTCCCAAGCAGGGAAATTCTAAAACAAATAGTGTATAAAAAAAAGTAAGGGGGGGTACTGCAGACTCTGATGTAAAGGGGAATGCCGGGAACTTTGATATGGGGGGGGGACTCTGGTGACCAGAGATCACCTTCCGCAGAGTGAGTACACTAAGGTAAGGGGAGGGGGCTCCTGATATAAGGGGGGATCTTTATATCAATGCCCCCTTACATTATTGTATTCACTCCCCCTTACATTAGTGACCCCCCTTCAGACTGGCCTGGCTGCGCTGTCACTGACCTCCTCCCAGGTGCACCGTGCAGGGCTCAGTCAGATGGCTCCAGCTTGGCTGCTCTGGTTTTATCCTATAGTCTCCTCTCCACAGTCCACACACGTCCGACTTCTCCTGTGACCCCCATCCCAGCAGCGCTCCCACTCTTGACTCCTCTCCAGACTCCCCCTTAGAGACTGCAAACATGATAAAAGTCAAGAGATGGTCAGAGATTGCAGACATGATACAAGAGATGGTTAGAGGCTGCAGACATGGTATAGGAGATGGTTAGATGCTGCAGACATGGTACAGGAGATGGGTAGATGCTGCATACATGGTACTGGAGATGGTTAGAGGCTGCAGACATGGTACAGGAGGTGGTTAGAGGATGTGGACATGGTACAGGAGATGGTTGAAGGCTGCAGACATAGTACAGGAGGTGGTTAGAGGATGTGGATATGCTACAGGAGATGATTAGAGAATGCAGACATGGTACAAGAGATGGATAGAGGCTGCAGACAGCCATATTTTTTACGGGCAGCCTGTAAATTAATGGGCTTTTGGCAACACTGGCCCACACAGTACTGTCCTCCTCTGCCTCCTTCCTTCACCCTCCCCCCACAGAAGTGTCCTCCTCTGCCACCCTCAAGTAGTGTCATTCTCTGCCCTCCTTCATATCATGACCCCTCACTGCAGTGTCCTGCTGTGCCCCCTCTAGGGAGGAGGTACCAGCAAGGGGTAGCGTACGTATCAAATACTCCCCCACCCCCCCAATCAGGAGCGTGCAGGTGATTTCTCCCTCCTAGTCCCTCTACTAGGATAAGCCTTTTCCCCGGAGATACGTCCGAGTGCATTACCCCTGCAGGGGTGGCGTTTTCTGGTAAGGAGGGGACCTTGAGGGGAGCACGCGTGCCTTGCACTGGAAAAAGATCTGAAGAAAACTTCTTTTATGCACAGAGCACTTTTTGGAGGGATTGACAGTGATGATATGAACTTGAACTATTATTATATGATTAGAGTTTTTTTGAACAATTATTCACCATTTTTGTTGCCACCTGTGGGTGGTTAGATACTACTACAAGAGTTATTCAAGTTGTTATGAGGACATTATAGGTTTGGGCTGTCCCCTTTGGATGACTACAACTACGCCAAGGGGTTTGATATACATGAAGCATATATGATTAATGGTGCTATATATATATATATATATATATATATATATATATATATATATAAGTGTTCCTAAGGGCTTGATCTACCAAGATAATATCAATAGATCAATGTTGGGGTTGTCTAGCACAAAGTCACCTTATATTTGTAATTATTTAATGAATGACACTTTAGTTACCCACGACACGCACTTTTGCCTTTATTATTTTTCATTTATATTTTATTCAATATTGCACGTCTCACATTCATTAATACACTCACACTTTATATCATACTTATATTAATTTGTATTAGAGGGTTAATTTTACAGATTGGATTTTATGTTTGTTTTTTGGATTTTTGCACAGTTGCACCAGATCACTTTAAAACATAGCATATGATAATCAGAGATTTTACTCTAATATAATTATTGTATTTGAGCAGCGCCAACTTCCAGTCCAGTTTGGTCACAAGAGTCCTCCTATGCCCACCTTCATATACCCCCCACAGCACTGTCCTCCTCTTCTGCCCCCTTCATCACCCCAGTAATGTCCTCCTCTGCCCCTTCACCCCCCCCCCCCAGTAATGTTAGATTCACAGGCCTGTAATTTTCAGCTTCTACCTTGCTGCCTTTCTTGTGGATAGGTACAATATTAGCTGTCCGTCAGTCATGGGGAACTTCTCCTATTAGAAGAGATTGATTAAAAAGACCTGTTAATGGTCCAACAATTATACCTTGAAGTTCTTTTAGAACGCTGGGATGAATACCATCAGGACCCATTGCTTGATTAAGCTTTAAACTAGCCAGTTCCTCTGCTACCTCTGTCTCCATAAATCCTAAAAATGAATCTTCATTACTAGAACTAATATGATTCCCCAACTTGTTAATGTTAGTATAATTTATTTCTGAGAAGACTGAACAGAAGAAATTTTTTAAATGGTTTGCTACATCCAGGTCTTCCTTTACATAAATGTGGTGACCAGTTTTCATGTTAGTGATCCTATTTTATTCTCTCTTTCTATCACTAATGTACCTAAAAAATGTTTTTTCTCCTTTCTTAATAGATTTAGCAATCTCCTCCTTTTTCTGTGATTTGGCAGCACTGATAATGTGTTTGGCCTCCTTTTGTCTATTTTTACACTCTTCTCTGTCAGCTACAGCTCCTGTTTCCTTGAATCTTCTATATGCTGTTTTTTTTTTTTCTTTTACTGTCCTACCTACCTATTTAGTGAACCATAGTGTTTTTTCTTCCATTTTATTCTTACTAACTAATGATGGAAGTCTGCAGAGCTTGACTTCCCTTGACTTCCTTGCAAAGGAAATAGCCTTACTCCCAGAACTACACAGAAACTACCACCATTATCTTTTAACTATAAGGAAGGTCAAGGGGGAAACTCAAAATACTTTAATTGAACAATCACTTCTTGTTTTCTCTGCTTAGCTTTTGGTTTTCTAAGTATAATTGGTGGGTCCAATAACAAAAATCTAGGAGAAAAAGGAAGCCAGACCCTTGTGGTTTTTAAACGTTCGGAGCTCATGAAGATATTGGAAAGTATTTTCAAGCCCCTGAGAGTCCCTGCTTCTCATTACCATTGGATATTGTGGGAACAAGACATTTGTCCGTTTTCTATTGCTGTTCATCACATTCATTGCTGTTGCTCACAGAGACATAACAAGAAAAAACTGGAAGTCTCCCGAAATAAGCGAAAATCCAACATTTGACAAGTGTCATTGTAACAAGTATTACCGCTGCAAGATTTCTCCTCTATTCCTGTTTCAGGGACAATTCTAAAATGTTGGGTTCCTCCTCACTTTCTAATGCTAAAGGAAAAATACTGAGAATGGATCTCTTTCCCCAATGCAGACAGCTTGCACACAGTTTGTGTAGGGTGCTCTGATAAAATGGTGGATGATGCCACCATGCAGTCATAGGAAAATAAGGGTTTTCACCAGCACACCTTTGTATAGTGAAAATGTTGTCCTTTATTCAATTAAAGCAACAGGCACCACAGGCTGATGTTTCAGGACCTCCCAAAATCCCTCTCTCAAGGCAAAGGGATCAAACATCCAGCAGAGTTTAAAATCCTTCCTCACTCTAACATAAACTAGAAAAAATAGCTTCATCTTGTTTCCCTGGAACAGCTTGACTACACAGACTTGTCAGGAAGGGCGCATTCCGGTGCACAGATGCAGAACAATAAGGAGCTCTGTCCGTGGCCAACATGCAGATGCGCATGTGTGTACGTGAATGGGTGAGCAAGTGAGCACAGGTTCCAGGTGGGCTATTTAAGGTGCACTATGGCCTTAAGTCATCGCCATTTGGTCTATTATGTTCCCTGTGAATCTCCTGTGTTGACTCTCTGCTACCGACTTGATCTGCTCTTGACCCTGCCTGAACACCGCCTGCACCGACCCCTGACCTATCTTTGGGTTATGTCTCTGCCTGCACCTTCTGCTTATCTGCTCATCTGCCTGCTGTTACCGACCCTGGCCTCACTCCAGACTATCCTCCTGCCTGCTGTCTACTTACGGACTTACTGCATCTGAGTCTGCTGATCTAAACCAGTCTTCTGCTCCTGTCCTTCTGACAGTGAACATCTGGTCTGTCTTCCCTGCTGTCCCCTATTCGTCAGTATATGTCAATGGAAGACTAGTCAGGCACTCATGCCCACTCTGTGCTCTGGCGCTCCCTGTTACCTTACCAGGGCTCCTGAGCCAGAGGTGTAAGAGAAGCCTACCTCTGCATGTCAGGCTCCAACACCAGGTACGTTACAGACTTTTACAAGTCTATCAGCTTTGATTAAAGTGTATCTAATCCCAGAGACAAAAAAATAATATGTTGCAGTTAACCTGTTTTTTGATGTGTTGGCTGCTTTATTTTTCTTTTTTTAGGCTTTACCCTTCATTTTAACCTGGTAATCTGGTGCATAACACACTTCCCGTCCCTTTGTGTCTACATTCATTTTTCCACAGTATCTATGGAAGGCGCTGTGGTTGTCACTCAGGCTGGATTTCAAACATGACTGCATTTGTTCATCTTTATTGAATGGTAGATGGGAAGTAGTCTTCAGAATCTACCATCCCAACAGAAAAAAAATAATTTCATGCTTCCAGTTCACCTCACAAGAAGTAACAAGGACACAACATTCTTGGTGAGATCAACAGGTATTTTTCTGTACTTTTGGATAATGTTTGTAGCCTGAAAAGAGAAATCCAATGAAGCCACCACCACAAGGACTGATAAGTTGCAATATATTATATTTTGTTTTGTGTTTTAGGTATCTATTCATATAACAGCACAACGCCCCAGTGGTAATATACAATGTGCAGTAACCCCTAACAAGGTGGTAAAGAAGGTGTGATCTGATCTGGTAGCTATAGTTTAAAGCGCATTTCATTTTGCCTTATTGACTAAGCCTGTATATTGTCTTTATGAATGTTCTTGTACATGACATTGAATGCAGATAATACTGGTATCAATGTTGATAAAGCAATAGCTTGCATTTTGTAGTTTATCGTTAGAGTTAATTTGAGAAAAAGAAAGTCACTAGGAAATTCCCAAGCTGCAGTTATAGCTTCCGCTAATCGTGTTTGGAGACAACCAGTTCTGGTTTGAACAGCTTTCTGATGAGCAGTGCTCAGCATACAGTAAAAGCTGTAAGCATCAAGCTCTGCTCAGCAATGACGGAAATATAGGCTGCTCAGGAAGAGAAAGCCGCACGTGAGAGTAAAGGTTTTTCACGTTCCTGCTACATTTATGATTCTGGCTTTTCTCCCAATGTTAGTCATTATGCTGTGTAACCAGAGACCCTCTTGACATCACATCTATAACGTAGAACCCCTGACGATGGGAGGGTCAGCAGTGTTTGAATGACTGAGATTTTACTAAGATTTCCTGGTGCTGATAACAGAAAATGAGCAGGCTTTCAGACACTTATGAATAAGCATTTCTTAACACATTCTGTCATATCTTCATCTCTGACTAGCAATTCCATTTCCTAGTTTGGAATGTCTAGAAATTGTAAAACCAAACTGCTCCATAACCAGACAACCAGTATATCATTGTCATTATTGGGGCTTTTTTACTTACCTATCATTTGTACACCAGCCTACATTCATTTCAAATTCCATGTGAGGCTATATTACCCTTGATTGGTTTGGATAGTTGAAATGAACACAGTACACTGTAGATTCACTAGTACAAGAGAATCAGCACCTTCAGAAACTATTAAAAAGTCTCTTTTTAATGAAATATTATAAAAAGATAAAATAGCAAGCCAAAAAGCTGGTTTCCTGTTTGATGACATCCCATTGAGGTCGAACACCCGGTTGTGATGTAGGAGACTGGGATTTGCTGTTTGCGGTTTCCTCTTCCTCTGTTACAGCTAGGGCGGAAGTGAGGTCATGCCTCCCGCATGATCTGATTGGCCAGAGACTGGAAAATGCCGTTTGTAGTTCCCCTTTCTCTGTTGCAGCCAAGGCGGAAGTGAGGTCACGTCTCCCGCACTATCCGATTGGCTGGCGCGGGCCACGACCTCCTTTAGTTAATACAGTATAACCTGATTGGTGAATGGTGCACGCCTGAGATCTATGATTGGTCAGAGTGCGCAACCTTCCTGCTATTTCTATGGTGTTGTTTCCTGCCCGTTTTTATATTTTTATATTCCCAATACAAATTTTGATTTGCCATTATTTCATTGATGGACTTTTTAGTCTATTTGATAACATACCTTTGTTGTATATGTTTTCATTAGTATATTCGTGGCATTTTGCTTTTCAGTCTAACATACTCTGGTTACAGTCTTTAAGCCTGGGTTATCGGCCAGAAATGGGATGTCATGTGACCCGGTGACCAACAGTGATAGGCTTTTGGCTGTTGAAAGTGAGGCTTGGAGCTCAATCCAATTACAGGTGTGAGCCATTACCAATTATGAGCCTCTTATGGTTAGTATATAAAGCACAGTGTTGGGGAGCAGACCTATACCCCAGTTGAAGTCCCTTTGAGATGAAACGCGTCGGGTGGAAGGGTGTCTGCTCCATCTTAACTGCGCTCAGTTCGTGTATACACCGTTTGGGATATCTACTCAGATTTCTTGATCTCAATGTAAGTGCACTACTTTGATTAAAATTTGCTTGGTTTTATCGGATTTACACTGTGGAGTTCTTTTTGCTTACCTCCCTCCGTGGCTGTTATCATATCCATGTGAGCTCTAGTGGCATCCCATCCCCTAAGATTGATTGATGAAGAGGATCGGATTGTTGCAACATTTGGGCGTTTTTGCTTCTATCTGAGGGTAAGAATACCCAATCTTATTGTGCACCTGGTCTGTGGAAAGCACGAGGTGTTCTCTATACTTTAAGTGCTTATAAGGCCCTATTATCAGCAGTGTCTGGTAAGAGTACCCTATACAGACATTCTTTGGTGGTGGGAAACACGTCACCTGGATACTACTGTCTTAACACTTATGAACTCTGCAAGAAAAACACACATTGGACATTTAAAGATTTTTATTGACTTTTATTAATTCTCACTGAGTCATTTTGTTTTTTGTATTACCATTATAATATATCGTTTTGTATCACCTTTACTACTATCTACCTTTATATGGTTGTTATATATTCACTTATGCGCGGCATTTTGTCACACTACTTATAATCACAATTTATGTTTGGATTGTTATGCCAGCTGCTTTTGTTTAATTATCACACAGGAGCGCAACATTTTTTCCATTTATTATTATTGGTAGGGATATGCAAACATTACAACTCTCCACCTGGGGTGCATTCTAGATAAATATGTTTTTGAATTTAATTTATTTATTTAGTTATTCTATTCATTGCTAAAACATAACTTAATTTATTTTTTATTAATCAGGCAAATATGATATAATATTTATATTGAAGTACCATTGAACAGTTTTTTCACCTATGTAACTACATTCACATTCTCAGTCAGCTGAAAATGGATAAAAGCTATTTAGTGCTTTATGCCTTTTTCATATGTTCACTGGGCTAATCTTCACTGCTTTACTGAAAAATGTCCATTTTAAAAGCAAAGTCTCAGATTACATTTGCAGCTGAAAGATGAGAGGACTGACCTGTCCCCTCTTCATCACTTACCTGCTTCACTCAGACGTGATGGAAATCTGACAGAAGAACATAATTTAAAAACTTAGACACAGGCACTTTTGCCCAAAATCATTATAGTTACATTAGCATATTGCTATAAAATTATGTTTATAAATTTGTATTCAGAGATGTTGGCATAGTTAGAGAAGTAATAGGAATATCAATATTTAGAAGGAAAGAGGATAAAAATAAATTATTAAAAAAATGTGAAAAACAAATATATGAACGCTTAGGTAATAAAGGGATCAGCATACAATAAGACAAAATGAATGGATATATAAAGTCCACAAACAGCCCAGTCCACTGTGGAAAGAAACAGAAATCAATTTTCCAGTGCGCCAACATGTTGGAACAACTGGCAGCTGGAAGATTGATTTCTGTTTCTTTCCACAGTGGACTGGGCTGTTTGTGGACTTTATACATTCATTCATTTTGTCTTGCTGTATGTTGATTCAATTTGTTATATTAGGGTATGTTTAATTTTTGACTTTTAATTATTTTACTAACCATAGGTAATTGTGGCAGCTACATAGTCTTATTTATATATATATATATATATATATAGATATATATATATAGAGAGAGAGAGAGGGGTACATTATATTTCCCAGATTTGCATGATTTGAGAATATCGCTATTATTACATATATATTATTTTGTAAACTGCTTATATATATATAAAATACAGTAACCCAGCAGAAAACTACTAGATGCCACTGTCCCCATTGCCTGCTAATTTACTTTGTAAATTGCACCTTGCCTTCCTAAAATGTATGTAAACCAAAATAATAACCTTATGCTGTTTGTTTCCTTTTGGTCTTTTAAGAACAATCTTGAATACGTTTTGTTTGATAAATGCAACATATAGCAGTTGATCTTGCCAGAATACTTATCAGCTGGTAACTTCCTTGCTCTCTGCCCGTGCTTGACTGCTATCAGTTATATTGTTCTGAGCACTACAAAACCCCCGCCATCTACGTTATGGACAAGTAGACACTGAAAAGTTCCCATTACTACTGTCCTGTTTATGTTTTTCTGATACAGTGCAGTGAGTAAAACTGGCCATACCCATACATTCTCAAACTAAAATTCATACAAACATTTTCAGGACATTCAATGACTTGAAGAATGTCATTCAAAAGTACTTCAAAATGTTACACAAAAAATCTCGAACATAGGATTGGATTTTAAAGGTACCGATCTTAAGACACAATATGAAGAAAACATAAACATTATTGTACAAAACAATTAAAAATAGAAACAATTCATACAACACAACATCCTGCTAAAATTGTACCATCAAAATTAGTGTCATCATGAGCCCGTGTCCTATATATGTAATGATGCTGCGTTTATACATGCATAATAGTCCCAACACGGTTCAAGTTGAAAAAGTCTTCCCCAGGGAACAGTAGATACTGTATGCTGATTTCTAAAATACAAACATAAATCAAAAAAGAAAAATCAAATAGAAACATTGTGAAACATATGACATAGATTACATACATATCATACATCACAGAAAAGATGCAAGGATCTCCACCCAGATAGGTTCCACAGTCTACACTGATATGGATACAAGGGACACAAAAAGGGCAAAAACTAAACGTGAATTACAAGAAAAATAAAATGAATGATAATCAAAAAAGTAATGGTTCCTTAGAGCGAACACATGATTTCTCAAATAGATCCACACTTACCTCAAGATTTGGAGAATCCCACATCCTGTGGAGTTGTCCTAAATAGTGTTGAGCGAACCCGGACTGTAACGTTCGGGTCCGTACTGAACTTTCGGGTGTCCGGGGCACGGTCCCGGACCCGGACATTTCAAAAATCGTTCAACAAGCGTTTCACTGGTTTGCCCTTAGAAGCCATCACAGCCATGCCTACTAATGGCATGGCTGTGATTGGCCAGTGCATCATGTGACCCAGCCTCTTTATAAGCTGGAGTCACAGTGCTGCAGTCACATGCTCCTTGGGTTAGTGTAGGGAAAGGAAGCTGAAAGCGTGAGGGAGAGATTTGAGACATTTTAAGACCTGATCCTGCATCCTGAGATAGATTACTTTACTACTGCTGTCTGTGCTGTTGCTCTGAGGACAGATAGCAGAAATTAGAGATTTCACATACCGCTGCTTTGAGTTGCAGCTCAAGCTCTGCATAAAACAACGATCGCGCTCAACGATCAGATTGTTGGGGGAATTTGAGATTTCAAATACCGCTGCTTTGAGTTGCAGATCAAACTCTGCTTAAAACAACGATCGCCACGATCGTGCTCAACGATCAGATTGTTGGGCGAAATTTGAGATTTCAAATACTGCTGCTTAGAGTTGGAGATTGCAGATTAAACTCTGTCTAACAAAACGATCGTACGTTCGTACACAATGATCAGATTGTGGGATCGTACACAACGATCAAATTGTGGGAGTAATTTGAGATTTCACATACTGCTGCTTTGAGTGATCTGACTGCACTAGGTAGAGGCTTCTGCTTAGAGACATGCTAGGGTGTTAGACTAGTAACACATGCTTGCATGCTAGCAAAACAATCTGTCTCAAATTAGACGTTAGAGGTTGAGATTCGTCGTCATAAACTTTAGAGTTTAAA
>BLSH010536195.1:343823-375225 GCA_018402905.1 Glandirana rugosa | reverse complement strand
TGCTTTTAATTTATTTTCCCTATCCCCATTTTTTTGTAGGGCACTTGCCCTAGTTTGAAGATGATTTTAGAACAGTTATATGGCTTCTACCGTTAATTAATACTTTTCAGACACAGTTTGAAGATGATCCACATTCACCTCCATTTTTGCATTTTTTATGTTTTTATTTTTTTTTAAATATTTAAAGTTATTTCCCTGTCCCCATTTTTTTGTAGGGCACTTGCCCTACCCTTACCCCCATTTTACTTCCTTTTGCAGCCCTCTAGGGCTTTCCAGGACTTTGTTACAGCCATTTTTGTGCCTAAAAGTTCGGGTCCCCATTGATTTCAATGGGGTTCGTTGTCCGTGCGATCGTTCGGGTTCCGTCCGGACCCGGACCCGGACTTTGTCCCGAAGTTCGGACGGACCAGCAGAACCCGAACTTCCAGAGGTTCGCTCAACTCTAGTCCTAAACTAAAACATTATTGGGATGAGGCATTTACAGTCATATCTCAAATTACAAAACAGAAGGTCGTCCCATCCCCAGAGTTAGCACTGGTCAATTTAAACATTGACGACTTCTCCCCGAAGTTTAGGGCAATCATATCACATATATTATTGGTCACTAAATACCACATAACTACAAATTGGAAAAGCTCAATCCCCCCGCAATTTAAAAAGAGTAATAGAGACAACTCAAACCCATTCCCATTATGAAAGTATGCTGGCAACAACGAACAACTCGCTGAAAAATATAGAACGCAACTGGACTCCATGGAGCGCATGGTTTCAAAGATATGACCATTAAGGTCTGGAAGATAGTTTGAACACATGATATGGAAATACATGCAGAGACAACTAAACAGCAAGTTTTGGAAGTTTACTATAATTGTTCTAGGTAAATTCAGTTTTCTTCCCCTACTTCCCCTTTCCCATTCCTTACCCCTCTCACACTACCCTCCTTACCCCCTCCTACCTTCTCCATGTTACAAGAGATATGTGCCCTATCAGTACCATATAAACACTGGAAAACGAGCACAGCCTCCAAGGGAAGGTAAAGTGACATTAACAGGGACCAACAAGACACGACCTTCCGGGGGTCCTTTCTTGGGCACAATTATGTTCCCACAGGGGGTGCCCGGGGATGGACAACCGGAAATCTTTATGAAGACAAAGGGCATACGATAAAATTGACTTTCATAAATCTCGCGCTTGCAAGCGCATCAGCTCAATGCCACATAGGTATGCATCTGTGGGTTTATGGTACCTGAGTAGTTGTTTATTGTTTCAAAGATGCCTTCGTATTTAATATGTTTAATATGTATTTGCGATTGACAAATGGCACATCTCTGTACTACTTGATAAATTCAATAAAAAAATGTTAAAAAAAAAAAAAAGATCTGGAGAATCCAAAGGGAGGGTGAACTAAATCAGCCTTCTGCTCAACCATGGTACCATACTAAAAAAAAAAAGAAAAAAAAGGAAGAGAAAACCCTAATTATAAATTAAGAGGGCCGCTGGTACAAAGAAAAATAAGGAAACATAGTGTTGCAAGACTTACCCAATAAAATAATTGCAAGGGTTAAGAGTGATTGCTAGGCAGTAAAGAGAAACCAGGAGGACAAATCAAATTTATTAGCAAACTTAATTATGATCTGCAACCAAAGAACACATGGTAGGGAAACCAAAAAGACCTAGAAAAAAATGTATAACACAATATAAATAAAGAAAAAACAAAAAAGAGGGTAGAATAACACATATAAAGAGAACATGAAAGTGAAGTTATTCCCAACATCTCATGTAGCAAACAGCTTACCAGTGTTCCCCCATTAACAAGTCTGCCTAGCGATTCACAACGCAAACTCTAATGTTGCAACAACTCTCTATATAAGAAAAACGAAGCAGTCATGTGGCTAATACTGGCCAATGAGAGCTCCAAAGTTGAGCCTGCACATGTTGTCGCCGGATATTGGAGACCGGAGCCTCCACACTTCTTCCCCTGCCACCTCCAGCACAACTGACGCCACTTTCAGCCAGTCACTTCCGGTACAGCGCGGTGATGCAAAGCGGCGTCATGTCAGCCTCGGGAGAGGCGCCAACATGCACAGACCTGTCCAGGTCACCATATCAATAAGATGTGAACTGGATGAGCAAACAAGAAAGATGAGAAGGGACACCCATAAAACCAGGGAAAAGAGAAAAACCCCTCACTGCACCAGGACAATTCCCGAGGTGCAAGGGCTGTGTGCTGGGGCATCTAGTCAAGCTGCCTAGAGAAGACAAAGAAAAGGGGGGAGAGAGAAACCTGCGAGCAATACAATTAAACACCAGAATTAAATAGTGACAAAAATTGTATGATATTTGACATGAACCACATATACATATTATGTGGGGAAGAAGAAAAACAGAAACAAACAAAAATAAATAAAACAAAATGATTATTAAAGTGATAGGAAAGGTACTTACCCCTGTGGTGTCTGTTGACAGTTCATTCATCCAATACAGCATCTCCAACCTGTCCAACATGAACTTTATTTGCTATTTCAAAATGTTGTTGCTTTAAATATTTGATTTTGGAATCAACAGACTTTCCCAAACAAAAACTACATACGATTTAAAAATTTGTTCATTCAAGAAATATTTTTCATCCTGCTCCTCAAATTGTCTCGCACCTATGATTGAAAACAAACATCAATTTGACTCCACTAACGATTAGAATATTGAACAAATGTTCTTAAAACAAAAAATTTCAAACAAAATACCGCTAGTGCATGGATACGAAAGATGATTTCTAAGTATATGATCTTTAATGTAGGGCAAGCTGGCTTTAATTGATGAATGTGAAAATAAATAAAATATTTGGGGTTGGCCAGATATAAAACAAACTTTAGGATAAGGCAATAACTCCCTTCAACACATAATTTTCCCAATCAAAAAATCCTGTAATGATGGTCAAAAACGAATGATGGTCAAAGCCTAAATTTTCCGGTCAAAGCCTAATGATGATCAAAGCCCAAATTTTCAGAAAAAAATCCTCCTGCCTTTTTTGACCCCAGTGACCTTAGTCAATAATCACATAACAATTCTGACACCAACAATAATAATAAATATACAGTCAGGTCCATAAATATTGGGACATCGACACAATTCTAATCTTTTTGGCTCTATACACCACCACAATGAATTTGAACTGAAACGAACAAGATGTGCTTTAACTGCAGACTTTCAGCTTTAATTTGAGGGTATTTACATCCAAACCAGGTGAACGGTGTAGGAATTACAACAGTTTGTATATGTGCCTCCCACTTTTTAAGGGACCAAAAGTAATGGGACAATTGGCTGCTCAGCTGTTCCATGGCCAGGTGTGTGTTATTCCCTCATTATCCCATTTACAAGGAGCAGATAAAAGGTCCAGAGTTCATTTCAAGTGTGCTATTTGCATTTGGAATCTGTTGCTGTCAACTCTCAATATGAGATCCAAAGAGCTGTCACTATCAGTGAAGCAAGCCATTAGGCTGAAAAAACAAAACAAACCCATCAGAGAGATAGCAAAAACATTAGGTGTGGCCAAATCAACTGTTTGGAACATCCTTAAAAAGAAAGAACGCACCGGTGAGCTCGGCAACACCAAAAGACTCGGAAGACCATGGAAAACAACTGTGGTGGATGACCGAAAAATTCTTTCCCTGGTGAAGAAAACACCCTTCACAACAGTTGGCCAGATCAAGAAGACTCTCCAGGAAGTAGGTGTATGCGTGTCAAAGTCAACAATCAAGAGAAGACTTCACCAGAGTGAATACAGAGGGTTCACCACAAGATGTAAACCATTGGTGAGCCTCAAAAACAGGAAGGCTAGATTACAGTTTGCCAAACAACATCTAAAAAAGCCTTCACAGTTCTGGAACAACATCCTATGGACAGATGAGACCAAGAGCAACTTGTACCAGAGTGATGGGAAGAGAAGAGTATGGAGAAGGAAATGAACTGCTCATAATCCAAAGCATACCACCTCATCAGTGAAGCATGGTGGTGGTAGTGTCATGGCGTGGGCATGTATGGCTGCCAATGGAACTGGTTCTCTTGTATTTATTGATGATGTGACTGCTGACAAAAGCAGCAGGATGAATTCTGAAGTGTTTCGGGCAATATTATCTGCTCATATTCAGCCAAATGTTTCAGAACTCATTGGACGGCGCTTCACAGTGCAGATGGACAATGACCGGAAGCATACTGCGAAAGCAACCAAAGAGTTTTTTTAAGGGAATGAAGTGGAATGTTATGCAATAGCCAAGTCAATCACCTGACCTGAATCCAATTGAGCATGCATTTCACTTGCTGAAGACAAAAATGAAGGGAAAATGCCCCAAGAACAAGCAGGAACTGAAGACATTTGCGGTAGAGGCCTGGCAGAGCATCACCAGGGATGAAACCCAGCGTCTGGTGATGTCTATGCGTTCCAGACTTCAGGCTGTAATTAACTGCAAAGGATTTGCAACCAAGTATTAAAAAGTGAAAGTTTGATTTATGATTGTTAATCCATCCCATTACTTTTGGTCCCTTAAAAAAGTGGGAGGCACATATACAAACTGTTGTAATTCCTACACCGTTCACCTGATTTGGATGTAAATACCCTCAAATTAAAGCTGAAAGTTTGCAGTTAAAGCACATCTTATTTGTTTCATTTCAAATCCATCGTGGTGGTGTAAAGAGCCAAAAAGATTAGAATTGTGTCGATGTCCCAATATTTATAGACCTGACTGTATACAGTACATAAATTAGGATGGAAAGCAACCTGACTTCCAGCCACCAACTGTGACTGCCCCTATCCTAAAAGAGTGAGAGTGCCAGTTGGCAAAGCAATATTAGCGACACATTTCTTTCTAGACATAGAAAAAGAGAAACTGGGTAAGTAGAGTTCCATTCGCATATCAAAGGAAATTACCAGCCAAAGCATTGGGCCTGACCTGGGCTTCTGCCAGAAAATAAGGACAAACAGAAAAATGTGGTATTGCGTGTCATGGGCCCTGTACCATGTGATCACCTTGACCAATCACAGTAGTAGTAAAAGGAAAAAGCTTTCCTTAATGAAGTCTTTGTTTACTACTGTGATCCCTGTGATTGCTCATAGCAATTGCATAGTACAAGGACAATGAAATTGTAAAAAAAAAAGTTTTTCTTAACATGTTGTCACCAGAGCAAATGCAGTGTCACTATGTTGACATTGTACTGTTGTAGCAGTAATCATGTACAATGGCTGGCAGCTCTGATATCACTATGTGTCAGTGCCATTGTCTCTGATTTTCACCACAGCAGTACAATGTCACCAGGCCACACCAGTCATAGTGTCACCATAAGCACTCGTTCACATGTGCAATGCTCTCTGAAGAGTGATCCATTTTCAGATTGCTCTCCAGTGAGCATTTAACAGGGAATGAAGAGGCATTGTATTGACTCCCCACCACCTGCACCCCTATTCACTTGAATGGGTCCCTATTGGTGGGTATACAGGGAGAATACGTTTGCCAGAGCTGTGAAGAAAATCATTGCAGCCATGGCATGTGTACACCCCTGCTGCTGCCTCTGCAATTAAAGTGGGTAGCAGTTATAGGCTGTAAAGCTGTGGCTCAATCGTGCAGCAACAATGTTCCTGAACACCACCACACCTGTCACAGTAGCACCAGACCAGTGTGGCTAGAATCAGTGCTCCTGAGTGCCACCACACCAGACCAGTGCAGCCAGCAACAGTTTTCCTGATCATTGCCACACTAGTCCCACTGTCACCAGACCAGTGTATGCCAGAAACAATGTTCCTTATCACTGCCACACCAGTTGTAACCAGACCAGTGTAAGCTGGAAATGGTGTCCCTGATTGTTACCACACCAGTCCCAGTGTCACCAGGCCAGTGTAAGCCAGCAAGCATTTTGTATTTCTGCCACGCTAGTCCCCAGTGTCACCATGCATGTGGTATTACCATACTCAGGAGGAGTAGCGAAATGCGTTTTGGGTTGTAATTCCAAGTATGTGTATGATGTTTGTTAGATGTATCTTATTAACTGACAACGTTGTGTAAAAGAATAATTTTATTTTCTCTCCTGCATCTTCCAGAAACATGTGACAAAAATTACGTTTGGTGCGTTTGCTTTCCAAAATGTGGTAATTTTATGAGTGTTTCTCTTGTCCTGGGACTTTCTCCTGTCCTGGGTGTCTTTCCTGTCCTGGGACTCAAGAAATATGATAGGTAGTCAGGGAATTAGACGCATAATGTATGTTCCTTGAAAGCCCAATGGTGTTCCTTGGATTTTAGGCCCCTCTGTGCATCTAGGCAGTGAAAAATTTCCACAAATGTGGTGTCCCCATACTCATAACACATAGCAGAATGTTTTTTTGGGTGTAATTGTAAGTCTATAAAAACACAATATGATTGACAATTACAAATGAACCTAAAATCGATATGATAGTCAATACAATAGTGTAATAGCGCTAAAAAGGAAATGTCCATAAACTGTAAGATGCATTTAATTGGCCACACAGTAAAAACGGTAAGGTGCAATTTCAGGTAAAGTCCACCAGCCACCAAGTGAAGAGAGTGATCCTCAAACAGAAAGGGTATCCACCATACTGCGTGCTCATAAATCGGATCTGCTTACCAGATGCACCTCATATATGGGCTCTGAATAATGGATCAATCCCTCGCTCTTCAGCGGTATCCTAAGGTGTTCCTTCCCACCATATAATCGACCACTACCAATCACTTGTCAGTATTGCAGAAAATGTTCCGGCAAACGGGTCCCCATAAAAGAAAACACCTCACATAGTGTGACTCCGTTTCCACAATTTATTAAAAAGGATTAAAATCACACTTACACATTCAAAAATAAGAATTAGCCTGTATGCAGTAAAGATAGCAGGTCACGTCTCACCGCTCCTGGGGGAAGGTATCAGCTACACGCACCAACACGGTGCGCCACTTCCTCCTCTCCGACGGAGACGTTCACCAGCTCTTCCAGTTCCTATCGTGGGGTCACGCCCTGACGCGTTTCGTCATCACGACTTCTACGGAGGGCGCGACCCCACGATCATCACCGCTCATTAAATACCATGTCCGCGAGGCGGGTTCTATACCAAGCCAATTGCGATCCACGGTATGGCTGAGCCACTATGCCTGCTCTGCAGACACTAACATTGAAACACACATACCAGCAATTAAGCCGGGGAGAAGAATATTACTTAAAACAGATATATATATGGCTTGTATCTATTTTCTGCAGATCGCAATTGCCTGCTATTTCCCCGTCTAAAACATGTAAATCAATATTTAAATTAATATTTGTTCACGGACAGGCATTCCAATTGCGGACAATATATACATTTTAAAGTCCATAATACAATGCACTGTGTTTATATAAATGTGCATAATATAGACTAATATTGCCAAAGCTGTAAATAACATATGAATATATGGAAAAAATACGAAAAATATGAAGTAAAAACTAAACATAGACAAAAACCTCCACTCCTCTACAACCAGCAGAGGTGGAGGTCAAGCCTACATAGCAATATAAAATCTTATTAAATACATATCAACATATTTTTTAAAATAAAAACGTTCCAAAACACCAGACTAAGCTTCAGGGAGAGAAGGATAGTCTAAACAGCAACAAGTTCCCAATAGGAATTAAGAATCTTACATAGCCACATATATGTGTGCTGTAACATAGATCAAGGTTAACATAAAGATACTTCACATCCCAATATGAAACCTTCAGATTGTGACAGCTCACACATATCAACCAGATATTTAAAATTTAAAAATTTTTTTGAACCACCACATGCTCCATACCCACTTCTAAGTCAAGACCCATCTCTCTCATATGGTAGGTCCTATTCTGACCCAGAGGTCAGCATGGTTAGCCTGCGTAAAATCAGCCTAATACCACAATATTAATAGGGGTTCACGGTCCTGGATTCAAAAATCGCTAATGAAGCAATTAATATCTACCTCTATATTAAGGCCTTTCGGTTCCAAACTGTCTGTTAAGTAGATCCACTTAGTTTCTAATTTCGAAATTTCTCTTACTGCGTTACTACCTCGCCAGGATGGTACTAGTTTCTCAATCCCCCAGAATTTTAATTGTAAGTCTGCCTATGGTGTTTGAGAAATACATTGTTAAAATGACAACTTTGTGAAAAACAAGCCCTAAAATTGTATTTAATTTCTTCATTTATGCAAAAAAAAAATGACGAAAAATGACAACTTAAAAAATACCTTAGACGTTCTACTTTCCAAAAAAGGAGTCATTTGGTGGGTATTTGTACTGTCCTGCCATTTTAGAGCCTCAAGAAATTAAATAGGCTTTCAGTACATCATCATTAATTCATTTTCAAATATACAGTATATACTATAGTTTGTAAACTCTGACATTCACATAGACTAAATAATATACTCCGATTTGGGTTATTTTTTTTATCAAAGAAATGCAGCAGAATACATTTTGGCCTAAATTTATGAAGAAAGATTATTTATTTGCAACACTTTATAACAGGAACTAAGAAACATGTGGGTTTTTTTCAAAATGTTCAGTATTTTTTCATTTATATAGCAAAAAAAGAAAAAAATTCACAAAAGAAAGCTGTATCCGTCTAAAAAATGATATAAAATGAATTTGAGTACAGTGAGTAATTGTCAAAGTGTGACAGTTTTGAAATATTCAAATTGGCCTAGGCAGGAAGGGGTGAACCAGCCTGGTCTCAAAGTGGTTAGCCCTTTTATTAAAAATAAAAATAATTGTCATGTTCGAGGTTACAAAATTTCTGGAAATCCGTTCATCAACTTATACGGAGAGTTACAACATATGAGCTGGACTTCAATCCAGCTCAGTCCTTACTACATCACACTTTACTAGCTCATACCACCTATCACAAATCCCTAGCAATGTTCATGCTGAACGCTGCGAAACAATGTATCCCGTTACACTGGAGGTCAATGGCAACACCATCGCTTGAGCTCCCGAAATTAGAATCTGAGTCAGGATTGTCTTAACCAATGAAACAAAGACAGATGATGAGACCCTTGACATGGAAGTGCTTGAGCATGGGGATACCTGGGCATCAGGACGCATCATTAGACACTCTCAGGAATACCCCATTGCCATACCTCTAGACACTAATGGGTTCCCGAACACTAGACTTGAGCCTTATATTTTATAATGGCACTGCGAAGATAAATACAGTAGTTGGGCAACCCGGGAAAAGATTGGCCGACCACTTGTTCTCCTCTAGGTCCAAAGAAGACACTGATCTGCATACATGAGAGATCGAGAGGTCCAAGAGGAGAGGCAAGGGGAACTATACTCTCTCCTATCTCTATCTCCACTCCTAGACCTAATTTCCTCCTGGACATATAACCCCACCTTCTCTACGTCTATTTCGGTCTCAGCATCCCGCTATACTCCCAGACTATAGATCCAATCCCCCAATACTAACAAAGTTTGAACACAGCTGATCAGTTGTAGCTCCCCCCAAACCCAAATCACAGTACAACTCCTATCCCTGAACACATTTGGTAAAAGACCCGGAGTAATGGGGGGCCGGAGCTTCCGTCACAGTTTGCTCCCAGTAGGGGTGGCGGAATGGCTTGGGGCCCCACCCAGCTATATCCCAATGTCGGTATAGGAAATAACAGCTTTGCACAGGCTAATGCCCATCTTGCCCCATAGATTGAGCACTGGGGGCTGAACACCCTAGGACTTCCCTTCCCTCTCCCCCCACACCCCCCTTGCCCCCTTTCCCTTCACTCAATATGACCTAAACTCCGATAGAGCAACATACCATGCAGGATGGATTGGGAATCCACTCTTATACAGTATAAACCACCTCATGAACCAATGTAAATGTATAACTTTGACATTTATTGTCATCAGTCCTATTCGCTGTAATCTGGAAAACCTTAAGACTTAACAAGATGCTTTGCATGGACTTTCCCAGTCCACATTTTCTTGTTATACTCTTTAAGCTATACCCCTGCGTAGGTGAATACTTGTCAAATTGTTATGCTTTAAAATAAATAAAAAATTATTGAAATAAAAATAATTGTCATAATACATATTCTTACATTTCATGGCCAAGCAGCATCCCATCTCAATGCATTTCAGACTTGGTCTGCTTCCTTAGCATGGAATGATGAAATTACTGTAAAAACCAAGCAATAAGTAAAGTTTTAAAGTTCGTTCTGGAAATTCCGAAACTCTCTATGTAACAATGTACCATAAAGATAACAATATATGCTTGTTTTTTGTGCTGCCTGCACATATGTCACAACCAGAACCACTTTAAAACCACTTCCTGGGTGAATGCTAATCGTTTGCCTTTAGATTGTCATGCAAATGTGGATGTGGCATCAATTTGGCCGTCATTTTCTTGTGTAGCCATAGCCCCGAACCCCTAGAGGCCTAATGATGACCTCCAGAGTCAGGAAGAGCTGGCATCCCTCTTCACGGTGTGGGTTACTAGGCATAGTGGGTGTAGTGCAGATAGAGTAAGTTGGGTGCCAGACACTTTGAGAATGCAAAAAGAGATTTATTGTCTCTTAAGAGAACTGGGGGGAGAGGGTTAGGGCCTGGACACCCTTAGGCTGGTGCAAAAAAACTTGGCAGACTCCAAGACAAAAATAGAACAGAAGAACAGTTTAAAGTACCTCTAAGCTGGATTGCAGCAAACTGTACTTGTAGACTTGCTGTATCTTACAGCAACAGAACTTGAAACACTACGACTTCACTTCACTGTGAATCTGTACACATACCACTCACGGTATTCCCGGTGTGTACATCTTCACTCAACATCACAGTCTACTACTATAGATTTCCTCACAGAGCTCCCAGTCTATCACCAGACTCTTCAGATCCCAGCTGCCACTGGATCCCTTGAGCTCCCCCACAGCTAATCCACTGGTTAAATCCAGGTGTCACCCAAGCTGTCCCGCTGGGACCCTGACCTGAACACTGAAGCTTTCCCAACTTCTTCATCCTGCCTGGTTAGTGAAAAAGGCTGCTCTGGTACTACTTCAGATTCCGAACACTAGTCTCTGATAACAGGAGAGATTGTCCCTTGATGGCAACTATGCCCCCTTTACCCCTGACTCTGGTTCTCACTTGCCTCTGGCGACAGGAGTGGTTGCCTTGGATGGCGACTGATTTCCTTCTCCCATGGCAACTACTGGGTTCTCCCACTGGCAGAACCCCTGCAACTTGTTTGGGCTCCAAGCCTGAAGTCCCAACCCCGCGCTGCCTGCTTCCAACCTGGATAGACCTCAGACCACCTAGCTGCCAGGTACTCCCGGATAGGCCTCAGGCTTCTGGTCTAGCAGCCGGGAGCTTTCAACACACGTCCACCAAGACAGCCGTCCAGGTGGCACAGAACCCCGCTCACCTGACTCCTCCCAAATAAATATGCTCTCCCAGCAGGCCAAGGGGCCAAAGAAAAACCCTACCCTTGTCATTCTAATGCCACAGGCAACAGTGCCACCTAGTGACAGAAGAGAGAGGTGCATCAAATCCAGATTTAGGGAAAAGTCAAAGGTATCCCCTAACAATTGGCCAGGCTAGTTACCACCTAGGAGAACTAAATTTGATAGCAACCCTGTTTGGGACCAGGGTGCCACACTTGTATATGCCATAGATTACACTGTTACACATTTAAAAATCAGGTATTTCAGAAGCTGAAAAATGGGAAGTGCTTTGGAGGGTATGCAATTTAAAGCACCCCCTTTTTTCATTTTGGTATCAAATTTCAAATATCCTAATTTTGATCAATCCAAATCTCAGCTGCCACAATTAGAGGGAATATTTGTGTAGCACCTTATGTAACAAAGTATAGATAGTTAGAATTAGTGTGTGTTTTGATAGGTAAATAGTTTGCTCACTGTACTCAGTGAAGCTGTAATTAATTAGTTAGGTCTGCTCATTGTGCTCAGCTGCTGCCAGTCTGGTCCAATAGCTTCCTCTGCGTCTAGAGAACTTGAGAAGTTCCTGGATGATAGGTGTGGAGCTATGCAGATTACAGCATGAATATTAATACAGCCCTGGCCTATCCCAGAGAGGCAGGCCCTGATGGCATGCTGGGAGACTGTATATATTCTGTGAGCAGACTGAGCTCTTTTCCTGGAGAGGATTAGTCCAGCCCGGAGGAGCACGCTGCCCTTCCCAGGCACTGATGCTATGTCCGCTTTCGTGAGGCCTCAAGTGGGGGACCTGAGAGCCTGAATGCTGAGACCTTGGAGCTAAAGAAAGCTGAGGGCAGGCTGTCTGCAGAACATCTAGTCTGGTATTACCAGAGTAAGGTGTCGCTTGGAAGTTGAAAGGAGGCAACCAACTGTTCCTAAGGCCTTGTGTGAGTACAGACATTCTGAAAGATCTTGGGGACCTTTGTGCTTTTACCAACCCTCTGGTACTAGAGAAAGTCAGCTGTGGGTCTATTTAAAGGGGATGCCTGGAGAGCTTTGTCCACCTAATCTACCACCTAAAAGGACTCTACTGTTTGCTACAAGCACAGACTTTAATATAGCTTGTCCTGGAAAATACCCAAGTCCTCAGTTGTGCATAGTTCCTTTTTTGGAGTATCCTACCTACTTCTCTCAACCCTATTCAAGTTCTCCAAAAATAAAAAAAACAACAAAAACAACACCCCTTGACTGGTCATTGAAGAAACGTGTGAATGAGCCCGTGTGCCTGGCTGTGGGGCAAAGCCTGTGGGGAAGCTCTGAACAGTAGTCCTGTGGTTCCCACTGGATTAGCGCTACACTTGCAATAAAACTATTTTTGTTACTTATTCAGTCAGAGTGCCAATTCCAGAGCTTCAGTTTTCATGCCAGAAAGCAGAAAACCCCAAAACACCAACAGCATCAATGTATCCATTGCACGCGCCTCCTGCCAAAGCATGCATCCATTGAAGTGGTATAAAAAAGAAATCCCTAATCTGCTTTTAAACCAGAGAGAAAGTGAACATGTGTATGATGAGATGTAAAGCACAGAATTTATGGGATAATATACATTCCATAGAGATGATACTGTATGTGTATCTAAAATTAAAAGACTGGTACAGTCTGGGACTCTGTAGACTCATGTCGTCGGATCCATCCCCTTTGACCTATTTGACAATCCTGCATTACTCAAAGGTGTGCAAAACTGGGACAGCATTAAGCAGAGGCGTATCTAGAACCAAGAAACTATGATGGGCCCCCTGACCCTATGCTGGAGCCCTTCCCTCCAAGCCCGGTGGCGGAACACCAGGACCCGGTTGCAAGTGCACTTGTGACCCTGGTAGTTCCGCCACTGGTGTCAGTAGTTTTTTATTTTTGCTATCTTATACTTTTTTTATTTCTTACCATTTTTTTAGGAGCCCCGTTAGGAGGCTTTGGTGAGATTTCAGGGGTCTAAACACACCTCTGATATTTCACCTTTCAGACAGAGAAAGGAGATTGAGGACACAGCCCTCAACCTTCATCTCAGCAGGATCAGCTGCACAGAATGAAAGGACAGGAATAGCTATGTACAGAGCTTCCCATCCATTCACAAACTAAAGCATAGTAGACACATTTTACTATGCTTCACATATGAATGGACAGCTTCAGCGATCACTACTGATCCCTGACTCTGTCCATTCAGATACGGAAGGGTCCTGTAAATTACATATTTACTGGCCCCTTCTCCTCTCCATCCTGACACATCCCCCACAGTAGCCAGTGGGAGAAGGGGGGGGGAGCCAACAGAGCTGTGGGGGGATGAGGAGGGACCAGAGAAGCATTACAGGGGCCCAGGGACAGCAGAAAGAAGAGGAATTTGGATAGGAAGGGTGGCAAGGGTGGCATATAGATGAACCAATCCCCTCCATTTCCCTCCTGCAGCCCCTAAATGCCTGCAGGAGGGAGAGGTGGAAAACAATGCTTTCAACTGCTGCAAGAGGAAAATTGAAGGTATAAGTTCCTCTATAAGCCGCCCCTGCCACCCTTCCTGTCCAGGTGTACAAGGGAGCCACACGGGCCCCCTGCAGCATGAGGCCAGGTCGCAATTGCAAGCCCAGTAGTTACATCACTGGCACTAAGAAGATGATGAAGCTAATCCGGGGCTTTGCCCAGCATCCTATTCAATCAGAGTAGGGAATGGGGGCAGGGAGGTCATTGCACCAACTGTCTCCAGATAAAAGTTCCACCTAGTGGTGGTTGATGGCAGAGAGTCATCATAAGCTTGCATGTCTATTGATATTCAACAGCCCTTTCCCTACTAGTAGGTAGTCTCCAGGAAGACAGGGACCTGTAGCATTGCAGCCACTTTTGCCTATGCCCACCACGATCCTCTGAAACAGTGGCCTAGCCCTGTGATGATAAGTCCCAGCGTGCCAGAAGTTGTATCAGTAAGTTCTGCCCTAATAGAGTTTGCCAGGGCTGGGAAGTCTCAGCCTCCAAAGTTGCATTGGGAGCTTTTTTCCCTCCCTTTCTAGAGAGCTATGGAAAGATTTGTGGATTTTATTGTAGCTGCCCTGATACCTAAATGTGTTAAAATTAAATTCATTGCTCTGATAAGTGGAACAACGTCTTACTAAAATAACCCTGTTTTCATGTCACTCTATCCCGTGGACTATTGTACACCTTCTGACCATCCTTTGCAATATCTACAGTGGAATGTGTTGTTTGATATTTTTACACTCCTAGAAGTCAACTTACTGTTGTCTACTACTGACTATTGTGCTTCATTGTATAATGATCAGAGGCTGTTATGCTTTATTGAAGAATATTAAAAAAAAGAGTTGCCATAGAAGCAGTAGGACACTGTCTGTCTTATAGGAGAAGGACAGATATTGAGACCAGAAGGTAACTGGGCAAGAGAGGGGTATCTGGCATCTACAAAGAAGAAGCCATCTGCAACAGGAGTGGCGAGAAAGTTATTGAGTGGTGCATGAGGGAACCGCATGCCACCAATGTTATATAGTTACTTTCACCAAATGTTAGCCTGAGGTCTTCTTGCCTGACACCTGGTACTGACTACGATGTCATTTTGTGGGAAATAGTGTGCAATAGTTGCCTCCACTATTTGTTTTACACATGTTACAGTTACTCTTCAACCCAAAGGCATGGAGTGAAGATATTGTATACTTCACAAGGCCTTGCACACACATTGTCCAGACCCAGTCCATAGGAGAGTTCTGCTACTGTATGTAGTGGTCCCTGCCACTTAGTAGGGAAGACCGTAAAGCCACCAATCCACTCCTCTGACAGAACCTCCATCACTGACCACTACTGCCTCTTCACCTGAACTGGCTGCTTCTCCTTCCTTTTACTTGCTACTCTCCAGTATCCATAATGTTAACATGAAGGTCCACACTTTGGTCCCTGTTCCTATACACTGTAGGATTTCACTCTCATGCCGTACTCCCATTAAATGAGACCAAAGGATTCACTTAACCAGCACCTTAATTTCCTGAATGAATTCCATGGTTATAACTTCTCTACGTACAGTTGGTTCCAGAAATCACATGGCAGTGCAACAGGTTAATTAAGTAAACAGTGTTCCTCTATATCATATGGCAAAGTAATTATGGCTATGCTGTGGTGTCTCTTACCTCTTTCTTGCAGAAATTCCCCTCCAAAGGTAGTGTGGCTCATAATAGTCTGGATCAGGGTCCCGCCAATGGGTAACCCCAGTTAGGCGTCGCACTACATCTCTCTGTACATGGTTCCTTTCTGCCCCATGAACAATCACTTCCTCCTCGCTGGACCAACTCCCTCCCACTTAAACATCCCAACTATGAGGTACTTCACATTCCAAACAACAATCACACCACAGCAAGTTAACCCCTACATCACCAAATCACAATTTTAAATACAAGGCACAAATAATACAATTGGCACCTGCCTACAAAGTAGCAGTAGGCTCACTTGCAGGCAGCTCAAGGGTTTCTGGAAGCAGTGCTTTGGCAGTATGGCCCTGCAATGTCCCAGCAAGGTAATCTCCAGGCATTTTAGAATCCAAGCACACCACAATGCAGGTCCGGGCTGTGTTGCAGTGTGAATGGGTGCAGTGACCTGTGTATTATAATGAAGTAAAGCGCACTATGTGTGAATTAGCCACAAGTAATGGAGTACATCTAGGTCAGTGATGGTGAACCTTGGCACCCTAGATGTTTTGGAACTACATTTCCCATGATGCTTATGCACTCTGCAGTGTAGTTAAGCATCATGAGAAATGTAGTTCCAAAACATCTGGGGCGCCAAGATTCACCATCACTGACCTAGGTGCTGCATGTAATAGTCTGGTAGTGTATAAGTTAATAACAAACACTGACAAACAGTGGTGGCTTGTAATGCAGGGTGCACAGGCGCTGCCCCCCATCCATGTGTCCAGCACACATCTACATGCAGGGCACCTGATGCATGGATTCCAATGTTTTTTGTTTTTTTGAAGCACGTGATTAGAGCCAGAGGCTCTAATAGGCTTCAAAAATGGGTGGGCTTGGGGCGCAGAGCACTGCGCCTCGAGCACACCCACTTGTGTGACAATAGCGAATGAAGATTCGCTATTGTCACACTGATTCTCCAATCAGGAAATGGGGCTTAAGACCGACCCAAGTGACCTGACGGACCTAGGGATTGGCCCCCCAAAAAAAAAAAAACATGAGCCGCTACTGCTGACAACTCAACAAGTATTGTCCAAGATAAGAACCGGAATATTGTCCACACTGCCAAGCAGACCTATTTTACCACTCTTATTAACACCTTCTCATCCAGTCCCCGTCAACTCTTCTCTACCTTCAACTCCCTACTTCGTCCTCCACCGCTTCCTCCCACTAACACACTCACTGCCCAGGAGATTGCTAATCACTTCAAAAACAAGATTGACACAATTCATGATGAAATCTCCACTCTACAGGTATCTTCCCCAGTTAACACCCCATGTCAACAGGTACAATCGACACTATCCTTATTTAAACCTGCTACTATAGACAAAGTTGCTAAACTCCTTTCTTTCTTTTTTTTTTTTTTTCCATTAGAAACTCCTTTCTAACGCCCACCTAACCACCTGTCCCCTGGACCCTATTCCTTCTCAAATACTACGGTCACCATCTGACTGTATCCTGCACTCTCTAACTCACATCTTTAATCTCTCCCTCTCTTCTGGCATCTTCCCCAATGCTCTAAAACATGCATTGGTCACCCCCATACTCAAAAAGCCATCCCTGAACCCTACCAATCTTAACGATCTATGCCCTATCTAGGTGCTCCCCTTTTCCTCCAAACTCCTTGAATACCTGGTCTACAACCAACTGAGTGACCACCTTGTTAAGAATAATCTTCTTGACCCCCTTCAATCTGGATTTCACCCTCAACACTCCACAGAAACTGCCCTTCTAAAACTCACAAATGACCTACTAACCGCAAAAACCAGTGGACACTACTCTGTACTCCTACTCCTGGACCTTTCAGCTGCCTTTGATACAGTGTAACACTCCCTCCTCCTCAAAAAACTTTACTCCCTCGGTCTCTGTGACTAGGCTCTTTGGTGGCTGTCATCCTACCTATCCCAATGCACCTTCAGTGTCACATACAATTCTACTTCCTCCTCTCCTCTTCCTTTCTTTGTTGGGGTCCCCCTAGGTTTTGTTCTTGGACCTCTCTTATTTTCAATATACACCTCTTCTCTGGGCTAGCTTATAGCCTCCCGCTGCTTTCAATATCATTTCTACGCTGACGACACCCAAATCTACCTCTCCACCCCTCAACTCACTCCATCAGTCTCCTCATGCATCGCTAACTTACTAACAGACATATCTGCCTGGATCTCACACCACTTCCTCAAACTCAACTTGTCCAAAACCGTAAACAAATAATCTGTGTGGTGTGTTATATTTAGCTGCTGCCCCCACCTAAACACCCATCAGACGGGTGCTATATTGTGAGAAAAAAATCTGAATTAGTGGGTATGGGGCTGCTAGACGATAGTAGTCTTTATAAAGTGCAAAGTGAAAAATGTGCAAAGTACTGTAAACTGAAATGTTGTACTGAATATGTATATATGTGACAAAGATGATTTCACTCCAGGTAAAGTGTACAAAGACTGATATATCCCAAGTAAAAGTGCTGAAATTGTGCAAATATGCTATAAATATGCTCAAAATTAAATATATGTAAATTGGTTGACAATAAACCAATCCATCAGCGTGAAGTCAATAAATAAATCATAGCATAAAGAATGTTCAAATGTGACAACGTGCGTGCAGCACTTGTTAGTGTCACAGGAAAAAACCTTGTGTTTCCCTCCTGGGAATCCACTAGTCGGCTCCTCCATCCCTGTCTGGGGATGATGCCGTCACTACAGTAGTGATATTCGGAACATGATCCAGTCATTCTTATAAACGATAGATCCTGGTGATCCTTCCAGTCCCTCTGCTTTTCTATTTCAAACTGACCGTGCTGGGCATGAAAGCACATCCATTTCAGCACCCCTTTGCATTCTATTTTGGAGAACAGCCTGTCTGTAATTCAATGGTCAGTTTTGTCTTCATGTAATCAAGAGGAACCACCGACTGCTTCCAATGTTTGGCAATAGTTATTCAGGCTGCTAGGAGAATATATGTAATTAACTTTGTTGATTTTTTAGGAATCTCGTCAGGGAACTTATGGAACAGTGCGGTCTCTGGTGTTCTACCTATGCTGATTCCTGTCACTGATTGTATTAAGTTAAATATACAGATCCAGGACCTAGTAACTATAGGGCATTGCCACCATTACATGATAAATTGAGCCTATTTGGCTACATCACCTAAAACATGTGGGAGATGTAGATGGGTGGATTTTTGCCATCCTAGTTGGGAACAGATACCATCTGAGAAGGGTTTTATAATTTGCTTCAATTAAGGTTGTATTGATAGATATTTTAGATAAAGCGTGGGCAAGATCTTGCTAGTCTGAAATTCATAAGTGGTATTCAAGTTCCGTTCCCATTGCATTGATGTTTGGATCATTCAGGGTTGTATATATTATCAATATTCTTCCCCTTAATATGCCTGATGATTTACAGGACAATTCAAAATTCGTAAGCGTGAGAGGTCCATCCAGGTTATCAAGTTTAGATCTTATGAAAGAGACAATTTGATTGTATCTAAACAATTCATTAGATGGCAACTGTAGAACATCTTTAAAATGTTGCAAAGAGAGAGGTCGAGTTCCATTAAGGCAATCTCCTATTCTAAGTAATCTTTTATTGAGCCACCAATGAAATGGGATGGGGTCGAGGCCTGGGGTAAATTCAGGGTTACAAAACACTGGAGCTAGCAGAGCATGAGGAGATGATAAAGGCTTAGGATGCCGCACTCTATCCCATACCCCTAGAAATTGAGACAGTGCAGGGCACAATATAGGGGAACCAAGGCGGCTAGGGAGCCACATTAGGGAGCCAATGGAAATAGGTTGACATGACAGAGCTTCCACAGAAACCCAGAGAGGTGGAGGTCCCTTAGCTGTAGTATATGAGAGCTGAGTTATTTGAGCAGCTTGATAATAGGCTTGTAAATTAGGAAAGCCCAATCCACCACTTCGTTTTGAGGTATATAATGTTAATTTATTCATTCGTGTTTTTTTTATTATTCCAAATAAAGCAAAGAATATCCCTTTGTAGACGTATTACTTCCCCCCTCGGAACTGCCACTGGTAAGGTTCTAAAATAATATAATAGTCTGGGTAACAGCGTCATCTTGATAGAAGCAATTCTACCAAACCAAGACAGGAGATAATCCGCCCATCTTTGGAGATCTTCTCGAAGTCGACGGAAAAGTGGAGGATGATTGGCTTTATATAAGGTATCGATCGAGGGAGTTAACTGTATACCTAAATAAGCTAGGGAGCTTGAGGCCCATTGAAATTTGTAGGTATTTTTTAGGTTGCATAGTAACAAGGGGGGTACAGTGATATTAAAGGCTTTCATTTTTTGAGTATTTAACGAGAGTCCAGACACCTGAGGACTTCTCACATATTTAGTTGTAAACCATTTATCATTTTCCTTCCACTTCACAATTATGTGCCACTTTGTGTTGGTCTATCACATAAAATCCCAATAAAATACATTTACGTTTTTGGTTGTAACATGACAAAATATGGAAAATTTCAAAGGGTACGAATACTCTTTCAAGGCACTGTATGACAGCTTACCAGTCCATAACTGAGTTTTTCTGCATGTTTTCTTTTTCAGGCTAAGAACATTTTTGGCAAGTACAGAAAATACCTGTTCATCTTGCAAGAAATGCAGTGTCCTTGGCACTTTCTGTGAGCTGAAAAGCACAAAGATCCGTGCCTAGTGTCATCTCCAATCCCATCAATCCAATTTGCAATCAAGATGAACAAAGGCTGACATGTTTGAACCATGGTTCCCTCCATACATGGAGTGGAGAAGTCAGTATATTCACCAAATGACAGTAAGTATTTCATAGGATTACTAAGTAGAATTAAAAGGAAAGAAGCCTGAAAAATGAAAACCAATGCAGCCACCACATCTAAGCACTGGTAAACTGCAATGTATGGCATTTATTTTAAGGTTTAAAAACACTTTTAAGTGTTAGGGCTCCATTTTCAGCTAACGTTTGGTCTTTCCTACTGTGTGAGCTGGGACACTACTCCAAAATGAAAGTCATGCGACTTTGTCAAGATTTAGAAGCAACTTCAAAGCAACTTCAGGGAATGCCTCTATAATATTCCTGCAATGTTGGATCCGGATCACATCAATAAGGATAAGGATCCAACTTAGATGTGACTTCCATTCAATTCTATGGGCTGAAATCAGACAGAAGTCAGACTAAAATAGTGCAGGAACCTTTTCCAAAAGTCAGATCAGTTAAGACTGATATCATAGGGAAACATTGATTTTTACATGTCATGCGACATGTGCTCTCAAAGTCGGAGTGCATGTCGCACCAGTGTGAACCGGGCCTTAGACAGGATGGGGGGGGTCAACCAATTACAGCTTTTTTAGACAGGACATAGAGGTATCCATGAGGGGATGTGCAGCTTTTTAAAATCTGAACAGTGTTTTGCATTGTACTGGGGTAAAGGAAGGCATGGGGGATTTTTTTGAAAATGTGCAGAGTCAAGAATTAACCATTTAGGTTTTATGGTCACCGTCAAAATACATTTAACACTGGAACTCCTGAACCAAAATAATGTAAAATAAAAAGTATTTTTTTCTATACACATACTGACTTCTGAATAAAAAATATTTATTTAAATTTGGTTAAATGCGCATACTGATGAATGATCAAACATTGACAGCAGATATCATGCTGTTTTTGGCTGACAGTGAACACAAGTCACAGTTTACAACTACACTGGGTGCTTTTTTACCCATTCCTGGCTCATGTTATACCGTTTGGAAGACTGCGATAGAGCACTACTGCAATAACCCCAAGACATTTATGTTTATCCACAGAGCTCCTCATTTGTAGTATATTCTGGAATACTACATGATTGTTTTTAGTGTTGAATATACTCTGAAGACTGGCATCTCTTATAACTCACTAGTACTATATAATTTGAAAGTATTCAGATAGGTCCACTATGCCTCAACATTGATAACACAGAATGTTTTATGAATTTGTTCACAATTTACAGCTTTTCAGAGAGATCACTCATCTAAATGCCATGCTTAGGGTTTATCATTCACAAATATACTAAACACAATTAACCAACTCAATACCGAGCACTTTCACCCCCTTACTGCCCAGGCCATTTTTCAGCTTTCAGCACTGTCGCACTTTGAATGACAATTGCGCGGTCATGCAATACTCTACCCAAAAGAGAGAAAATTTTGAAAAAAAAAGTTTTTCTTAGTTTCTGTCAGTAAATTTTGTAAATAAGCAATTTTTCTCCATCACCAAGGTGCGTTGAGGAGGCGGCACTGATGGGCACTGATAGGCTGCACTAATGGGCGCTGATGAGGTGGCACTTATGGGCACTGATGAAATGGCACTTATGGGCACTGATGAGGCAGCACTTATGGACACTGATTAGGTGGCACTGATGAGGAGGCACTATTATGCCGCACTGATGGGCACTGATATGTGCCACTGATGAGCACTGATAGGTGGCACTGATAGGTGGCACTGATGGGCACTGATAGGTGGCACTGGTGGGCACTGATAGGCAGCACTGGTGGGCTTGATAGGCAGCACGGATCGGCGGCACTGATGGACACTAATGGAAGGCACTGATGGGCAGCACTGATGGGAAATGATGGGCAGTGTTGATGAGCAGGCACTGATGGGCACTTAAAGGCAGCATTGACTGGCACCAATAATGGGCACTGATTTGTGTCACTGATTGGCACTGCTTTGTGTAACTGATGGGCACTCATGGGCACTGATTTGTGGCACTCATGGGCATTGATTGGTGGGACTCCTGGGGCTTTACTGTAATCAGGGCACTGATGATCAGTGCCCTAATTACATGCCCTATTCTCCTCTGCATCTCCTCTGTCAGTGTGCGGTGATGAGAGCCGACTCCCAGTATTTCCTGTATTTACATGTGACCGGCTGTGATTGGACACAGCCGATCACATGGTTAAAGAGTCGCATTAGCTGCTCTTTACAGAGATCGGGGTCACGCAGTGTCCTAGCAACCAGGCGTGGTCGTGACTCTATGCACCCATGGGCGCATGGGAGCGGCCGTTCAGGTGCATTGTCATATGACGTCCACCCAGAACGAGACCCCCACCACCCCTCCATCATTTGACGGTGGGCGGGTGGCAAGTGGTTAATGAAAGTCGTCCACATACAGCCAGTATGGAGCCCCTTCAAGTGGACCAATTGTTAAAATCCAAATTTCATATAAATCAGCATTACCAAACTGCATTAGTAATTTGGTGAAAATAAAAAAAATATACTTACCATAAATTCCTTTCTTTGGAGTTCATTAAGGTATTGGTCATGTTTTGGGAGCTTCCCTTAGATAAAATAGCTCTTATCAATACCATGTCATTGATATTGATTGAAAGCAGCTGTGCAAAGTAAAGGAAAACCCGAAAACATGCCCTGTTGGGGGTACTTGAGAGGTTGAGAACCACTACATTAAGGGACACAGGATTCCGAGACAATTGGGTTATACTGCTGCCTACAGGACGATTTGGCCTTGAAATGAATTCAATACAAAATTCATATATATAAAAAATAAATATTTTAAATATATGAATTTTGTATTGAACTAACTGTCACAAGCATATTTGTCAATCTCAAGAAACGGCATGTTAAAACTAAATGCATAATTGAACTATTGCACTGCACAGTAATTCTTCCCTTTTTTGTGTGGTTTCATATGTGGATCCAATTATATGTTTTTAAGATTTTTTTAATTGCTGTACAATGAAAGTTCTGTCTTTTTTTATATAAGGTTTTTTTTTGTGTGTGTAATTGGACAATTACATAAATACTGGCAAGCCACCCTTAGAACACCTGCTTTGTTTCTCTTCATATTACTACTTTTCAAGTAATTAGATACCAAGCATGTCAAGATTTAAAATTTAGGGCTTATCAGTTTAGAGTTAAACAAGAGCTCTGGCACCAGAATTATTGCTCTCGTTGTGACGTTCGCAGCGATACCTCAACATTTGTGGTGCAATCACCATTTACATATGCATCTCAGGCCTCCCTGTATGTTTGCATTTGAGTATGAGCATGGGAGTGGGTGCTTTTACATTTTTTAATTATTATTATTTTTACACTTTTTTTTATTTAGCTGTATTGCTATTCCAGGGGGTGAACAATCCGCTTATGATAGCTTTCGGCAGTGACAGGTACTCTTTATGGAGAGCCCTGTTAGACCCTTGATCTCTGCTCTGCCCTTCAAGGCAGCTGATCAAACAGAGATCTTTTTGATTGGTTGCTTACCTTGTTGTACAAGCCAGGGAAACTCAGCACTGAAACCAAAAGTGACGAAATTCCCACCACTTTTGGCTTTATTTCTCAGAGAGGAGATGGGGGAACAGGCGTTCCCCCATCCGCTCTGTGCGAAACCACCCAGACCACTGCAATGGTCCTAGTCTCCTTAGTGGAATGGGAAAGCTCAGGAATGACAAGGGCGGGAGATCCTGGTGTATTGAGCCCATTTATTTTAATGGATTTAAATGGTGTGGGACTGTTGCAAAAGTCGTGCATATACTACTTTACAAAACACAGAGCAAAAGCACTGTGTTTGTGACCTGGGTTTGGGGTGTCATTAGAATTAAACTAACATCCGTTGCAGATCACGGTGCACATCAAGTGCAGTGTGTTTTGAACCCTGTGCCAAAGACACATGCAGAACACTGGTATCCTGCACTGCCACAGCTGCAGCCTCTGCATTCTGTGCACGAGAATGTACACAACACCCACTAATCAGTTCCACACTACACACCTTTAGATCAACATGTAAACAGTTAGAACTATCCACCTCACCGGGTCCACTAACACCTATACGTCATAACCCGGAATTCCCTCTCTGAGTAAATACCACTTTCTTACCTGACCCCAACCTTGACACAGATATACGAGCAGAAAACTTTTTCTCAAGAAACACATTTCGGCCTCTCTCCAGATTGGTAGAACAAACCCCTGGATCGTCATATCTACTTCTGGACATACATGCAGCTTAAACATTCGAAGCACTATGCACTAAAAGACATTTGATCTCAGACTTATACGCCATTTTGTTCTCTGATATAAAATCCCAAAGACAACAAGGCAAGCAAAGGATGGGAAAAAGAGTTGGGCATAGATCTCAGTACTGAGGAGTGGGAAAACATTTTCTCCTGCATGCACAAAGGCACTCAATGTATCAGCTCAGGAAAACAGCTTAAAGATTTTCTCAAGATGGTATAAAATCCATCTCCTACTTCATAAGATGTCCCCACATATTCCCCCAACTTGTTGGCATTGTTCAAAGGAAACAAGTTCCCTCATACAGATATGATGGACCTGCCCAAGGATCATACCTTACTGGACAGAGGTTCACCGTCTCATCTCACAAATTACCATCTACTCAATCGAACTTACACCTGCACAAATGTTTCTTTAACATGCCTCCATTCCAAAGAAGCATTATAACAAATCCCTTCCACTACATTTACTGAACACAGCAAAGATGACACTTCTACTTCTACTGGAAATCACCTAACCCTCCTACCATTAAAGATTGGTTCAAAAGAATAAATAAAATACAAGAAATGGAAGATCTCATGCATCAAGCCAATGAAACGCACTGTAAATTCTGAGAGATATTTCAAATCAACAAATTAATATACCCAATATCTGGCTCTCTAAAACAGATTTTTCTGCTCTGTTGAGAGGAGAGGGGAGAGGGGAGAAGACACCCCTCCCCCTTAAACTGACTCCCTTTCTTCTCTTTTCTTTTCTCCTCTCTCCTCTGGATTCCCATACCTTCTTTTCTTGCCCTATTCACTATCTCTCTGCTCCAGTTACATGACTCAACCAAAATAATGCAACCTCCTCCTAATTGTACCCCCACTCTTGTATTACACCTGGTCATCTACCTAACCAAACCACATCACATGTGCACCCCAACCCTGGCCTAGACCCTGTGACACAATCTACTCAGTTCTGGGCTGTAAGAGGTCCGTTGACCGTGCCCATACAGACAAATAAAGTCAATCACAAAAGGAATCTAACCAGGGGAGAAAATTCCCAAAGACACCAGAAATAACACCTAGGTATCTACCCTCCTAACACTACTTACATTGAGGAGAGTTAAACTTCATAAATGTCAACTTTCCACTAGACAATGATAATGCCCAAAACCATTCCCGTTCCAAACATAAAGCACCCTTCATAAATTGAAGGGAAGCAGTTAACATTTCTCCAACCAATGGAAACATATGATTAACCTACCTTACCAAGATAACAAATAAAAGATGACAGAGGACACATTTTAAAGAGTTGTCATTCACCTTATGTTGGTATTCGACAAATTATCATACAGAAAATGCCTTAACTTTGTAACAAAATAAGTTTCAAGCTAGACGTAACTGCAAAATTGTTTTCATATGTGTATTCTTTTCTATTGTCCTATGCACATTGTATCCCTCAGCCCCTCCCCCTTTTGCCTCATATCAATGTTTCCTGACAATGTTCTATATTTGTAAAACTGTATTTAAATAAAGCTTTTCTTGGAAAAATTAACAAAGCACATACCACTATAATCTGTACTAGCCTGAATACAAGGCACTGAGGCTGGTTCCTTTCCGATCCTTCTGCTATTTGCATGAGTCAATGGAAAGACTCTAGCCCAACATAACAGACTTGAGGGTGATGTCCCCCCTCCCCCCCCCAGCACACAGCAGGTGACAGCCTCATCTCTGTATGCTTTTCCATGACACTGTCAGTACTGGGAACCCATAACCTCTGCTGCATCTGGCAGTAAATCTTTTTGCTGAGCCACCTTAGATGCTGGACTGCGCTTTGCCTGGTGCCACACGCAAATGTATTTTATATCTTGTTTCTGGTAAAACCTGAACTCTTTGCTCCCCCCGTGAAATTCCTATTTAAGCCAGGCCTTTGCACTTCCTGTTTTTGCTAGATAATTGAGCTCTTCTTTAGCCAATATCTTGCTCCTTTTGCTCCTGCTGCGGTCCATATCTTTGCAATCACTCATTACTGACCTTGGCTTGCTCCTCAACTACACTTCTGCTTGATCCCAATCTGCAACTATTCGTTGCTGACCTTGGCTTGTTCCTTGACTATACTTCCGCTTGATCTCAACCTGCAACCACTTGTTACTGATTTTTGGCTTGTTTACCGACACTTCTGCTTGATCCCTACTGCGATATCTGCTACTGGACCCCACTTGCTCATCTCCTGGTGGGGAAAACCTGAGGACTGCAACTAAACCCATCCCCACCATCATAAGTTCTGCTGAAAATCAGTTAGTGCTTAGACCCTGCACCTCGGGTGAGCCTGCTTCATCCGCCAGAGTGACCTGCTGGAGTAGTTATCCTATTGGTTGGTGGGAGCATCTCTACTGCTATAGCTACTGGTCTGCAAGCCTGGTGCTTGACCATGACAGAAACTGTGTAGAGAGGGGCATGTCCCTTCCAGACATGTTCACTGTCGTTTTTTTTTTTTTGTTTTGTTTTTCAAATAAATTCATAACTTTGGAAAAATTTGAATTTATTATGTTCCATTCGTCTAGATGCGGTATTCGTTGTTTCGATAGTTTGGAAAAATCCAAAATTTCGAAAGTCCGAAAATAGGAACTACATTTTGAAAAAATAACTAACTAATAGTGACTATTAAATTATAGGTATTGGCATTTCCTTTCAAATTTGGCTGTTAGTGAACATAACGAATATGAACTTATCCAAAGTTACGAATTATCCGAAATAACGAATGCTGCATCTAAACGAATGGAGCGTAATGAATTCATAATAATAAAAACTAAAAATGAAAAGTTATTATTATTCATTTAGTAGTTAGTAATAGTTATTATTATTAGTTAATCATTATTTCTGATCTACGGGTTTTTTGAATTTTCATTCTTATTTTTGGATTTTTGAATTTTCAGATTTCAGATTACACTACAGCTCTCTGCTCTACATCTACAGTGTGTGTGAGATGTCAGGTGCCAACTCCTGCTTTCTACTGTTGAGAAAAATCCCTTAATTTGTGTGTTTTAGAATGATCCACAGGGAGCATGGCTACAGATAAACAAGTATAACTTATGTAGGAGGATTTGTTTAATCTCTGTGTATCACCTGAGGCTAGTCACTTCAGGGGGTATACGTAAGGGTTTACAACCACTGTAAGCTGCCCAAAAACTGACCAAAATTCAGCCTATTCAGCAGGGACCAGCCAAATTGAGATCAAGTTATAGTTGTCCCTATTCGACAGAGGTTGATCGCTTGTTCGACTTCTGTCAAAGGAACAAGTTGGGAAATTTTCCTTGATCAAAAGCTGTGGTCAATCAGCTGCGGCTGCTGATCAGTGTATTTTGACAGCAGCGAGCGCTGCTTTCAAAATAAATTGCTCCGGTGGGGGGATTTCTCCATCCGCCTCATTCAATACAATACAGGGATGTACAAAAAAAAAAACGTGTATGGTCAGCTTAGTCTGCTGACACACTGAAAACAACACATTCTTTATGTTAATGATTTTTTTTTATCCTAGGCAGGGAGTGACTGCAGGGAACTGTGACTGTAGTGACTAATATACAACTCCTAATATTCATTACAATAATTAAACACAGAAAGGCAGGTTACGACTGGTGAGCATGAAATGTGTTATCCATCTCCTGTCCCCAATGTTTTGTGATATATATACGTTTTGTACTTTTAATAAATCTTATGAGTGCAGCCATTTGGAATTCGTTTTTGTCTTCCAGTAGCGACTCCTGGGCTGGGCGTGCACCTTATGGAGGAGCTTTCCACAGTGAGTAACAGAGTGCAAGAACAGCAGCATGGAGCAATATGCAGTCTCATGGAAAGGCAGGTTTTTTAAAAAGTCACATATAAAAAACTGCATTTGGCTAGAATACAGTCAAAAATTAGAATATTATTGGAATAGCCTTCAGATCAATGGTGGACTTAGAGTAAAGTTGGTAAATTCAATCTGAACATTAAATATGTGTAAGCAGTGCTTATCTGCAGCAAAAAGCATGTCAGGAGGCTTAGTGGATTCATAGAAAGATTCCGTTCACATCACTGCATTGTCGTAACATGCGGCAAAACTTACCGTGACTGCATGCAAAGTGACCGCAATGATTAATAACACACCAAGCACATTGCCATAGGTTGCAGCACCATTCATTTAAAAAAGGGACCCCAATATGTCTACAGAGTATCTACATCTACATCTACAGTGCATGAAGTGTGCCGTAATTAGAAAAAAAGAGCAAGCGTGATTTCTCCTGCAAATGGGCTGCAGTAATGCAGTTGGCCACAAAACACCATAAATAATGTTGCAGAGTACGCATTATGGCAACACAGCCTGGCACGAATGGGCCCTAACGGGCTGCTTACATTGCATTCAAGGTTCAACTTTTTCTGCTTTGCCCCATTTTCTACCACCTCCTTTGCCTCCCTATAGGTCTTTTAATATGATGGGCATGAACACTGGTCAATAGATAGGATTAGCATGTGGCTGTCATTACTTTTCATTTCATGGTCAATAGAAATGTAGCTGGGAGGGGAGTCAACTTTAGCTTTCAAAAGAAACCTGCAAATTGCATATAACTTCAGCTGCTTGTTTCTTTTGATCTACTGATCATTTTAACACGTCTTTACTGAAGGTGGCTTCTGTATTTGCATATTTGTCTTAATGCCAATATAAACTGCTCAGGTTTGTGACACGCTTCCGTTTACACCCATACGCAGCCCCGTCATCACTGCACGCAATGGCTACATCACTAGCAAAATTCATGCTTTGTACTGTCAGCCTTACAATTAAAATAATCTATATTGCTCACACCAGAGACGCATATACAAACTATAGACACCATCATGTGATTTGCTAGACAGCCACATCCAAACGACAATGAATAACCAGTAGTGTGTGAAAGAACACAGATGAGGAAGCACTTCACTGTCATGTAAGCACAAAAACCACAACAAAGCTATGAGGATTTGGTCCTATGAAAAAAGATTGTATATCAATGCAGGAATGGGAGAGTAGACAGAGAATAAAAACTTGCAGAAACTGTGACATCATTAATGAACATTCAAGGAAAAACACATAGTGTGCAAAAATAATGTATTCATCATCTGCACAATTTGTTGTTCATGGAATTCAAGAATTGAAACTTCCAGGGCTGACACTGCTAACCCCATTCTAAAGAGCAAGATACAAATTCAATTCTGATTATTCTACTCCACACCCTTAAAGGGAGAAAAGATTTATGGATAGTTTTGTTTGAATTTCCTTTGTATACATTTCTAAACATATGTTTTTACTTTTTTGTTAATATTAAAGCCTAAGGGATGCTAAAAGAATTAAAAACAGAAAAACAGCACAAGGGACTTAACTTACTCAGTAGGATGTGTCCCTTGTGTTGATTTCTCTTCTTTTGATAGAAATCTTCTTTGTTCTCACACCCCCACCGCCATAATCTTCTGATGCGGAGGGGCTGTCACAGGCTCTTATCAAGAGAGCTTGACTATGCCCAGCCTTTCTGCCCAGCTCCTCCATTAATAGAAGTCGTACTACAAGATCTATGAGTGAAACACAATCTATGAATGGAGCGGGCAGACCTATTAATCATCTGCCCTTCCTCAATAAATAGAACCTCACAAATGAGCTTGGTTCATTTCCTGGCTGGTGGACATCCAGCGTTAATTTCCTTGACACCCCCCTCATCCACATTCATTCATATTTTTTTGAATTATGGAGGCTAGGCATCACATGTAGGCTTTACAATAGTTTCCTGTTTTCAGGAAACTATGTACAGACAGACCCCTGCCAGCTCTTCTCACCAGCTATGTTGTGCTATTATTGCATAAAGACCTAGTGATGATTTTAAATGAAAAATGAAAATAGTTCTTCTTAATCCTGAACACAATAATGAAAATTTGTACAAATGCACTGTAAATTGTCCTTTACACCTGAGAGAATGAGGCTAAAGCTAATGATCCCTAAGTATACTAGCGGTTGTCACCGTTTTCCTACCGTACTAAAATGGGGGAAACCTCACATCAGGTGACCATTACATAGGTAACCTTCTTCCTCCCACAATATGAGAGTACCCACATGTGATGCCCATATGTTGTTGAGGGAACATTAACCTATGTATTGTTTAGAAATTAGAATCCCACAGCAGTACATGCTCCTATTCCTGTGAGCATGTTGTCACTGACATAGCTGGTGTCACAATGACAATCAAGACCAACACTATTATAAACTAGAGTGTGTCATCCCACAGGGTGCCACAGAAGTTAGGGGGGGAATAACTTGATTATTCAATTATAGTGTTGAGCGAACCCGGACTGTAACGTTCGGGTCCGTACCGAACTTTCGGGTGTCCGTGGCACGGACCCGGACATTTCAAAAATCGTTCGGGTTCGGTCCGGGGTTCTGCTATTTTACTCCACGTGTTGAGAAGCTGCAGGGCAGCCAATCAACAAGTGTTTCACTGGTTTACCCTTAGAAGCCATCACAGCCATGCCTACTAATGGCATTGCTGTGATTAGCCAGTGCATCATGTGACCCAGCCTCTTTATAAGCTGGAGTCACAGTGCTGCAGTCACATGCTCCTTGGGTTAGTGTAGGGAAAGGTAGCTGACTGCGTGAGGGACAGAATCGTCTTGGGGCCTGGCTTGGGCTTGCTAAAAACTTTACAGGCCCAGGCACGGTGCCTGTGGGCTTTCAAGCCATGCCTGGGCTTGCAATGTCAGGCCCAAGCGAGTTGTGATATTA
>BLSH010536195.1:316847-330100 GCA_018402905.1 Glandirana rugosa | reverse complement strand
TTCTGCTATCTGTCCTCAGAGCAACAGCACAGACAGCAGTAGTAAAGTAATCTATCTCAGGATGCAGGATCAGGTCTTAAAATGGCTAAAATCTGTCCCTCACGCCGTCAGCTACCTTTCCCTATACTAACCCAAGGAGCATGTGACTGCAGCACTGTGACTCCAGCTTATAAAGAGGCTGGGTCACATGATGCACTGGCCAATCACAGCCATGCCATTAGTAGGCATGGCTGTGATGGCTTCTAAGGGCAAACCAGTGAAACGCTTGTTGATTGGCTGCCCTGCAGCTTCTCAACACGTGGAATAAAATAGCAGAACCCCGGACCGAACCCGAACGATTTTTGAAATGTCCGGGTCCGGGTCTGTGCCACGGACACCCGAAAGTTCGGTACGGACCCGAACGTTACAGTCCGGGTTCGCTCAACACTAATCATGACGTTTAGTAACCAATATGACCTAGTTAGGGACATCTTATCCCGAAACTGGCACTTCCTGGCGGAGGACCCCGTAGTTGGAAAATATGTGTCCAACCGTCCAGAGGTGGCCTTTAGAAGGGCCACCTCACTTAGAGATTGATTGGTCCATAGCCACTATGATGTGGCTGACCGGGGAGAGGGTGCAGAAGGTGGTGTTGGGACTTTTCGATGTGGTGGATGCGATTTTTGTCCGTGGATCAAGGAGGGCTCACAATATCTCTTGCCTAGGGGAGGCGTCCACAGACCGCGTATATTCCACTTGCCTCACTGAGGGGGTGGTGTATATGGTTACATGCATGTGTGGGGGCCTTCTATATAGGCAAGACTAAGCGAGCCCTGGCTCGGCATATGTAGGACCACCTATACTATATCGATGCAGGCCTCCTGTATACACCGATATGCAAACATGTGGGATTACATCATAGTTACGACCCACAGGTCATTTCATTCTTTGTCCTGGCCCACGCCCCCCCAACCCACGTAGGGGGGAACGTGGATCAGCAAATTTTGAGGCTAGAGGCAAGGTGGATCTTTAACCAGAGGGCCACCGAACCCCCTGGCCTCAACACTGCTTTGCCATATAAACACTTTCTGTAGGATAACTACTATATCGGATGCCTTCCCCCTTTGGTTGTTGCCTGTCCCCCTTTTCTTGTGTATTTTTTTTTTTTGTTCTCATTACGGTTGCCATAAACTGATACCATGGCTGTGATATATATTGTATATATTGACTTTTGTTTTGTTATAACGCACAATGTTAACTCTGGGCTAATACCTATATCTCTATATGTATGGCATCTTGTTTCCCTCCCCATGCCTGCAATGGCGGAGGCAGTTCAGGATGGGTCTCTCGGTGATCACTCGGATGCCCAGCTTGGTGGGGATGGCTATGTTAGGCCTACCCCACCCCCCATCCTGTCCATCTGGATGGGAGGGACTGTGGCGATGTTTTTGTTCCACCCAAGGTCTGGTGACTGTGTGTGGTTCAATCGTTTCCAGTCCTCAAGAAAGTGCCTGCACTGGAGGTGACGCCAGGGGGCAGCGCCGGCCTCGTCACTTCCGGTGGGACCGGAATAAGAACACAAGGAGTTAGGTGTCCCTCACAGCAGTCCCCCAGTGACGCTCGGTACTGATGCAGTTGCTCTTTTGTCACACTACAGGTAATGATGCAGATTGAATGGCGGTGTTCAGCGTCTTGATGTTCCCAGACCTTTGTGGTCTGGTGGTGAGCCATTATAGTACAGCTTATTCTTATGTGTGTTATAGGGTACCAACGGCCAGTTACCTTTGAGGTGAGAACTGCTGTCAGGACGCTTGTCATTGCCCTCCCAGTTGGGAGTAAACACAGTTTCACATCTACCCCTGTGTTCAACTTTCGGTCCAGTGACCACTGGACCTGGCATACAGCTCTGGCGCTGTGGCCTCTCTTCCTAGAGCCAAAACTGAAGCATTGCTGGGTATGGGGAGTCGGATGTCTATAAATTTGTTTGTTTTATAACATAGGTGAGCACTATTATGGTCTATGTTTGATGTAATTTGACAAATGTAAACTATGAACTGTTTGTTATTCGTGAATAGTAACAGAGATTTTTTTGTCTGTACTAGAAGTAGAAAGTAAAGAGTTACCCAAGAAGAAGCATTAACCTTCGAAACGTTGGTACTACCTACTCTACTTTATGCATAAGCTTCAATGTATCGTTCCAATTTTCTATACATACTGGATTTTAAACGATTCTGTGTATTAAATAAATATATATTTTAATCATATTGATTGACTCAATATTGCTCACTGTGTCAAGAAATGTCCATTAAAGTCCCGGCATGAAACTGCTAGCCCAGGCGGCACACCTATTAATATTGACATAATTTATATGGGATGTGGACACCTCTATATACTAGTGGACAAAACTTGGTTCCTATTCTATTCTATTCTTTTTGTACTGTTTAGGAAGGTACTAAATTATAGGGTCACTATATCTCCACAGCCACCATCAGTGTTCCCATACTCTTAATGGCATATAATATACGATGGGACCAAATAGGGTTATGGAATGATAGTGACCACAACCACACGTTCTCAAAAATGAATGTGAGGATGGAATACCTTTATGTATAGTAAGTTGTAATCATGTGCAGTTTACTCACAATTTGGCTATACAACTTTGTGATGCATTTAGGGAAGCATTAAGCCATCTATAGCTCTTGTTCTTTCAACTTAAGCATCCCTTTCTCGCTCATGATGTAGTTGTTTATACATCTATTTAGCTATTCATTTTTAAAGAGCATGTGGTTGCGGTCACTATCATCCCACCAACTTATATAGCCTCATTGTATATTATATGACTCTTTGTTATATTTTACCAAGCTTAGTTGATGGTAGTTCAAGAGATATAGTGACCCTATAATTTGCTGAGCACGGACTCTTGTACTTATTTTTAGAATTGACAATGTTGTCATTTTTGGTGTTGGGTGGAGGTGGTGTTTATTGTGTTTTTGTACCTTTTCTATAATTTTGACATCCATAATAAAATATATTTTTACTGTATTACCATTTGTGGTCGCATTTACTACCTACCTGTTTTGGGGACTTTCCCCTATTTTTCTACCAAGACCAAATTCTAATTGACTCTCTTTCATGTGATCACCATGGCAGCCGATCATTGCAATCACAAGGGTTTATTTTTAAAACAAATGCTAATTCACCTGTCACCGTGCTTTGTGCCGAGACACATCAATACCTGAAGAATGAAGGATACAGCTCTCACTGTGCAATGTAAAAAAATTGATTAACATTTTTAATAAATGATTCAAAACTATTAAAACTGATTTAAAAGCATTACATGCATTAAAAAAGTGTCAATATACAAAAAATATGTAATGTAATAATGAAAATGTTCTTAAAAAATAAAAAAAAAAAACGTGTCAGTAAATTATTTTTAGCTTTGTGAGTTGAGTTAACTGATGCAAACTGATTCTGCTGGTCTGGCCATCTAAGCTTCAATGACCTCTTGTCACCCAGAAAGGGTTAACCAAATATTTACTTATATTTGAAAGCCTGTAATGGGAATCAAAGAGTTTCGGGTGTCTCTAAATGTCCGGTACTTTTTAGCAGTTCTTGGCTGCCTGCATATTGCGTACTTAAAAGATGGAAGTAAGCCCTTTGATATGAACATCCCCCAGTACTTTGCTGGAATAGGAAGAAGCACCCAAACACATTTTCCAAACTTCATCTAGCTCATCTAACTTATTCTGAGCAAGGAGCACAATGTGCAGGCATTCTGGGACTGCCAAAAGACAGTACAAGACACCATGGACAGTAAAGAGTGAGCACTGTCTTCATAGTTATTTTCCAATTAACTAGAAAAGCCAATTAATGTGTGAGGGGTTGAAGTAGAAGGAAAATGTGGTTGTAAAACATTAACATGAAAGAAAAATATCACGCACACAACCAGTGTGTGGCCAGGACATGCTAGTGAGCAATGGAACTCAAAATGTAGACATGCCCACATGTTTTGGCATTCTTCACATCCTTTTCCAGCAGGCCTCTACTGCAAGTGCTATTTTTCAGATACTAATGCTGAAGTGGTAAATGGACTGAAAAGTAATACGAAATAAAGGTGCAGGTGAGTGATATATTATTTAGGACTGAGAATTGGACTGCTCTCCGCTGCTTTGTTCACTCATCTAGAAATTCTTGCTAAAATGGCATCAGATATTTCTCACTAGTATCCTGTTTCACCACAGGCTGACAGAATGACGAGCCATTGCCAGGCTTCTACTCAAGCTTGGAAAATCCACATAAATATTTTGAGGTTCAAGGGATCACAGAACTACGAGAGAAGCTTGTGCCAGCCAATTGTCCTCTATGCATAGATGCAAAAATATTTGTCTGAATAATGTAGATCTGAAGTACCATACTGCACATTTCACTTTTTTTGGAAGGGTCTGCCTCATTAAAGTAGTTTGATGCATCAAGAATGTTTATTCAGAACAGTCGTTCTTTGTGCACAACTGTCCTGCTCTATGGATTTCTCTCACCTGCTTTTTGCAAACAATATGAAGGGGCAGACGTGGGAGAAACTATGCCTGTGTGAACATACTCATACTCAATGGGCTTCTACATTCTAGAAATGTCCCAACATGCACTACAGATTCCCCCAGAATCCAAATCGGTTCTGCATTTTATGTAGGGTCATGGCAATGCATCCTCCAAAGATACATTTAAAAAGCACAGCTGACATTCCTCATCATGAGTCATACTTTTGCACATTAATATATGTTAGAGCAACATACATTCTGCCATTTTGAATGGCACCAGTGTTAAGCTGGCCACACGCTGTTCTGGCCATGCATTATACTATTGTCTTGTGCAAATTTCCTTTAGATTTAGAAAAAACATATAATATGAGGTCAAACCTAAACACTTCAGCCCCGGAAGGATTTCCCACTTTAGGACCAGGGCACTTTTTGCGATTAGGCACTGCGCCTCTTTAACTGACAATTGCGTGGTCGTGCAACGTTGAACCCAAACAAAATTTGCGTCCCTTTTTTTTCCACAAATAGAGCTTTCTTTTGGTGGTATTTGATCCCCTCTGTGTCATTTCTGTTTGCCGCTATAAACAAAAGAAGAGCGACAATTTTGCAAAAAAAAAAAACAAATTTCTTACTTTTTGCTAAAATACAAATCCAAAAAAAAAAAATATAAAAAAATATTTTTTTCCATCGGTTTTGGGCGATTTATATTCGTCTTCATATTTTTGGTAAAAAAAATCACAATCAGCGTTTATTGATTGGTTTGCGCAAAAGTTGCCGCGTTTACGGATGATGAGAATTCATTTCTGGGGTTTTTTAATTTTTTACATTTTTTACAAGTAATGGCGGCGATCTGCGATTTTTAGTGGTACTGCGATATTGCAGCGGACTTGTCGGACCGTTTTGACACTTTTTTGGGACCATTGGCATTAATACAGCAATCAGTGCTATAAAAATGCACTGATTACTGTGTAAATGCCATTGGCAGTGAAGGAGTTAACCTGCTGCGGGCACTCTAAGGGTTAACTGTGTTCCCTTGGCGTGTTCTAACTGTATGGGGGCTGGCCTGGCTGGGGAAAGGGGATTATCATGGCTTCCATATACAGGAAGCCTGTGATCACCAACCTTCCCCCTCTAACAGAACGGAGATCCCTATTTAAATACCCGGACCTCCATTTTTTCAGTGCAGGGGGGCCATCGCGGGTAGCCTGCGGCGATCGAGTCCGCCCTACCCGCTCTCTGGCCCCCCCGAACACAGTGAGCGTGCGTACAATGCTAGTTATCGCGGCCGCCGTCCTGTGATGATGTTTTGCGATAACGAGCCACCTTGCCGCCGTCACACTGCGGCGGGCGGTCGGCAAGTGGTTAATTAGTATGTAGTCAGGCAGGCCAATTCACTACATAGTTGAAGGTAAGACACGAGAGTGAATGGCAACAGCATCTGTATTACCATATTGATTTGCATATGTTGACACATCATTTTTGGATATGCTATATGGACACTTTTTATTACGTATGGGCCTTTTTATGTTGATTTTATCACAATGTTAATATTTAGGAGATTTGTAGATTAATTAGTGTGTTACTGTGGAATTATTTGTCTCTTTTTCCACATTGACAGTTCTTTCACCTCATTTGCATATCTGATAAGTCTGTTTGTCATAAAATAAAGGGTAGCAAATACCAAATGTGTAAAAAAAAATCTGCTACCAGAGGTGAATAAAATAAGGCTCTGGAATCCACCATTATATTTGCTTTTTTAATGAAAATTAATGAATAATGTTAATTAAAAATGACACCCCACCTCTCTCCAATGAACCAATCAAAAGATTCTTAGGACCTCTTACCAGTTTATGCCCCTGCAAAACAGTAGCTAATCTCTATAATTTCCTATTTAAAATGTACAAAACCTAATGAAAAAATAATATAAGGTAATAAGGTTGTCACAAAATCATGTCATTTAATAAGCAAATTAATTGCTTCATAGGGCTCATTTACATTGGCAGTTGCCCACTGCAATGCAATGCTGCAGTCACAATGCTTTGCTTAGTGCCCATTCTAGACTGAGCAGCAGAGTTTGACAGGCAGCACAACCTGTGAAGCTCCCCCACTGAGATCAATAGGGCTACTGCAAGCCAAACTCTTGGCTCATAGTTGCAGCATGGCCCTGCAATGTAGAAATTGTTGTTTGACAATTAAAATAATCTTCACAGTCTTCTCTTCTTCAGTACTATATCTATTAAAATACATAGTAAGAAATCTTCAGAGAGCACTTGACTTTAATGATATCTTTAAAAGTACTTTGGAATCACTTTCATTATTTAATTGATAGTATTCCAAATAAAACTTTTCAGCTCATAATTAAACATATACTGTAAGTGTAATTCTAAATGTATTATAGTCCCATTGTGATTTAAAGAATATGAAACAAATTAATTCATTTATATGCACTGATTTTATTCCACTGTGTTGTACCTTTATGGACAGTTCAGCATTCCAACACCAAATGCTTTAAAAATAAGTCATGTGTATAAGTAACACTGTTACAACATCTCCAAATATAAGTGCATATTTTACATAGATTCATGTTCCACACACCAATGTTGAATTTGTACTGTATGCATACAATACTGAATGTACAGCCTGGTACTTGGAATGCATGCTGTAGCTGCCCATTTTAATACACAGTTTTATAAAGCACTACATACTAGTATATTTCCTATTGTCTGCTGTGCTGCCAGCACATTTCTGCTAATGGTAATGAAAAGTCATTAATTTTTCGAAAACTTGAAAGGAAAAACTGATTTCAGTATGCAATTAGTTCTTTCATTTTAAAGTAGTTATTCTGATTTCCAGCCTGGAAAATGAAGCTTGACCTGATGCAGAACTAGGTGCACTATGGGACAATCAAATAAATACCAAGTTGTAAATAAAGTATAAAATGATGGATGTCTTAAGCCTCAATTCACATCTGTGCTCCAGGGGAACATGACACTAGCAAGGATCTTTGGGGTACCATTAGGAATTAAGAATTAATGGCACCACAGTGCCCCTACAAAAAGGACACGTGTTTTTGTGCGCTTCATTGTTATTAATCCTTAATGGCACCTCAAAGCACTTAGCTAATGCTGAGGATTGTAGTGCACCAAAATGCATGGTAACCACACCACTGTGATGATTAAATCGTATTGAGCTACTGATCTTTCTAAACAACATACTTGATTGTAAGATAATTACATCTTCACACACGCTGGCTGCAAAACAAAAACCCAATATATTAATTTACAACAATTTCTCAACACCTTGCTGGATTTTTAATTTACATAATTAAATCTTTACATGCTGGGTGCAAAAAAACCCCAATATATTTTGCAACACTAGTGTTAGGAGAAAGAGTGTATGAGAACTGCCAACATCCTATATCCCATAGAAGAATCATGCATCAAAGCGCAACAGGTAGCCCCCTTGGACTTTTAAGGCAGAAATTGTATTCAAAATAAATAATTTTTGTAAAAGGCAAAACGCCATATTTATTAAGTACAAAACATGATAAAAAGGGGAATAGACATAGCCCTATAAGCAAAGTGATATACAATACACAATAATACAAAATATACAAGTTACAAACAGTTTGTCAAACCCAATAAGAACACGTCTGCCCAGGTACTGCCAGGGTCATACTGTGGTCAGTCCATATGTGTGGGCTTCTAGTGTATATTCCTTCACCAGAGTAGATTATATTTTGGATGACTTTTTATTTCTCTATCTGAAATACAAACATAGTCCTGTAATAGTCATACTACAATATAGGGATGGCCTGAACACCCCCCAGTTCGGTTCGCACCAGAACTTGCGAACAGGCAATAAGTTCTAGCGAACATACAACCCCTATTAAAGTCTATGGAACACGAACATGAAAAATCAAAGATACTCATTTTAAAGGCTTATATGCAAGCTATTGCCATAAAAAGTGTATGGGGACCTGGGTACTGCCCTAGGGGACATGTATCAATGCATAAAAAGTTTTTAAATTGATAGTTTTTTCAGGAGCAGTGATTTTAACCACTTAAAGTGGAGGTCCGCCAGGTCCGCCTAGAACTAAAAAAATTAAAAGTCAGCAACACTTCCGGTTCCGGCGCCACATGACGAGGTAGTGTGAAGCGGCGGCTCCGGACCCCAGGCTTACAAAGCCAGCTATAATACGGCCACGGGCGACTTCTACACGGCTCACATCCCCCTACCGCTTCCCGGGTAAGGCGCAGATGGACAGGTTTGTGCTCCACGGCGGAGCTCCCGCCAGCGCGCCGGGCAGAGCCGATCCCCCGGGAGCTGGCTCACACGCGGCCAATATGGCGGACGGCCAGAATTCTACTACGGGCTCGGCACTTATCGCTGCCTCACCCGCCCCTCCCTGGGACGCTTCTGAGGCACAATATGCTAAGCTGGCACAGACGGTGGCTGCGCTCCTCTTTCCTACGATAGCAGAGGCAGTAGAGAGAGCTGTGCAAGCAGGTATGGGGCAGCTTACTAAGCAATTAGGAGAACACACTAAAAGGCTGGGGGAGCTGGAGCAGCGCACATCAGATTTAGAAGATGAGCTACAATCCTCCCAAGCCACTGAACAACAGCTTGTGCACACTCAGCAATACATACTAGAAAAACTCGATGACCTCGAGAATAGAACAAGAAGGAACAATCTAAGATTCATTGGCCTCCCTGAAACCTTTAACAACAATGCTCTATTAGACATATGCGCCAATCGCATCCCTCAAGCTCTGGGCATTTCAGGGAGTCGCACCATTGAAAGGGCTCACCGCTTAGGCTCTCCCTCAAATGATCGCCGCTCTCCCCGCCCAGTGATAGCAAGGTTTCTGAACTACGCAGATAGGGTGGCTATTCTGAAGTCTTTTAGAAATGCCAAGTCTCTACAAATTGAAGGTCATAAAATACTTGTTTTCGCGGATTACTCGCAGGAAGTGTTGAAGCGACGCAAAGCCTTTCAGCCAATCTGCTCAACACTCTTCCAAAAAGGCATCAAATTCACCCTATCCTACCCAGCTATCCTACCCTTCACTGATCAATCCGGGGAAGCAAAATCCTTCACCCTCCCTGCCGAGGCCGAAAACTACCTTCAATCTCAGATGCATATCCCCATGGACACTCAACAAGTGGGTAACCCTACCCCATCCCCTGGGAGCAGGGATTTACGCAGCCCCCGGAAAGACTCTCCTAAAAGGCCCCGCTACTCCAATAAGGACAAACAGCAACCTCCACTCTAGTTCCAGAGTCATCCAACAGTTAAATGTAAAGTGCTCAGTGCGCCTCTTCACCCTGATGGTATATTACCCGGCACCCCTACCTTACTACAAACTCAAGTAGGCCCCAACCTGCACAAGTTTGACAGTCACTGGCTCACTAGTATCTGTTTTTGCAAAGATGTATGTGTTACTTTATTAACAATGTTATTTCTATGGTTTTACCTAGGCTCTGACCTCCGCATAGCCTTATCGGAGCTCCTCAGCATTAAGGCCGGCGGCCTTCACCCAGACGCCTTTAGTTTCAATAATCTTATCTCGCTCTCCGGGGGTCTCCCTTCTGGTCATGGCTCGTGGCACAACGGTCAAGTGGGACTCCGGTAACACTATATGGTGAAAGGCGATTTGTCATGTGGAAAAAAGAGAAGTCCACCGCCTGTTTTTTGGTATGTTACTACCTTTTACTTTTGTTATATTTAATGTTATGTAGTTTATGGGAGGATAGTCCCGCCACCCTTTCCCGACCTGTCTACCTGATTCTCTCCCCTAGAGTCACTAACCGCCAACTTAACCCGCTGTCCCCATTGGACCCCCTGGTGTCCTATCATCTACAACCTAATCTTATAAAGCCATGGCATAGAAATCCTTTGTCACAACTAGAAACAACATAAGAGTCATCTCATGAAACGTCAAGGGGCTTAGGTCTCCCCACAAAAGAATGGCAGTCCTGCGACACCTAAAGCGACTGCGCACTGACGTAGCTATGCTTCAGGAGACCCACCTGTCCTCTGGCGACTTTATGCGTCTCCAGAGGCTCTGGGTGGGTCAAGTATATGGTTCACCCTCAACAGGCAGCAAGGCAGGAGTAATCTTCCTTATACATAAAAAGCTACCCCTCCAAATCCTCTCAGAAGTGACAGATAGAGATGGACGCATGTCCTTTCTCAGGGTCAAACTATCCAACAAAGAGATGGTTCTGGGTAACATATATGCCCCAAATTCTCCCTCTAAAACCTTCTTTCATGATCTGACAGCTAAGGCTGCGCCATTTCTTCACTTGCCCCTATTGATAGGGGGTGACTTTAATTCAGTCATGTGCTCCCAAGAGGACAGGGCCCGTGCTTTACCAAAACCAAGTCAGGAGGCCGCCGGCTCTCCCTCACTACTCTCGCAATTTGTGGAAGCCACCCAACTCACTAATACATGGAGGCTGGATAACCCCATAGGGAGGGAATACACTTTCTTTTCCCCACCACACCAAAGCCTATCGAGGATAGACTACATTTTCTGTAACCCTCTCATGTTACCATTATCCTCCGCCCCGCAAATACTGGACATGGTAATTTCAGACCACGCCCCAGTGGCCCTCCAGCTGGCAGTCTCAGAGACTCCAAACCCCTTCAGAATGTGGCGCTTCCCCTCACACCTGGCAGGAAACACTGAACTGCTGGAGGTGATCCGCAAATCGTGGGAGGAATTTCAGGAAACTAACTCGGCACATGCAGGGGACCCTATACTTTTCTGGGACACCGCAAAAGTGGTATTAAGGGGCAAAATAATAGCGTTTGCTGCAACCCACAAAAAAAAGACTACTCAGCAATATGAAAGAGCTAGCACAGCCCTCCGAGAAGCACAAAATGCTCTGAATAAACATAACTCCCCCAACTCCAGGAAACGATGGAAGGAGGCAAAAGAAAACTTTGATATGTGGGCGGAGTCACGCGAACTTTACTATTACTCTCGCACCCAACTCCAATATCACAAATTTGGCAATAAACCGGGTAAACTCATGGCAAGTCTATGTAAAGGCCCTTACACCCCTGCCCATATAACATCCCTAAAACGACCAGACGGCTCAACAACACACGACTCAAAAGATGTTATCTCCATCCTAGAAGAATTCTATTCAAACCTTTACAGTGACGACCCCATAGACCAGGGATATGCAATTAGCGGACCTCCAGCTGTTGCAAAACTACAAGTCCCATCATGCCTCTGCCTCTGGGTGCCATGCTTGTAGCTCTCAAGAGTCTTGCTATGCCTCATGGGACTTGTAGTGCTGCAACATCTGGAGGTCCGCTAATTGCATAACCCTGCCATAGACGAACCCTTGGCAAATTCGCTCCTCGACAAAATCAACCTTCCATCGGTTGACCCAGACGACCTAATGGCCCTCAACGCCCCCATATCTGCAGACGAAGTTAAACTAGCCATTTCCTCGCTTGCCCCAGACAAAGCCCCCGGGCCTGACGGTTACACGTCAGAATTTTTCAAAATATCTACAGACCTAATTACTCCCACGCTTGTATCCCTCTATCAGAGTATATTAGATGGAGGGCCGTATTTCCCCTCGGGTTTTCAGGCGTATATAAAGTTAATCCCAAAAAAAGACAAAGACCCTTCGAACCCGGGCTCCTATAGGCCCATTTCCCTACTTAATCTTGATTCTAAACTGCTCTCTAAGATTATGGCCAAAAGACTAGCACGGATCATGCCTGTATTGCTCCACCCCGCACAAGCAGGCTTCACCACGGGGAGGTCGGCGGCCTCTAACATTCGAAAAGTGTTGGCTGTGCTGGAGGCAGCCAGGGCTGGCACGGCCAGGGACTCTGTTATTGTCACCCGTGACGCTGAAAAAGCGTTCGACAATATCAGTTTCCGCTGGCTAGGGCTGGTCCTTCAGAGAATGGGCATATCTGGCCCCTTCTCCCACCTTATTAGGGCCATGTACAGGGCACCATATGCGTATGTGGTGGCTGCGGGCCAAATCTCTAACAAAATTATGCTGCACAAAGGCACGCGTCAAGGGTGCCCTCTCTCTCCTCTCCTTTTTAACCTGGCTATCGAGCCCCTCTCACGCTTTATACTCTTCAACTCCAACATTCATGGAGTGATGATAGGCGACCACGAGATTCGTTCAGCGCTTTTCGCGGACGATATCCTAATTTTCTCATCGTCCCCTCAATCGGATATCCCTCACATACAGGAAATTTTTACCCAATTCAGACACTGTGCGGGCCTTAAGATCAATTTCGGTAAGAGCGAGGTCCTGCCACTTTTCCAATCAAGGACGCCTCACTGGGCGTCACAGTCCGCCTTCCAAATAGCAAAAAGCCACATCACATATTTAGGTATAAAGATAGGTAGAACCAAATATGGATTTATACACTACACCGAAAAACGATAAACCTTCCGCCTGACACTGCGGGTCACTCCGCAGGAACTAACCTTTTCACCGTCCTGGAGCGAAAAAGGCTTTAACTAGAATTCCGGGCGTGTCGCAGACTTAACCCATTTTTAAAGGACATACACTCCCTATAGGCTAACTCCCCTGCTACTCTTTTAATCCTATAGCAGGCGCTTTTCGCGACTTGCTTAGAGCACCAGCGGATAGTAGTGAGGTACTTACAACCTCAACTTCTCATATTTCGCACTCTCCCCGAGCTATCGGTCCAATTTTTCCTCTCCTCTCTCTCCCGTGGGAACTGCG
>BLSH010536195.1:261229-315476 GCA_018402905.1 Glandirana rugosa | reverse complement strand
CCCCCCCCACCCTGTTACTGTTGGTTGTAACTCCCCTTGTCCCCTCCTTCCCTCTGTATACCATAACAGCGGTATTCCACTTCAAAGGACTGCCGTATATAAACGATCAGTGGTCCGGAAGTGGTTAATAACGATTAAAGTGAAAAAATAAAAATTAAATATTCCTTTAACCTTACTGGGCACTTAAACCCCCCTCCTGCCCAGACCAATTTTTGGCTTTCAGCGCTGTCACATTTTGAATGACAATTGCGCGGTCGTGCGACCTTGTACCCAAATAAAATTTGCGTCTTTTTTTTCCCACAAATAGAGCTTTCTTTTGGTGGTATTTGATCACCTCTGCGTCATTTCTGATGGCCGCTGTAAAGAAAAAATGAGTGACAATTTTGCAAAAAAGAACAATATTTTTTACTTTTTGCTAAAGTACAAATCCATTAAAAAAAATTATTCATCAGTTTTGGCCGATATATATTCTTCTACATATTTTTGGTAAAAAAAAAATCGAAATCGGCGTATATTGATTGGTTTGCGCAAAAGTTATCGCGTCTACAAACTATGGGAATTGATTTATGGCGTTTTTATTATTTATTTTTTTTTACTAGAAATGGCGGCGATCTGCAAATTTTATCGGGACTGCGATATTGCAGCAGAAATGTCGGACATTTTTTACACATTTTTGGGACCAATGACATTTATACAGCGATCAGAAATGTAAATATCCACTGATTACTGTATAAATGTCATTGGCAGTGAAGGAGTTAACCTGCAGGGGGCAGTGAAGGGGTTAACAAATGTTCCCTGGGTGTGTTCTAACTGTGGGGGGGCGGGGCTGGCCGGGACATAACAGATCTAACTGATCCCAGGGACAGGGATCAGTAGATCTGCTATGTCCCCCTTCACAGAACAGGGAACCGCCGTGTTTACAACGGCGGTTCCCCGTTCTGCAGCTCTGTCAGGCGATCGTGGGTCTCGAGCGGACATCGAGTCCGCCCGACCCACGGGCACGCCCGCGCAGCGAGCGGCGCCCGCGCGCCGCTGCTGCCGCCAGGGGGCGCGCCGGGAGCGTGCACAGGGGACGACGTCCATGGACGTCGTCCCGGCATTTCAGATCCGCGCTGGAGCCATACTTCGGCTATAGCGCGGATCTGGAGGGGTTAAATATCGTGCCTGGGGGTGCCCTTAGTTTGCCTGTAAAGTGGCACATCTGTGCAATGTTTAGAACAGTGTCAGAGCAAAATAACATTTCTAAAGGAAAAATGTAATTTAAAATCGCTGGCGGCTGTAATGTATTGCCAGCTCCCGGCAATATAGATAAAAATCACTGAAAAAAAATGGCATGGGGGTCTCCCCCAGTTCATGCCAGGCCCTTTGGGTCTGGTTTAGATTTTAAGGAGAACTCCACATCAAAATTTTTAAAAATTTGACGTGGGGCCCACCAAAATCCCTACCAGACCCTTATATGAGCATGCAACCTGGCAGGGCAGGATAGGGGGGGCGAGCAAGGGCCCCCCTCCTGACACGTACCAGGCTACATGCCCTCAACATGGGGGGTAGATGCTTTGGGGCAAGGAGGCTCTGCTCCCCCCACCCAAAGCACCTTGTCCCCATATTGATGGGGACAAGAGCCTCTTCCTGACAACCCTGGACTGTGGTTGTCGGGGTCTGTGGGCAGGGAGCTTATCAAAATCTTTAATAAGGGGGCCCCCAGATCCCAACCCCCCTCCCCTATGTGAATGGGTATCGGGTACATTGTACCCCTACCCATTCACAAAAAAAGTGTCAAAAAAGAATAAAATACAGGAGACAATTTGGGACAAGTCCTTTATTAAAGAAGAAAAAAAAGTGTTGATCGTCAAACACTGCGCGTGATCGTCAAACCCGAAAAATAAGAAAAAAACAAAACAGCTCCTCTCCGATGGGAGGGCTCCCACCGATTGACCTATTTTTGCTTTGACAGTTTATTTATACTCAAGGGCGGGGTCACCCGGTGACATAATTGAGTGACCCCACCCCTCCTCTGACATCACATGATGTTAGAAGGGGCAGGTCACCTACTTACGTCCCCTAGTGGCCCTTGCATATAAATAAACTGTCACTGAAAAGAGAGATCGGCAGGAGCCCTCCCATTGGGGAGGAGCTGTTTCTGGTTTTTTTTTTCTTATTTTTTGGGTCACCGAGCGCTGTGATTAACGATGGATTACATCGGGGGGGGCGCATTTTTTTCTTTTTTAATAAAGGACTTGTCCCAAATTGTCTCCTGTGTTTTTTTCTTTTTGACACTTTTTGGTGAATGGGTACTCATTCACATGGGGGATCTGCAGGCCCCATGTTAAAGCTCCCCCACCCGCAGACCCCGACAACGGTAATAGGCCCTTTTCCCTATCAACATGGGGACAAGGTGCTTTGGGGTAACCCCAAACCCCCCCCCATATTGAGGGCATGTGGCCTGGTATGGTTCAGGAGGGGGGTGCTCGCTTGTCCCCCTCCTACATGAGTGACGGCATCTCGAGCTGCCGGCATCAGCTGGCCACAACTCGCCAAGCACAGTTGTTGGTGCACGGGATCAGCACTATAGCCTCAGTAGCCTCTCCCACCCCTGTCTACCTGGCTCACCCCTGAGATCCTTCCATCTGGGACTACTAAGAGCCAGCTCCTAGCTCCACCAGGTGGTGGTGGTCTGTGTGCATCCACAACAACTGTATGTTAATAAACGGTAATCTTTTAGCCAACAAGGTGTCTTTGGCCCATTACATTTTATGAATATACGCTGTTTTAACAAATGCTGACCTGCTCTGCTGGATGTTAATTGACTTGCACATAAGCGCCTATAGGTCTTTGAAACTACACTGGTCTGAACTCTCCCCCATGAGTTACCTTAGCTGCTAACGTGCCACCATTCCCATCAGCCTCTCCACCCGGTACAGGTCCCTGTGTTCAGCTCCTAATCAATTACTTTTTTCTTTACATAGATTCTTACACTGCCTGTACTGACTAAATATAGTCTACACTGAAAGCAGCGTGTGTATATATATATATATATATATATATATACTATACAACTGTATATATGTATTAGGGGCGGGCGAACGGTTCGGGCCGAGCATAAGTTTGGGCCAAACTTTCGTTGTTCGGTCGTTCGGCGAACAACCGAGCAATCGGAACATTTGATCGTTTGTTCGCCCCCCCCCAAAGGGACCAAAATGCAATGCGGCACTGAACAATGCATTGCAAGCCCTGATTGGCTGAAGCAGTGAAAGCTTCCGCCAATCAGTGCGCAAATCACTGTCAGAGTCATGATTGGACACTGTCATCATGACTTTATCCAATCATGGCTCATTAACGCACCACAGTATAAAAGTATTCTTTCAATGGCAGCCATTTTCAGTGTGATTTTGGCTGGAGAAAGATAGAACAGGGCTCTGTTTAGTACTATTAGTTAGCTAGTGTGCTAAACTGTGCTATTTTGCTTCAATTGTCAGTGTAGAATATTAGTTTAGTGTCATTCTATGGATAGTGTGAGTGTAGTGAGGAGGACCATCATTCAGCTTTGCATAGTGTGCAGCTAGAGTAGGGACAGCTCAGATAGTTTCACTGTAGTGTAGTGAGACTGTGTCATTCATACATACATTAGTGTATATGTAGAGTAGGAACAGCTCAGATAGTTTCAGTGTAGTGAGACCGTGTCAGTAATCTTTACATTAGTCTATAGCTAGAGTAGGGACAGCTCAGATAGTTTCACTGTAGTGTAGTGAGACTGTGTCATTCATACATACATTAGTGTATATGTAGAGTAGGGACAGCTCAGATAGTTTCAGTGTAGTGAGACCATGTCAGTAATCTTTACATTAGTGTATAGCTAGAGTAGGGACAGTTCAGATAGCGTCAGTGTAGTGAACGTTGAACACTGTCTATTTCAGGGATAAGCAATTAGCGGACCTCCAGCTGTTGCAAAACTACAAGTCCCATCATGCCTCTGCCTCTGGGTGTCATGCTTGTGGCTGTCAGAGTCTTGCTATGCCTCATGGGACTTGTAGTTCTGCAACAGCTGGAGGTCCGCTAATTGCATATCCCTGGTCTATTTGATTGTGTTACAGCAAAATTAACGTTTTTAAGTTTTTAAGTTTAACACCATTTACTTCTGTGTGCATTACTGCCAGTTTAACACCATATAATTCTGTGTGCATTATTGCCAGTTTAACGCCATATAGTTCTGTGTGCGTTACTATCAGTTTCACGGCATATAGTTCTAAATGGGTTACAGCCAGTTTAACGCCATTTACTTCTGTGTGCATTCCTGCCAGTTTAGCACCATTTAGTTCTAAGTGCGTTGCTGCCAGTTTAACGTCATTTACTTCTGTGTGCGTTACTGCCAGTTTAACGCCATATAGCTCTAAATGCGTTACTGCCAGTTTAACGCCATATTGTTCTAAGTGCGTTACTGCCAGTTTAACGCCATATAGTTCTAAGTGCGTTACTGCCAGTTTAACGCCATTTACTTCAGTGGGAGTTACTGCCAGTTTAACGCCATATCGTTTTGTGGGTTACTGCAAGTTTAATGCCATATAGTTCTGTGCGTCACTGTATGTTTGGCTCATTATATTGCAGTATATTATAGTGTAGGCAGACATTCCCTTGACACTGTAAGGGGGGCAGCAACAAATGTGTCCACAGGCAAAGGTGGACGTGGTGGTCAGTCCTCAGGCAGGGCATCATCCTCTGTTTAGTGAGTTTGCCAGTGCTATCCAGCCACAGCATGCAGAGGAGGTGGTGGACTGGCTTACTAAACCTTCCTCATCCTGTTAGATTCTGGCAGTGTGGTGACATTAGTCAAAGGGGATTGTGTAAATCATGCAAAGTTACACCCTAGCACGATTGGGGTTATTTGCATACATGGTGACACACGTGTCTACCAGATTGCTGTTGTTGAGATTGATACTCCTTGGGGCATAGTGACACATTTAGAGGGGGTGATACCCTCACTGCTTCATGAAGCCCTAGTGGGGAGAGATTTTCCCCACTTTTGGAGTTTATGAGAAAGCAAAAGGATGCGGGAGGACAGAGCTCCCCCTGCTGAGAAAACACTGGAACTCACACCAGACCCTTTTGATTACAAAACTTAACGGAAAACTGTTGGCGTGCCTGAGGAAGGAGAAGATCCTTTTCCTATTTCCGTAATGGCTGGGGAGCAGGAGGAGCTGGAATCCAGCCCCAGCTGGATTTTTTTTCGTCCCAGGGCGCTCCTGTGTATCAAATTAATTGGTTGTTGTCCAAATTAATTGGTCAATTAATGACTGCTAATTGACAAATTGGAAAATTGACCAAACTACCTTTCTCCATTGTTGGTCATCTTTTCATATATATTCTGGCAGTCCAGATTAGCACAGCTCTGAGGAAGGGGGTGCACCCCTGAAACGCGTCAGATGATATCCCTCCTTGTGTTTTGATTTTATCTTGTATTGTCTTTCTATGGCTCTGTGCCTCCAATTTTTGTGAGTATTCACTTTAACTTTTTTAATTCCATTAAATTATTTATGGTAATGCACTAGGTGTACATGCCTTCACTTTGTTTTATTTTTCAAGGGTGTATTTTCCCTACATGGTGCTTAAAAATAACTTGATGTATCAGGTGGTAAAGCAAGGGGAGCAGGAGGTAGAGCAGCTAGTGGTTCCCAAACCCTATCGCCGGATGGTATTAGAGTTCACCCATGGTCATATAATGGCGGGATATCTGGGTATAGAGAAGACCAAGGAGAGAGTAACCCAAAGATTCTTTTGGCTTGGGTTATATGCAGATGTCAAAGAATATTGTGAGTCATGCCCAGAGTGTCAGTATTCTGCGCCATCGCCCCATTTTCGCAGTTCCAAATCTCCCATCTCCATACCTGTCTACTACCTGCAAACTGATGGTCTTTTGGAGAGATTTAACAAAACGCTCAAAAGCATGTTAAAAAAGGTGGTGGACAAAGATTGAGAAATTTGGATTTTTTGCTGTCATACCTCATGTTTGCCATACGGGGGGTACCTCAGGCATATACAGGTTACTCCCCTTTTGAACTACTGCTAGATGTTGCAAAAGAAACATGGGAGGGAACAACCACGCCTTATAGATGCGTCATCAAGCATATTTCCCTGATGCAAAAAACAATCGCTGATGTCATGCCGCTTGTACGGGAACATATGGAGCAAGCCCAGGAGGCCCAGAGAAGGGTTTATAATCGGGGTGCCAAGGCCTGGGTCTTCAACCCTGGTGATAGAGTGCTGGTATTAGTCCATACCATTGAGAGTAAATTCCTAGCAAAGTGGCAAGGTCCCTTAGAAATTATGGAAAGAGTAGAGGACATAAACTACAAAGTTTACCAGCCAGGGAAAAGGAAACCTGAGCAAATATATCACATTAATCTCTTGAAACCTTGGAAGGACAGAGGGACTTTACTAACTACTGCCAACCCCCCAAAAGGACATGGCCCCTGTGACACCTGAAGTACCCATAACTGAAACCATGTCAGTGGCCCAACAGAAGGATGCTAAAGAATTTGTGAGTAAGAATAGGGACATTTTCTCTCACCTGCCCGGACTGATCACAGTTATACAGCATGGCATAATTACAGAAGCAGGTGTCTGCGTAAATGTAAAGCCCTTTAGAATACCCGAGGCTAGGCGGGAAGCAATTGCAAATTAAATAAAGAACATGTTAGAGCTGGACGTGATAGAGGAGTCCCACAGTGACTGGTCAAGTCCTATAGTGTTGGTCCCAAAACCAGATGGAACTATAAGGTTTTGTAATGATTTCAGGAAGTTTAACAGCAGGTCTAAATTCAATGCCCCGGGTCGACAAGCTTGTTGACAGATTGGGAGGTGCCTGGTACATAACTACTTTAGATCTGAATAAAGGTTATTGGCAGATACCCCTAACAGAGTCTGAAAAATAGAAAACTGTGTTTTCTAGCCCCGAGGGGTCCTTCCAGTATAAGCAGATGCCTTTTGGCTTGCATGGTGCTCCTGCCTCATTGCAGAGAATGATGGATAAGATCTTAAGTCCACATCGCCAATACGCAGCCACATATTTGGATGATGTAGTCATCCACAGCCCAGATTGGGAATCTCATTTGCCCCGGGTGCAAGCAGTAGCAGATTCTCTTAGGAAAGCAGAACACACTGCCAACCCCAGAAAGTGTGCCATAGGCTTGGTGGAGACCAAATACCTTGGCTACATTATTGGTCGCGTTCTGATCAAGCCTCAGACCAATAAATATTGAGGCAGTTCAAAAGTGGCCCCAAACTATAAATAAAAAGCAAGTCTGTGCATTTCTTGGGATCACAGGGTACTACAGGCATAGGGTAGAGGGTCGGTCATGATCAAGTGGAAAACTGAGGCAGAGAAGGCATTTTAAATGTTGAAGCAAACCCATTGGGCACAACCTGTGCTCGTGACCCCAGATTTCACAAAGGAGTTTGTGGTGCAGACAGATGCCTCTGATGTGGGACTGGGTGCTGTACTGTCCCAAGTCAGAGATGGCGAGGGGCACCCAGTGGTTTACCTTAGCAGAAAGCTCAACAGACATGAGAAAACCTATGTCATTGTTGAGAAGGAATGTTTAGCTATAAAATGGGCCTTAGATGCCCTGAAATATTACCTGTTGGGGAGACCATTCAAAATAGTCACTGATCATGCCCATCTTAAATGGATGTGTGATAACAAGGAGAAAAACAGTCGGGTGACAAGGTGGTTCCTTGCTCTTCAAGTATTTAGGTTCACAGTGGAAACTCCATAATAATGCAGATGCCCTTTCCCGTATCAATTGTCTGGTTGGGACAGTTGCTCAGCCGCAGGGGCTTGAGCAGAGGGGGGGAATATGTGGCATTATGAAAGGCGAGATGATCGATGGATGTTATGTTTCACTTCACATGCGTTCACTTGCAGGAAACTAAGGTGGAATCCGGTCCGGGTTGGGAGCAGGTCTGGATCAGATGACTGCTCTGGCCTGGGACTCAGAATCCATCAAACCTGAGAGGGCTTGAACGGAAGTTTGCTTTATGACTGAAACAAAAGGTTTGCTTTGTCTTTGTTTTGTGGGTGACTGGAAGAATCCCTTCACCACTCTGTTAGGGGAAACTGAAGATGTTTAGTAAGAGCCTGGATGGCAAGGATTTATTTTCTGTTTTGTTTGTTTTATTTTTTAATGCAACCTTTAAAAATAAAACTGGCTAAAAGTCAGCTTATAAGAAAACCTGCCGTTTGGACTGTCCTTTTCCCAGGGAAGGTGATCCCCCTTGAGCTAACCTCCTACAATATATACAGTATCTCACAAAAGTCAGTACACCCCTCACATTTTTGTAAATATTTTATTCTAACTTTTCATGAGACAACACTGAAGAAATGACACTTTGCTACAATGTAAAGTAGTAAGTGTACAACTTGTATAACTGTGTACATTTGCTGTCCCCTCAAAATAATTTAACGCACAGCTATTAATGTCTAAACCGCTGGCAACAAAAGTGAGTACACCCCTAAGTGAAAATGTCCAAAATTGGGACCAAAGTGTCAATATTTTGTGTGGCCACCATTATTTTCAAGCACTGCCTTAACTCTCTTGGGCACGGAGTTCATCAGAGCTTCACAGGTTGCCGACGACATCATGGAGCTGGTGGATATTAGAGACCCTGTGCTCCTCCACCATTGTTTTGAGGATGCCTCACAGATGCACAATAGGGTTTAGGTCCGGAGAGATGCTTGGCCAGTCCATCACCTTTACCCTCAGCTTCTTTAGCAAGGCAGTGGTCATCTTGGAGGTGTGTTTTGGGGTCATTATCATGTTGGAATACTGCCCTGCGACCCAGTCTCTGAAGAGAGGGGATGATGCTCTACTTCAGTATGTCACATTACATGTTCGCATTCATGGTTTCCTCAATGAACTGTAGCTCCCCAGTGCTGGCAGCACTCATGCAGCCCTAGACCATCACACTCCCACCACCATGCTTGACTGTAGGCAAGACACACTTGTCTTTGTACTCCTCATCTGGTTGCCGCCACACACACTTGACACCATCTGAACCACATCATTTTATCTTGATCTCATCAAACCACATCACAAGACATCCATTCGACTCGAACATCGGGCCCATCCCTGTTACAATATATCATATTTATGGAGCCATTGAGTCCACAAAATAAGTTATAATGTATTCATGGCTGTTTAGATACTAACATTAAAAATTAACAATACAAAAGAAAGCAATAAGCAAGTATACCGATGGAAGATCCCACAATGGCTGAAAAGACCCGCATGGAGACACCAGGTGGATGGGTGTGTGCCAAGGATGAGTGATCTGCAAACATCCACAAGAAACGCCCTGTAGGCTACACCAGCAATATAAATAGTAGTGTCTAGGACCAAAAAGGGAAGCATATTAACAAACACAACTTTAACCTGATTGTATGAAGGTGACATAGAGCTTTGCAAAGACATGGACATAAATCAAAGTGATATAGTCATGTCAGGAGTATCATTACCTTTTAACAAGCTGGGGCAGACATTCCACCATAGACGACAGTGCTCAATCCGAGATGGATGGTTTATGTTGAGAGTATCCTACTAGGGGAGCCAATCCCCAGAGGGGGAGTTGCTGGATCTCTGGTGCCAAAATCACTGCCAATGGAGGGGCTGGGGCCAGGGGTAGGGCGGTTCTCTGATGAGAGGGTGTGCAACGGGACCCCGCCCCAAGGGGTAGGATGATGTCAGTGCATCACTGACGTGAAGGATTCCCGGCCGTGTCACAAAGAGCACGGGAGGGAAGTGGTAGGAGTCATGGGGACAGCAGGAAGTGTAACCTCCAATGCTATCCACCAGTCATAGGCGGGTGGAGCCCCCCCACCGGGTGGTGTGTGCATGTACTCCACAAGGAACACACACAGTATGCCACCTAGTGGATCAGTCATCTATGTCAGCCAGAGTGGGTGACAGAGTAATATAGGGAATAAACTTTCCCAGAAATGCAAGCATAGTCATATAATAGTCATATTACAATATATAATATTTGCAAGACCATTATTTACCAATTGAGCTGTGGTATATTCACGGCTGGTCAGATGCCAGAAATAAAAACTAAAAATTAACAAATACAAAAATGAGTTGCAAACGTGTTTTCAATGGGAAATCCCACAATGGCTAAAAAGACCCACATGGAGACACCAGGTGAATGGGTGTTCACCAAGGATGAGTAATCTGAAGACAACCACAAGAAACGCCCTGTAGGCTGCACCAGCAATGTGAGTATCTGGGGCCATAAGGAAGGCATATTAACATGCATATCTTAGCATGATTCTATAAAGGCAAATGCTTTATGAAGACAGGGACATAAATTAAGACAATGTCTTCCTGTCTAGAATAACAATACCTTTTAACAGACTGGTGCATACATTCTACCATAAATGGCAGTGCACGATCTGAGACTGACCTGTCTGAATTGGGTGGTTTTTATATAAAATATTCCACTAAGGGAGCCAATCCTCAGGGGGGAAGTGCTGGATCCCTGGCACTCAAGTAGCTACATTATAAGCGACTGAGGCCAAGGACAGGGCGGTTCTCTGATGAAGGGGCGCACGGCGTGACCCCGTCCATAGGGGCGGGGTGGGTCACGTGTCACTGCCGAAAAAATTCCCAGCCCCATCCGGAGAATCATGAGAGGGAAATGGTAGGAGCTCCTCCCCGCAAACAGGATGTGGGGGCAGTAGGAAGTCTAACCTTCAATGCTGTCCACCGGCCATACGTGGATGGAGTCCAGCCGCCGGGTGTTGTGAGCATATACTCCACAGGGAACACAGCCAGTGTGCCACCTAGTGGGGCACGTGGTCAAAACAGCCAAAATGGGTAACAAAATATTGTGTTGCAAGATTGCATATAATAACAAGAAGATACAGATATATGAATGATACAAAGGATAAAAACACCCATATAGCAACAACTAAACTCAGAATCAGATTAGTATGAAGAGAAGAGTAATAACAATATAAGACGTATTGTCAAATCCTGGGATGAAAGGTTTAACATTGAATGCCTCATTTAGGCCGGGAGGTGAGGTAGCCTGGAGGTCAAAAATCCATCTACCTTGGGGATGGTGTCAGCATGGACCAATGCCAATGGCAGCCAACAGGTACTTCGGGATCAGGTTTATGTAAACTGGATATAAGCTGATAAATACATTTCCAATTCATTATTTGTCTTCCCGATATAGTAGCATCCTCACAAGAGAGTAGATACAGCAGTCCTGCAATTGACATTTTGTGTTTTGGATAAAAATTAGATCCATTAGGTAGCTTGATATGCTTCTGTCTGTCCATATATTGTCAGTAAGCACATCCCCACAGGGGAAGGTGCCCAAAGGTTTACACATTTCACCTTTCGTAGCCTTACTGTATATTCACTTGACACCAGTTTGTCGTCCACGGATGGAGCCCTCCTGTAGGCAACAGCTGTCATAAAATGGACACAAATGGGGCAAGCATGGGATCCATGGTGAGTAGATGCCAATACCTGATTTGTTTGTGTTGTGTGGAATAAGTGGTGATGATTCTGGTTGTATAATCACCCTGTGTTTTTTTTGGGCAAAGAGAAGATCCTGTTGAGACAGATTAAGTGCCTTTTTATAGGCTTTCTTGAGAGAAGCCTTGGAATACCCTCACTCCAAAGTCTATTTTTTAAAATGTCAACTTCTTTTTGGAGCCTGATGTCATCAGAGCAATTGCGATGAGCCCTTAGATACTGGCTGTATGGAATAGATGCCAGTAAAGATTTGGGTGGAAACTGGAAGCGTGTAATAGCGAATTTACCATTGTCAGCTTGCGGAAGAGTTCGCTGGATAGACTACCATTTGTCTTTAGGATAAGGACATCCAAAAAGGTGATTTTATTAACATTATGTGACATGGTAAAGTGCAGACTGAATTCATTAATGTTAACGCAGGTCACGGATTTGTGAAGAAGATCATTTGGGCCATACCAAAGCAAGAACAGGTCATCTATGTAGCAGTGCCATGCAAGAACATGGTCCATATACACAGATAATGCATCGTTCGCCAATAGCATGCGCTCCCACTCCCCAAGGTACAGGTTGGCGTATGAGAGGGCACAACAGGTCCCCATAGTCACCCCCTGCACCCGGAGGAAGTGGGAGCCAAAAACATTGTATGGACATCCCACATATCCCCCCGGTAGACCCATCATATCTGGGTGTGGTAGTCTTACTGAGAATCTCATCGTGTGGTGGACAACCATCTTAAACCATTTGTAACATGCATGTCATCCTACATGCGTGACACTATTCATTTTTTGCAAATTATTCAAGATATTCATGTAAACAAAGATACACAATTGGTGGCTATAGATGTTGAGGCCCTTTATAATGTCATCCCTCACGACAAGGGCCTCACAGCAATACGTTGTGTGCTTTCTCAATCTATCCAACATGCACCACAATACAATGAATTAATTTTGGCAGCCCTCAAGTTCATACTTCGACACAATGTTCTTTTCTTCAATGGCTACCACTTCCTCCAGGTGCAGGGGGTGGCTATGGGGACCTATTGTGCCCCATTGTACACCAACCTGTACCTGGGGGCATGGGAGTCCATGCTATTGGCGGACAATCCGTTATCTGTGTATATGGACCATGTTCTTGCATGGCACAGCTACATACATGATGTGTTCTTGCTTTGAGATGGCCCAGATTACCTTGTTTACAAATTCATGACCTGCATTAACATTAACAAATTCAATCTTCACTTTACCATGTCACATGATGTAAGTAAAACCACCTTTTTGGGTGTCCTCATCCAAAAACAGACAAATGGAAGTCTATCTAGCAAACTCTTCTGCAAACTGACAGCGGAAATTCGCTATTACACACTTCCAGTTTTCACCCCAAACCTTTACTGCCATCTATTCCATACAGCCAGTATCTAAGGGATTGTTGCAATTGCTCTGACAACATCAAGTTCCAAAAAGAGGCTGACATTTTAAAAAATAAACTGCTGGGGCAGGGTATTCCAAGGCTTCTCTCAAGAAAGCCTATAAAAAGGCACTTAATCTATCTTGACAGGATATACTTTCTGCCCCAAAAAAAAAAAACACAGGGTGATGATACAACCAGAATCATCACCACTTATTTCACACAACACAAACAAATCAGGCACATTTTGGGCAGGTATTGGCATCTACTCACCATGGATCCCATGCTTGCCCCATTTGTGTCTGATATGCCAGTTGTCACCTACAGGAGGGCTCCATCCATGGGCGACAAACTGGCGTCAAGTGAATATAAGGCTACGAAAAGTGATATGTGTAAAACTTTGGGCACCTTCCCCTGTGGGGATGTGCTTACTGCCAATATATGGACAGACTGAAGCATATCAAGTTACCTAATGGATCTAATTTTTATCCAAAACACTATGGTAATTGCAGGACTCCCAGCGTGGTGTATCTAGTCTCTTGTGAGTGTGGATGCTACTATGTCCAGAAGACAATTAATGCATTTTGGAAACCTATTTATCAGCATATATCCGGTATAACGTGATCCCGAAGTATCTGTTGGCCGCCATAAGGCCTTAGTTTATGCAGACTCCATCCCCAAGGTACATTTTTTGGCATTGGATCGCTTACACCTCAATCCTAGCGGAGGCGATCTTAACAAGCCCCTATTACAGTGTGAACTGAATTTTTGACCTCCAGGCTACCTCACCTCCCGGCCTAAAAAGCATTCAATTTTAAACCCACCTCCCAGGATTTATATCAGGGGGATGCTCCACCTGCGTATAGCCGATGGACAGCATTGGAGGTTAGATTTCCTGCTGCCCCCACGTCCTGTTTGCGGGGAGGAGCTCCTACCACTTCCCTCTAGCGCCTCTTCCAACACAGCTGGGAATTTTTTCGCCGTTGATGCGTGATGTCATTCCACCCCTACGGACGGGGTCACGTGCACGCTTCTAATCGGTGACTTGCGGGCCAGGGAACCAGCCCTTCCCCCTTTGATGATTGGCTCCATTAGTGGAATATTTTATATAAAAGGGGGTCAGATCGGGAGACCTTGGGGGCCATTCAACTGGCCCACGACGACCAATCCAGTTGAATGGCCCCCAAGGTCTCCCGATCTGACCCCCTTAGACTTTTATCTTTGGGGTCATCTGAAGGCAATTGTCTATGCTGTGTAGATACAAGATGTGCAGCACCTGAAACTACGGATACTGGAAGCCTGTGCTAGCATTTCTCCTGCGGTGTTGCTATCAGTGTGTGAAGAGTGGGAGAAGAGGGTTGCATTGACAATCCATCACAATGGGCAGCACATTGAACACATTTTATAAGTGGTCAGAAACTTGTAAATAACTCATGAAAGAATAAAGTTATGTTAAAACCAAGCACACCATTGTTTTTCTTGTGAAATTCCCAATAAGTTTGATGTGTCACACGACCCTCTTCCTATTTAAAAAACAAAAGTTGGATTCAAAATGGCCGACTTCAAAATGGCCGCCATGGTCACCACCCATCTTGAAAAGTTTCCCCCCTCACATATACTAATGTGCCATAAACAGGAAGTTAATATCACCAACCATTCCCATTTTATTAAGGTGTATCCATATAAATGGCCCACCCTGTATATATATATATTGCAACATTTTCCTCAAAACTTTTTGTTTTACATAATTGCATCTTTACATTGCCGGCTGCAAAAAAAAAACAATATATTAATTTGCAACATTTTCCCCACACCTTGCTGGGTTTTTATTTTTTTATTACAGGGAATGCCAATGGAGTAATGGGAACACAACACAGTTGTTGAGTACACACAGGCGAGGAAGTAGGCTCCAATGAAGAAAAAAGCACCCAAAAGGCACAAAGACTTTGATGTGAGTTCATGCAAAGTAGTGAAATATTAAAAAAAAACATTTAGAGAGCTCACTTGCTCAGGTTAGGCTGCTCACAACAGACAGGGCTACCTTCCAGTGGGTACCCAGAGAAGCATGCACAAATGGAAGAAAACCAGACCAAATTATAAAAGAATCTAGTAATTTATTGGTTAGACTAAAAAACAGTCAACGTGTTAAGGGGCCAGAAAGCACTTCCCCTTCATCAAGGCTTCAGTTAATAAAATAAGTTAATGCAGATGCTGCAGGCTAGTGACGTTCCTAGTCCAACAATTAACTTCCCTACATACATTCACACAAGAAAGCCCTTTTTGAGTCCATTCAAGGTTCTTATTTTAACTGAAGAAGGTTCTCATTTTAACTGAAGCCCTGATGAAAGGCGTTTTTTGGCCCCGGAAAAGCATTGGCTGTTTTTTAGTGCAAACCAATAAATTAATATGAAGTTTGTTATCATTTGGCCTGGTGCTCCTTACATTGTTGTATGTTTAAAGTGGTTGTAAAACCCTTACTCTTGGTGTCAGGAAAACTTGTCACAGGTGGCTCTGCTGATAGCAGAGGCATGAAGCTGCAGACAGAAATGACACTTAGTGCTCTTAATTGAGACTAGTCCACACTATAGAGGGATGTGCTTTGCTTATTTTTTATGTCTGAGGTTTACAAGCAGCGGCGGTCAGTCCATAAGAGATGCAGGGGCACCACCCCCCTAATCTCCATGCGGGGCACCAGACGCATAGTTTTTTTTTTTTTTTAACACAGGATTACAGCCTGAGGCTCCAAAAAGGTTGGGCTCGGGGCGCAGAGCACTGTGCCCTGAGCCCACCCACTTGTGACATTAGCAAATCAATATTCACTATTGTCTTCCTGCTTCTCCTCCCGGCCAATCAGGACAGGAAGTGGGTCCTAAGACCGGATTGACCAGGAGGAGAATCGACGGGATTCGCCGGGGAAGCCGTCCGCAACCTAGATGGGGTAAGTGAGGAGCTAGCGGGCGGGAGAGTGGGCGGGTGTGCCAGTGGGCAGGCGGGGGGGTGGGGGGTTTGTTTGCTGCCCCCCAAAAAATGGAGCACCAGCCACCACTGTTTACAAGGTGGGTAGAGACAGAGACAGAAGCTATGGCAGAGAAAGAGTGCTGCAATCCCCAAATAATGCAATAAGTCAGTAGGTGACTCAATCTGTATGTCTTCACCTCAATGAGGTTTTCCCATGTTATTAAAAGTGATTTCATTGCTACATGTGTCTCAATAAAAAAACTTTCTCTTATTTCTTGTTTGGATGATCACTGACATTTTCACTGGGAAACCCAAAAGGTACTCAGAGGGCAATGAAAACCTAATAGGCTCTAATCCTCCCTTACTACATCCAAAGAACAAACATAAAACATTTTGGCTACAGTTCCTCTTATAATTGACACAGAACATCACAGCAATGATATATTTTTAATATTGCTGTTTTTGCAAGTCTTTATATTTTTTTAAATAATTTGAAAAGTAAACAGGCATGCTCAAGCATACATAAGGGGAAATCAATAAAGCTGCTGCGCCACTTTTCTGGCGTCAATCCCTCTTGTTAATGTATTGCTCCAAATTCTCAAAGCATTTGCAACACTTTTGGTTCCGACAGCGACTCATCTCCATATTCAGGTAGTTCTAAAATGCGCCCCTTTTACATTGTGGTGCAAAGAATGTGCCAAATTCAAAAGAAAATACTGACAGTTTGTATATTACAAAAGCAGATCTTATTAAGACCAACTCTCTTGGCGTACAAAGATAAAGTGGAGCAGACAGATTTTGTGAAAGTGTCTTGAAGCATGTGCCAAATTCAAGTACGAGTTCTAGACAAATGCATGAATTTGGCACATAATGCAACCCTTGTAGAACGCACAAGAGACACTTTTGCAAGATCTGTCTGAACCATATGAATTTCAGGGATAGTCTTCCATGTTTTCAATATATAGTCATAAAAATTCAATATATTTTTTGCCTACACCTCCCTCTGTTACAAGGATTGGACAGGAGTAAATCAAAATTCCAGCCAAACAGCTAAATACACAGATGAAAAACATATGTGCATGCCAAAATATTTATTATTCTGGTCAGTCAGTCTTTTGGGTGAATATGGTATATAAGGATTGAATTCAGGGAGCTATATTAGCAGCATACTAAAATTAATTTAACCACTTGACCCCCCCGGAAATTGTACCCCCCTTCATGACCAGGCCAATGTTTTGCGATACAGCACTGCATTACTTTACCTGACAATTGCTTGGTCGTGCGATGCTCTACCCAAATAAAATGTATGTCATTTTATTCCCCACAAATAGAGCTTTCTTTTGGAGGTATTTGTTCATCACTGTGTTTTTTTTATCTTTTGTGCTATAAACAAATTTAAAAAAAAACTATATTTTTTACTTCCTGTTATAAAACAAATCCAAAAAAAAAATTGAAGAAATCTAATTTCTTCATAAATTTAGGCCAATATGTATTCAGCTACATATTTTTGGTTAAAAAATCCCAATAAGTGTATATTGATTGGTTTGCACAAAAGTTACAACATTTACAAACTATGGGACATTTTTTAGATTTATTTTTTACTGGTAATGGCAGCAATAGTAGGACTGTGATATTGAGGTGGACATTGTGAAACAAACTTACACTTTATGGGGACCAGTGACACTAATACAGTGATCAGTGCTAAAAATATGTACTGTACTAACGACACTGGCTGGGAAGGGGTTAAACATCAGGGGTGATCAAAGGGTTAACTGTGTTTCTAACCATTGTTTATGTGAACTGTGTGAGGGGCTTTTACTAGAGGAAGAGATGGAATTTATTTCCTCACCCCCCGTCAGAACAGCGTTTTGCTTTGTTCACAAAGGCAGATCGCAGTTCTGTGTCTCTGCCTGATGATCACCGGGTGCCACTGCCCCCGCCGGTCAGCTTCCACTGTGTGCAATCACAGCGCAAGTGTGCTGCCGGCGGCACGCATGCGCGCCCCCTACCCAGAAGTGCAAGCTCACGTACATATACTTGATCCGGTGCACAGCTGCTGCCCTGTAAAACTGCTATAGGGTGGATGGCAAGCGGTTTAAATAGTACTCCAGCTAAGCTATTATGACGCGAGTAGTGGTTAGACTATTTACCAAGCTTTTATTGAAGCCAGCGTTCATTACTACAATAAACTGAAAATTAAGGAAATCTAGTTTGCTAAAATGGATTTAATCCTTCAGTATTCTATTAACCACTTGCCGACTGTGTCATGTAAAAACACGGCCGCAATGTGGACTCATCATTCTGGAGGGTGTACTATAACGTCCTCCCAGAATCGCGCACCAGGGAGTATCTGTGACCACCAGGTCAGGGAGACCCGACGCATCATGGATCACGGTAAGCGGCCGCTCGCAGTGGCCCTTTACCAGGTGATCGCTCTGTCAAATGACGGAGTGATCACATGTAAACAAGCCGGCAGATATCCGGCTTGTGTCTCCCCTCTCTGTACCGATTGGTACAATGCGGGGGGAGATATCTGGTGTAGCAGCGCTGTGGGCAGGATGTGGCCAGGCTGTGTAAAAGTCTCACACATGGGGTATCGTCATACTCAGGAGGAGTAGCAGAATGTGTTTTGGGGTGTAATTTGTGGTATGCATATTCTGTGTCTGAGAAATAACCTGTTAATATGACAAATGTGTGAAAAAAAAAAAAGAAAAAAAAATCTTCATTTTGCAAAGAATTGTGGGAAAAAATTACAACTTCAAAAAACTCACCATGCCTCTTACTAAATACATTGGACTGTCTACTTTCCAAAAAATAGGTCATTTGGGGGGTATTTGTACTTTCCTGGCTTGTTAGGGTCTCAAGAATTAAGATAGGCCGTCAGTACATTAGGTGTGATCAGTTTTCATTGAATGGCACCATAGATTGTAGACTCTATAACTTTCACAAAGACCAAATCATATCCGCTAAGTTGGGTTTTTTACCAAAGTTATGTAGCAGTATAAATTTTGTCCAAAATTTATGAAGAAAAATTACCAATTTGCAAAATTTGCAATTTGCAGAAACAAAGAAAAATGCATTTTTTTTTTACCAAATTTGCAGTATTTTTTTATTTATACCACAAAAATAAAAAACCCAGTGGTGATTAAATACCACCAAAAGAAAGCTCTATTTGTGTGAAAAAAAGGACAAAAATGTCATATGAGTACAGTGTAGTATGACTGAGTAATTGTCATTCAAAATGTGAGAGCACTGAAAGCTGAAAATTGGTCTGGTTAGGAAGGGGGTTTAAGTGCCTAGTGGTCAAGTGGTTAAAAGATATAAAAAATATTGATGTCTGTATTTTTATTGGAGGAACCTCCCCAATTAACCACTTAAGGACCACCCCATGTACATTTACTGCGGCCCTTTAGAGCAAAATCACATACCTAATAAAAGAAGAGGTTTGGGACTTTGAGTGAGGTGGGCATGCGAGAACAAAGGGTCAGTCAAGTTGAAACAATTGTATCTTTAATCATGGCGTAGAAAAGACAATCATATAATATATGCCCAAATAGGTGGGCTAACATGAGTCAATATGCAAAAGCAATGATACAATTATATATATATATAGTATCACAGCCACATAGGGATATACCCTTGTGGTACTAATATATAACAAGCATACAAATGTCATAGTCTCTGATCACTGGTGATGGGGTACTTGTATGAAGAGATAGATGCATATCGTAAGTCCGACGCATTTCATGTGAAGTACACACTCTTCAGGGGCACTGTAAGTTGATCTACAAAAAGCGTATATGTATGGGAGGTATGTCAGTGCGGATGTATAATAAATCATAACTGAATGGTGATAAGTCAGAAGGAGGGAGAGTAGCCACTCCTTACCAGAAAATATATACACTTACATGCCAGTTGAGTGTAGGGCCATGGGAGGCCCGGAGGCGCCAACCGCCCACCGTGCCTGCAACGGGAGCGGAGGAGGGAGGCTGCTAGGGAAGAGCCAGGCACATAGCATGATCCCCAAGGGGATCTCGTCTTCAGCTCTGGGGTACGTGCATGTGCTGCCAGAGCCCAGCTCCCGCTGTGGTTGGATGCTAGGAACCCCGCTCGTTCGTAGAGAGGCAGAGCGGCGGTCTGCCTATGTAAACAAGGCAGACCGCTGTTTTGCCAGAAAGAAAATTTGAGATCTTGTGTTTCTACTAAGCAGAAACATGGATCTCTGTTTTCCTTTAGTCAGAGCACATCCCCCTACAGTTAGAAAGCACACATAGGGAACACATTTAACCCTTTGATTGCTCCTGATGTTAGCCCCTTCCCTGCCAGTGTCATGTATGCTGTGACAGTGTATATTTTTAGCACTGATCACTTTATTGGTGTCACTGGTCCCCAAAAAGTGACGCTTAGTGTCAGATTTGTCCCACTAAAAATCGCTAATCGCTGCCATTACTAGTAAAAAATATTTAAAAAAATAAAAAGTCCCTAAATCTACCCCATAGTTTGTGAATGCTATAACTTTTGTGCAAACCAATCAATATACGCTTATTGGGAATTTTTTTTAACCAAAAATATGTAGCAGAATACATATTGGCCTAAATTTATGAAGAAATTCGGTTTTTTACATTTTTTTTCTGAAATGTTTTATAGCAGAAAGTAAAGAATATTGTTTTTTTTTTTTCAAAATTGTCGGGTTTTTTTTGCTTGGTGATCAAATATTACCAAAAGAAAGCTCTATTTGAGGGAAAAAAGGACATACACTTTACTTGGGTACAGCGTCGTATGACCACGCAATTGTCAGTTAAAGAAATGCAGTGCCCTATCGCACATAATAGCCTGGTCAGGAAGGGGGTAAAACCTTCCGCAGCTGAAGTGGTTAATACAGCAGTTGTTGCCTGCATCACTTCCCCATTCAAAACACAATATATACTGATTTTAAAAATACAACTCCGGACAAAACCTTTGTAACCTCTTGAGCTCTGGAAGATTTTACCCAGTTCATGACTAGGCCATTTTTTGCTATTCAACACTGTGCTACTTTTACTGGTGATTGCGTGATCATGCAACGCTGTACCCAAACTATATTTATATCATTTTGTTTGCCACAAATAGAGCTTTCTTTTGGTGGCATATGATCACCACTGGATTTTTAAATTTTTTTGCAATATAAACAAAAAAAGACTGAAAAATATGAAAAAAACACAATAATTTTTACTTTCTGCTATAAAACTAATAGAAAAAAAAATTCAGAAAATCTTATTTCTTCATAAATTTTGGCCAAAATGTATACTGCTACATTACTTGGATAAAAAAAAATCCCAATAGGTGTACATTGATTGGTTTGCGTGAAAGCATACTATGGTATATACCATATGTTGTACCTACATACTATGATATATATACTGAAATTTTAATTTTTTTATACTACTGATGGCGGTGATCAGCAACTTATAATGGGACTGCAATAGTGCAGCAAGCAATCTGACAAGAACGCTGGGGGAACTGACTAACTGCCAGTGAGATCACCAGTGACACTAATACAGTGATCAGTGATAATACTATACAATGTCACTGTACTAATGACACTGACTGGGAAGGGGTTAATATCTAGGGCGATCAAGGGGTTAAATGTGTGCCTAGCTATGTGTAATGTGTGTAAAGTGTGCTGCTTTTACTAATAGACCTCTCAGTTTCTTATTGTTTATCAACACAGAGCTCTGGGCTGTGATTGCATGCACACAGCCAATCAGCAGGTCCCAGCAATGGTGTATTTTGGTTTTGTGTTGCCCTAGGCAAGACTAAAATCTGACGCCCCATCTAAATTTGCCCCACCCCTGCCTTCTCAAATGGCTATCCGGGGTCTCTGGTGGCTATGTGGGGTCTCGTGGCTGTGTGGGGTCTCTTGTGGCTGTGTGGGGTCTCTGGTGGCTGTGCGGGGTCTCTGGTGGACTGTGGGGTAATACCCCCCTGCTAGTCTTCCACAGTGCTCCCCTCAATCTCTCCCCCACTAGCCTGCCACAGTGTTCCCCCCACTAGGATAAGAGATAGGAATAGGAAGAAGAGAGAGATGGGGGACATGGAAGAGAAGAAGGGGAGAGAGGAGGGCAGAAAGAGGTGGGGGGGAGAGGGGGGTGAGAGAGACACCCCCAGTGTCCAGACTCACCTCGCACCCCGGCCCCCACACTCACCCCATACACCCCCAGTGCCCACACTCACGCGTCTCCAGAGGACAATTGTTGGCTGGGTGATGTAGTTGGGATGCTGTAGAAAAGTACAGATACCGTCCCACCCTCACCCCAGGACAGGGAGCTCACCTGAGTCCTGAGCACTTAGTAAAGAAGTGTTGGAACTTGTACAGAGTCCAGATGTGCAGGGATGGATAGGGAAGCCCATAGCGAATGGCAGGCCTCACCTCCTGCTTCCTCCTCCTCCCTCCTTTTCCTTGATGGTAATAAGGAAAGGTATGGCCATGGCCACAGGTTAGGAAGTATACAGCTGCGGAAGAGGGGGAGGGGGGGTGCGGTCGTGCCAAATCCTAGTGCAAGGCAGGGACAGTGCGGAGAAGGAGGGCAGGGTCTCAGGTTGCACTGGGGATTATGGACAGCTACATTCATCCTGCTATCAGGTCTGGCGTGAAGACATTGGTGAACAATGTTGGGAATGTTACACGGATGATATGGGGGCAGCGCAACCTCCCTGAAAAATGCCACCCAAGGTAAACGCCTTGTTTGCCTTGCGGTAGATATGCCCCTGGGTCCCAGCCGTGAATCATTGGCCGGGACTTGCTGACAGGCTCCCACTGTCTACAATCATGCATGCCCGAAAACCCAGAAGTAGACAGCAACGGGTACGTCACTTTGCCTACACTGGCCACCCATCAGCAGTACATTGCGGGGGAAGTTGTTAATTGAGTTTTGTTTATGTGGTGAGGAAAGGGGCAAATTATCTGTAATGGAGAAGCAGACAAAGCATTTGTCTTGGTAGAATGGGGAAGTGCTCTACGGTTGTCTGCATTACTGTTGGGATGTTTCCCATCACTTCTAGTGTGGAGACAAAATGGAAAAAGGAGAAAGGAGATGGAATCTCTCCAACAGAGAAACAACAATAAAATAACTTCCACAAGATCTAAACCTTCCCTGCTCTACCTAAATCTAAAGAAAATGGCTCGAGCTTATTTGTGGAGTTCCACCCAACAGTGGAAGTTCCGCTTTAAGCACTCCACATTTGGCATGTCATTTTATTTTGGGGGGGGGGGGGAAGGTACCTGCTCCCACTTCCGCTCTGGCTGCCTAGGTGACTTCAGTGGAAGTTCTCCTCTCCCCCTCCCTCCCTGCAATCTTCTGGGACACATCACAGGTCCCAGAAGATTGCTCCGCCATGGAGGAGGCGCAGCTTAACTCGCGTATGCGCAGTGCTCACCCAGCTGTGAAGCCACAAGCTGTCACATTTGTGCACTTGCAATGCCGGTGCCAGGGAGAAACAAGGGACAGAGACAAGGGTTCGGGTATCGCTGTACAGGGGAGTGTGTATTTATTAAAAGTCAGCAGCTACACTTTTTGTAGCTGCTAACTTTTAACCAGTTCAGATTCGCGCTATAGCCGAAAGACGGCTACAGCGCGGATCTGAATTGCCCGGCAGACGTCCATGGACGTCCGCCCTTGTGCACACTCCCGGTGCGCACTCACAGGCGGCAGAATGCTGCGAGGGCATGCCCGTGGGTCGGGCGGACTCGATGTCCGCTCGTGACCCGCGATCGACTATCAGAGCCACAGAACAGATAACCGCCAATGTAAACGCGGCGGTTCTCCGTTCTATGAAGTGGGACATGACAGATCTACTGATCCCTGTCACTGGGATCAGTTAGATCTGTTATGTCCCAGCCAGCCCCACCCCCACACAGTTAGAATGCATACAGGGAACATAGTTAACCCCTTCAGTGCCCCCTGCAGGTTAACCCATTCCCTGCCAATGACATTTATACAGTAATCAGTGGACATTTAAATTACTGATCGCTGTAAAAATGTCATTGGTCCCAAAAAAGTGTCTAACATGTCCGACATGTCCGCCGCAATATCGCAGTCCCAATAAAAATCGCAGATCACCGCCATTACTAGTAAAGAAAAAATAATAAAAACGCCATAAATCAATTCCCATAGTTTGTGGCCGCAATAACTTTTGTGCAAACCAATCAATATACGCAGATTGTGATTTTATTTTACCAAAAATATGTAGAAGAATATATATCGGCCAAACCTGATGAATAATTTTTTTTCTTTTGGATTTGTATTATAGCAAAAAGTCAAAAATATTGTTCTTTTTTCAAATCGTCACTCTTTATTTGTTTATAACGCAAAAAATAAAAAACGCAGAGGTGATCAAATACCACCAAAAGAAAGCTCTACTTGTGGGAAAAAATGATAAAAACTTTGGGTACAACGTCGCACGTCCGCGCAATTGTCATTCAAAATGCGACAGCGCCGAAAGCCGAAAATTGTTCTGGGCAGGAGGGGGGTTTAAGAGCCCAGTAAGCAAGTGGTTATATATATTTTGGAGCTTCAGTCGTGGTTAATATTGGTACAAAAGTGATGATTCTATAGCTGTAGTGAAGTAATAAGAAAATGACTGCTGCTTTAAACATTCATAACGTGCAACAATATTTACCAAAGAAGATCTGAAGGAATTAAATGATGATCATCTTACACCAAATGTGTTGCAGTCCAGAGGGAAAAGTGACCTATTTCCTTCCACCTATTACCTTACTAAGCTGTAAGTTTAAGTTCTTGAGAAGGTGTTAAGTGTGAGGTCATTGGGATGTGAGCAACCACAATCACAGATAGAGGAATGAATAATGTCATTTTGCAATGTTACTCTGGTGGTGAAAATCACTGGAATACCATCGCTGGGAATGTCTAGCATCAAATGATTCAACCATGAATAAATTAGTAGCAATCCTAGTTGTGGCAATTTAGGCATTTCAGCTACAACAGGATATAATATATTGAACTGAAGAAATGATAAATTTGTACATTTGTGAATTTTTGAAAAAACTATTTATTTTGGCTACTTAAAAGAAAGGATATTATTAAAGCCTAATTCCAGCCAAAACGTTGTCACAATCGCAATTTAGGGCAGATTTTTATTTCTGCTTCTTGCATTTCCTGTGATGAAGTAGGGCTTGTTGGTTGTCACCAGGGCAGGAAAGCACAAACAGAAATACAATTTTATCAGAAAATGTAACTAAAAAAAGTTTTTGTTTTTTTGTCTTTGCCACTGTTGCAAACATTTTCTATCACTTCCTGCCCTGACCTGAAATTAGGGGACACACACAGGTTTTAAGTGAAAATTGACTTTAGGTCTGCTTGCCCCTCTTGCCGATGCCAGCACCTCAGATACTTTCCTTTGTCGCAGTGGGGTTCTGAGCAATAAAACCAGCTTCTTCCTCACTGCCACGTTCTTCTCTATGCCATGGCAAAGGGCAAGTTTTCAATGAGATAAACTCACTAATTAGCTGTCTTTCTCTGAGCTGCCAAATATTGACTCTACCTCAAGTCAACTGAATACTTCCAGCCAAGCAGTTGCCTTAAAGGGTAACTCCACCTTAGTGGGGAAAAAAATAGCAAATTAAAAAAAAAAAAAAATAGCGTATACAATTGCGACTCAAGTCATATTGTAATTGGATGTTATTAAAAATGACCTTTACTTTTCAATCTGCATCTCTGTTATTTTTTTGTAAAATGCAATGCAATATGGCTACCTGGAAGCATTCTGTACACAGAAACATAATTTCCTGCTTGTGTGATCGGCCTACTGATATTCCCAAATGTCTACACCAAGATACAAGTCAACTTTCAGGCATCCCCTGCAACAAAAATGTCAGTTTTGGTGAGATACTGCAAAAGGAAATCACGTCTAAAGGGATGCAGACCCTTCAATTTTTCTCATTAGAGTCCTGCAGGTGTAAAGCTGATTGATAATTATGAAATCACTCCCATTAGATTCACTTTCCCACATGGAGACAGATAACCACACAGTGATTTCTTCAGAATAACAAAAGGTAGGAATCTGCAACAAAGTTTGTTATAATCCTTGCAATGTACATAGATCACCCAGAGGGGAACATTTTTTTCTCAACAAAAGCAGAGTTACTCTTTAAATGGCCCAGAGACTAACACTTGGCCGCAAGCTGTGGGTGATGATGGATGCTAGCTACAAAGTAAAGCCCGAAGGCTCCTTTACACTTGCTCTGATTTTAACACATTAAAGTGCTTACCACTTCAACATACATTTTAGATGTGTTTTGATGGTTCTGTAATGCTCTTTTGAAGCTTCAATAAAGCTTGGCAAATGCCCTATGTGTACTAATTGTTTATTTGTTTTAAAGTGATTCAGTAGAGTCCCAGCTCAGTAGTACCCTCAGCTCAGTAATACCCCTATTTCAGCAAATCCCCAGCTCATTAGTATACCCGCTCAGCAGATCCCCAGCTCATTAGTACTCTTGTTCATCAGATCCCCTGCTAAGTATTACCCCCAGCTCGGTTGATCCCCCACTCAGTAGTATCCCCCAGCTCTGCTGATTCCCCACTTAGTAGTAACCCCTTGGCTCTGCTATTCCTCCACTTAGTAGTAACCCCCAGCTCTGCTGATCCCCCTTTCTCTTTAGTCCCTGTTTACCTCCTATATTGCCCCCATGCTGTTCACTACAAGTGACATCTGCTAGTTTCTCCTGCTTCGGTTCCCCAGCTCTGCTTCGGTCCCCACTCACCTTTCACAGTGTTCCCACATTGCACACCATGTGTGCCATCTGCTAGTTGTTCTGCTCCTGTCTGGCATGCCAGAAGACCTGAGTATTCTTCTGCTGCAGTTCAGTAACACTTACACATCTTGTCCCTACCCCAGCCTGTGACTGAACAGTGAAATTTGAAGCAGCACACTGATCAGCTCATTTCTCTGTTATGCTGCTCTCTCCTCCAATTAGCATGGAGAAACCATGGAGACCAGTGAGGAACCAGACAGTGTGTCGTATGCAGAAGATTCTTCATCAAGCTTTAGTTCCTCAAGAGAGAAATGATCAACAGCAAGGACAGCAGAACAGGTATTAAAGTGGTTCTAAATGCTGAAGGTTTTTTTTTTTTTACCATCATGCATTCTATGCATGAAGGTGAAAAACCTTCTGTGTGCACCCCAGCCCCCCACCCCCAATACTTACCTAAGCCCAATCTCAATCCAGCGATGTGCATCAGAGCAGCTGTTCTCCCACTTCTCTCCCTCCTTATTGGCTAAGTCACAGCCAGTGAGGAGGGATTGGAGGCGGGGCTGAGCCCTGTTTTGTATGTGAATTGACACACAGAGCGAGGCTCGGATGTGAGCACGCATGAGTGCCCCCATAGCAAGTGGCTTGCTATAGGGGCACTCAGCAGGGGAGGAGCGCAGAGCACTGGTGGGAGACCCAAGAAGAGTAGGATTAGGGCTGCTTTTTTAAATAGGTGTTTATATATATTTTAAAGTGAATAAACAGTGAACAGAGGCACCACAGCAAAATAAGCATGACGTTTCCATATAGAAAATGAGTATACATATAACACTTAGGGCAAACCTCAGTGATAACACATTAATGGACCCAATACAAGTGCTATATTAGGGGATGTCATGTATAACATGTTTGCTATCAAAAAAAAAAATTCTTTAACAATTGCTTCAAGAAAGCAATGCAGGCAATCATTCTTTTATAGCAGCAGGAAGAAGCTGAGTGTCCACTGGAAATAGGCTGTTCACTTTGCGAAGGAATTTTCCCTTGGGTGAATCTCTGCTGACTTCCAACGAGCTATGTGCAAGAAAAAAAAAATATTTCCTTGCATGTGATTTGGTATTCTTTGCAAAGCTAATGTTCACTGCACTTACTAAGGTAAGGAAGTATTCTCTTGCAAAGGGAACAGCCCATTTGCCTTTAGTAAATTAACCCCCATGACTCAAGGTGAGAAGCTTATCCCATGCCACCCCGAGACAAAATTTTTACTTTCCCTCGTGGAAGAAGTGGTCTTTTTCAAATGTATATAAGGAAATTCTTAAAAAAAGACAAGGCTTGGATTGCTGTTTTTGTTGAGTGTACAGGTGTGGAGAAATGCAGCATATAGACATTATCTTAAATAATAACTCCTTGTACAGTCAAAAAGTCATTGCATGATTACAATGTAATTAGGTAGGCAGGGGGGCCCGGGCAGTAGGGAGAATCAGATGTGGGCAGGACAGGAAGGATGATTGTTTCAGCAGGGGTGCAATTACTGAAACGATGCCATGTTTCTCTCCCTGCAGCAACTAAAAGCTGGTTTCTCCCCCTCTCCTTTTAGCCTGTTTTTAGCTGCTGCAGGGACAGACACACAGGGCATCATTTCTAAAATTACACCCCCACTGCACCGATCATTATCACTGTCCTGCCCACATCTGATTCCCCCTGCTGTGTGCCACACCCCCCCCCCTTTTCCCCGGTGCTGCCAAGATCCCCCTCCTGCCAGCTGCTGCAGGCACATGGGGGTGAGGTGCAGATGTTCAGGGTGGAGATGTGTAGTTTCCTTCTTTACTGGCCCCTTCCTTTTCTGAATGAACACAGTGAGTGATCATTACTGTGTTCACACTAAGAACTTAATTTATTAACTCAATACAATTTTATCTTTTAGACTTAGCAGGGATTCTGTAAGTAAGGTATGGTTGTGTCTGCTGATAATGATTTTAGTGTATTTTCAGTGAAAATATTGGTTTGAAGCTTGGGGGGGGGGGGGGGGGTGTTGTCAGGTGGGCTGTACGGGCCCTATGATTTCTAACAGCAGCCTTGTATGTAGGCAGAATTATTAGCTTGCTGAGATCTGCCTCAAATGAGAGTCCCCAGCAAACCCAACAACCAGAGTGATTAGCTGGTATTTCAGTCATGGGTGATCTATGGGAGGATAAAGAAAGTCATTTTCATCTCTTATTCCTTTTTGCTAGAAGTGCTGCACATTATATCCTTTCTATACACACAGCACCATCTAGTGGCACAGGAGGAGTGACATCTGCAGGAAAGCAAGGGATTCCGCTTTTCCTCTATTTCCGTATGACTCAGATCTGCATGCTGGGATGTGCACAGAGGGAGGAGAGCCACTGCTTCATGTTTAAGCTTTCCTGCACATCAGGGATGGTTGACATCTAGGACAAGTGTTTTTCAGAAGGGGTGCTGTTGTTTTTCTAAATCCACAGAGATATTCTAGGGGGCAGTATGCATGAGTTTGCTGCAGTTCTTTAACAATTTAAAAGTTTTGTCATGCTCAAAAGCGACCAGCTAAACCAACTCAAAGTAGAAGTATACAATACACCAGGGATATGCAATTAGCGGACCTCCAGATGTTGCAGAACTACAAGTCCCATGAGCATAGCAAGACTGACAGCCACAAGCATGACACCCAGAGGCAGAGGCATGATGGGACTTGTAGTTTTGCAACAGCTGGAGGTCCGCTAATTGCATATCCCTGCAATACACCTAAGAGGCACATTTATTTATACCTTTATTTTTTTAATTGCATTACTGCAATCTATTATTGAAACAATCAGTCCTTCCAGGGAACCACCTTCTAATAATCCTTTACATCAGGGTTCCTCAACCAGGGTTCCTCCAGAGGTTGCTAGGGGTTCCTTGAGCAGTAAGCAATTTCTATCTCTCAGATAAATTCCCACTGACACCATTGATCTTTTTAGCTCTCTGTAAGGAACATTCTTCCCATTGACCATCACACTAATGTATCATGAGTTGTAGATATAGTAAGTTTTAGCAGGGGTTCCCGAGACTGGAAAGGTTTTTGTTAAGGGTTCCTCCATGTTGAGAAAGGCTGTTTTCCATGATTTACCTCTAACTTATACCTTTGGGTGGGTAGAACTCATACTGTCACATGACATCCAATACAGTCCTTCATTAGGGAAATACAGCATGCTTTACATAAACTGTCATTTCCGTGCACATAGTTTTCATTTTAAGGCAATGCTAAAAAGGAAATATAAATAATAACAAAAGATAACAAAAGACAAATATTCTAAAAGTGAAAGCTGTAGCATTTGCATTACAGGAGAAATCTACCAACATCTGATTATTATGAGCAACAAATCGGTTTCATTTGCAGCCACCCACACGTTACATTTTTTTTACGAGTCTGCAAGACAAAACAAATTGTTTTACAATATCCAGGAGAGGTCTGAGTCAGATTCTACTTTTTGGTCTGTGAAGCTTCTCACAGCCACGGGAAATCAGTGGTAATTAATACCTGTCTTTCTTCTTACAAGCTTATTGCAGGGCAATATACTTAAACAATCATTAATAACCAATAAAAGGATGTCATCCACCCATGACTAATTCTCACATTGATGACTATCTAAGCATGTCTCTGCTTCTAGGTGCTTGCTGTGAAATCCCTTTGATAATTTAAAGAATATACATCAGGTGAATGTAAAAACCTCTGTTTACTTAAAGTGATTGTAAAGGAAACATTTTTATTTAAAAAAAGTACAACTGTTACTCTTACCTGTTCTGTGCAGCGGTGTTGCACAGAGCAGCCCCGATCCTCCTCTTCTTGAGTCCCACACCGGCAGTCTGGGCCACTCCCCCTTGCCGAGTGCCCCCATAGCAAACCGCTTAGGTAAGTGATAGAGGGGCTGAGGAGGGAGTTGCACACTAAGGCTCCTTTCACACTGGAGCCACCCGAGCGTTAGCAGTAAAATGCCGCTAATTAGCGGCGTTTTACCGCTCGTTATAGCGGTTCAATTACGCCACGATGCGGACGGCGGCGGTGCACTTTTAACCCCCCACTGGGGGTTAAAAGTGCCGGTTTGCAGAGCTCCCGAAGCGGTGTTCAGGCGATTTGGGAGCGCTGCCCCATTGTTTTCAATGGGCAGGGGCGGTATAGGAGTGGTGAATACACCACTCCCACACCGCTGTAAAGATGAGGCTTGCATGACATTTTTTACCTTCCCGCAAGCGGATTGGGGGGCATTTTGCAGACGCTTTTTAGGCGCTATTTTTTGTGCAAAAGCACCTGAAAAACACCTTGGTGTGAAAGGGGTCTAAAGGTTTTTTACCTTCATGCATAGAATGCATGAAGATAAAAACCCTTAAAGTAGAACAAAAGGCAAAACTTTTGTTTTTTTCAATTGGGATAGAAAAAGGAAGGGTATAAGCAGTGGCGACTGGTGGGATTTTTTTTTGGGGGGGCAGCAAACAACCACCCCCCCCACCCCGCTGTCTGCCGGTCAGTCCAGCACTTCGGGCAGCGGCTCTGGTGTCCTCCAGCACGGTGGACGCCATCTAGGTGGCGGGTGGCGGCTCCGGTGTCCTCTCCTCCAGTGGCTTCTCCATACTCCTCCTAGGCGCTAGGCATCCAATAGGATCGCCTGACGTTTTGGCTAATCGGGAAACGGGTCTCATGACTCGCTTCCTGATTGGTGGGGAGGAGATTTAGTGTGAAAATAGCGAATGTTCATTTGCTATCGTCACACAACTGGGTGGGGGGGGCACAGTGCTCTGCTCCCCGAGCCCCCCCTTTTTTTAAGCCTATTAGAACCTCTGGCTCTAATCACATGCTTCAAAAAAACACTCCCCACCCCATTGGAATCCATAGTCCGGTGCCCTGTATGTAGATCAGCGAGCCAGATGTATGGATGGGGGGGGCGGCGCCCGTGTGTCCCTAATGGATTGTGCCAACTGTGTCCCATTGGGGACATTTCCTTTGACTTCCTGTTGCATAGGCAAAACAGGAAGCTGGAGGAAATCCCTGGTTATCTCCACTGGAAGATTTACTCTTTGTTCCTGTTCTGGTAACAACTCAAAATGTGGGATGTACTTTCACTCTTGCTGATTAATGGTAAACAGGAAAGGAAGAGAGGGTGAATTTTCTTAATGGGGATGTGGACAGCAATAAAAACCATCTCTCTCCACGCTATAACTAAAATTAAAAAAAGTGGTCCTTTACTTTAACCATGCAGGGAAAAGCAAAACGTTTATTTCTAAAAGTCAACTAAAAGCTGGGTGTCTTCAGTCCTTAGCATCACATAATGATGTGGTGCCTTTCTGAAGTGTTCTCCTGTAAATCCAGGGCAGTGGGGTTGAGCCTTGATGTCCTGGGCTCACAAAAAGTGGGTTCAGTGAATGGAGCTACGGAATTACCTGATACTTTCCCCTTCACACCACTTCCAACCATTATTTGAAGCTGGAAGAAAGTCCGCAGCACTGTGTAGGTGGCAGGAAACCAAAGTGAAGGCAAAAATATGGTGTTACAGGAGCCACTTAAATGACCCTATTGCTTTGTTCTACACAGGCAAAGCACAGGTTCACTTTAACGATTGCAAAAACCTATACTGTTACCCGTAATGCCTAATTTCCCTGCATTATCAGACTAAACATGGTTATAAATGACCATGTTTTACCCATAAATTGCCAATTTGCCAATGCCCAATGCAGTACTTAATCCAAAACGTAGCTACCTACAAAGGGAGTGACTTTTGAGAAAGCCAAAAGCACTCATTATCACTCTAATTTTCAATAGGGCCGATACTCTTACTTCAATTTGAAAAGGGAAGGATGTGGTAGACATGTGGTTCATGTACTGCATTTTGTTGTATGGCAAGTATGGCACAGTACATGTTTCCTCCAAAAAATGAGAACATCTACCACTGGGCAGGGGCTCCGCCTCCGATTGGACTTAATTAAAGAGGAATCCTCTATGAGTAAACTCAAATATAGGCGAAATGCGTCAGTCATAAAGCAAGTGTCCAGTGGTGGATGTTCTCACTTTTTATATGTTGCAAACTGATTGGATTAAGCATCGGTGCAGGTCTGTTTTTCTTTACTCATGGACCAATAGTAAGGCTGGGATTTGGAAAAAGACAAGTCTAGTCTCTGACTTCATCAAAGTAAGAAGATGCTAGCATACCTGATTTTTTTGGGTTTCAGAGCAACTGGAGAGCCTTGAAAATAGTAAAAAGCGCATACAGAAACCCACCAGTAATTTTCCTACCTACTACTTGTACAGGTACACTTTAATCTCTGTTCCATTGTAAAGGATTTCCCTTTAGACGTAAAGTCACCTCTGCCCTGGCTAACCGGAAATTCTCATCTCCATGCACTGGGGTTGATTTACTAAAACAGGAGAGTGCAAAATCTGATGCAGCTGAGCATGATACCAATCAGCTTCTAACTTCAGATTGTTCAATTAAACTTTGACAGAAAAAAAAAAAAAAAAAAACTGGAAGCTGATTGACTATAATGCACAACTGCACCAGATGTTCAGTTTTAGTAAATCAACCCCAATCTGACAAGCCTGAAGTGAAATGCTACAGACTACAGTATAAGGCAGGGAGAACATAACATGATGTCCGATATCACAGATCCTACAGGAAGACAGTGGCTACTATAACCACGTGAATGTTTATTTCTTCTGGAGTTTCTCTTTATTGTTATTTTCTTCTATTCTAAAATGACAAATACTTTTCATTATAATTCTTATTTGCAAAGTATGTCATTTTTTTTATGCCTTAACCACTTCAGCCCCGGAAGGATTTACCCCCTTCGTGACCAGAGCACTTTTTGCGATTCGGCACCGCATCACTTTAAATGACAATTGCGCAATCGTGTGACTTTGTACCCAAACGTAATTGACGTTCTTTTTTTTGCACAAATAAAGCTTTCTTTTGGTGGTATTTGATCACCTCAAAAAAAGAGCGACAATTTTGAAAAAAAAACAATATTTTATACTTTTTGCTATGATAAATATCCAAAAAAATATATATATAAAAAACTAATTTATTCATCAGTTTTGGCCAATATATATTCTTCTACATATTTGTGGTAAAAAAAAAAATTGCAATCGGCGTTTATTGATTGGTTTGCGCAAAATATGCCGCAGTTACAAACCATGAGAATTCATTTATGGCGTTTTTACAATTTTTTTTTCCACTAGTAATGGTGGCGATCTGTGATTTTTATCGGGACTGCGATATTGCGGCGGACAGGTCAGACATTTTTGACACTTTTTTGGGACCATTGAAATTTATACAGTGATCAGAGCTAAAAAAACCCCCAATAATTACTGTATAAATGTCACTGGCAGTGAAGGGGTTAAGCTGCATGGGGCAATCAAGGGGTTAAGTGTGTTCCCTAGGCGTGTTCTAACTGTGTGGGGGCTGGCAGGGGCACGACAGATCTAACTGATCCCGATGACAGGGATCAGTAGATCCCTGTCATGCTGCCCACAGGACGGGGAACTGCCATGTTTACATTGGAGGTTTCCTGTTCTTCCTCTCCAGAAGGTAAACGCGGCCACACTCAGGCAGAGTCCGGTGGGCATGAGAGCGCCCACCCGCTACTGCAGCTGTGCGGATCGCCATTTATAGACGGTGATCTGTGCAGTGGAGCCAACTTGCCGCAGTAAATGTATGAAAGACAGTCAGCAAATGGTTAAAGTGATGATATGCTTATTCTCCTAAAATAATCCATTCACATCCACTACCTAATGGTCCTGTAATCTATTTTCATATAGAAAAGTTTGCTACTGTGTTTTTTTGCCTCCACCGTGAGCAGTGCATGTTAGCTGCGGACATGTACAGTGGTCTATGCACACTACAAATCCCATAGTCCATTTCAAGAGTGAGCAAGAGAGGGTAGCTATGTTCCTACATACAGGGGGACCATGGAGAACAAACTTTTAACAGGAAGTTGGATCACAGCAACACTAAATATATAAATAAATAAAAGAAAGTTTGGAGGTTTAGAGGAGCCTGAGAGCAATAGATGGTACTTTTTCTAGTTAATACATACTTGAATAGAATTTTTGTAAGCCAGAGTTGGTTGTAAACCTCAGACATGAAATATGAAAAAAGCACACCCCTCTATAGTGTGTACTTGTCTTAATCCAAAGCACTAAGTGTCATTTCTGTCTGTTGCTTCATTCCTCTGCTATCAGCATGAATCACTTTTGACAAGTTTTCCTGACAAGAGATAAATAGTGACGGGGTGGGGCTCCAGCTGATTGACAACCTTAGCTCGGTTTCTGTGTGCTGAATGAAGGGGGTGTGTCCATTTCCTCCAATCAGCTCTCAGAGCTCTCCTCAGCTTCAGTTCTCTGCCCTCTGCTTTTCAGAGCTAAGAGATCCTGTGTAAATTCTGCACTTCAAATGGATGTAGAAAAGACAAGACTGCAGATAAACAGGTAGAACTTATGTAGGATGATTTTTTTCATCTCTGTATTGCCTGAGGCCAGTCACTTCACTGGCTATATGTGAGGACTTAAAAGCACTTTGTAAGATGTATTGTGATCCTAATAAAGATATAAAGGAAAGTAATTATTACAAGCAATGTATGGAGAGGTGGAGGAGCGGCCTACACCAATTTTATTTCACTTCAAGCTTGAACACCAGACTTCAGGTATGTCATATTTTTAAAGAACACGGCACAGCCAATAGATCCCTATAATGGAAAAATACATAACATAAGACATTTTACTGCAAACAAAAATCAATCATCAATTTTGGTATCAAATAAAGGTATAATCTGCAGTTGTATTGAAAACCAAAACAATTACAAACTGTTATATAATTATCAGCAGCGCAGTTAAATGTTAACTGGAAAACAAATAGGTAAGAATCATTCTGCGTTAAGAGAATGACTTTCTGGGAAACTGATTTATAATCCTGAATCTGATGATACTGAAAGTGTATCTAAACCCAAGAAAAAAAATTGATAGCATTGCAGCTAACTGGTTCTTAAAGTGGTTGTAAAGGCTGAAGATGATTACCTATGCATAAAGGTAAAAAACCGTCTGTGTGCAGTAGCCCCCCCAAACCTTACCTGAGCCCCCTGTGATCCAGCGATGTTCATGAACGCCTTGTCTGTATGGGGACTCATTGGCTCCCACTGCTGTCAATCACAGCCAGTGAACCAATGAGGAGAGAGCGTGTCTTATGGACGCATAGAGCGGCAGCTTGGGAGTGAGCAAGCAGTGGTGTCCCCAGGGCAATTGGCTTTCCCTGGAGGGGATGCATTAGGGGGAGGAGCCAGGAGCGCCAGCGAGGGACCCGAAAAGAAGAGGATCAGAGCTGCTCTGTGCAAAAACACTGCACAGAGCAGGTAAGCATAACATGTTTGTTTTTTGTTTTTTTAATAGTTACATAATTAATCAGGCTAAAAAAATATGCAAGTCCATTTAGTTCAACCAATAAAATAAAAAAAAAAGATGAAGCTTTAATATCACTTTAACCCCTTCAGCCCCGGAAGGATTTGCCCCCTTCCTTACCAGAGCACTTTTTTTGATACGGCACTGCATCGCTTTAACTGACAATTGCGTGCTACGCTGTACCCAAACAAAATTGATGTACTTTTTTTTCCCCACAAATAGAGCTTTCTTTTGGTGGTATTTGTGTTTTTTATTTTTTGCGCTATAAAAAAAAAAAAGAGCGACAATTTTGAAAAAAAAAAACAATATTTTTTACTTTTTGCTATAATAAATATCCAAAATAAAAAGAAAAAAACAAATGTATTCATCAGTTTAGGCTGATATATATTCTTCTACATATTTTTGGTAAAAAAAAAATCGCAATAAGCGTATATTGATTGGTTTGCGCAAAAGTTATAGTGTCTACAAACTATGGGAGTAGATTTATAGCGTTTTTATTATTTTTTTTTTTTTACTAGTAATGGCGGTGATCTGCAAGTTTTATCGGGACTGCGATATTGCGGCGGACAGATCAGACAATTTTGACACTTTTTTGATACCACTGACATTTATACAGTGATCAGAGCTATAAATAGCCACTGATTACTGTATAAATGTCACTGGCAGGGAAGGGGTTATCAAAGGGTTAAATGTGTTCCCTGTCAGTGTGTTCTAACTGTGTGGGGGCTGGGATGATTGGGGGAGGAGAGAAATTGCTGCTCCCTTTTACTGGGAACAGACGATCACTCTCCTTTCCCGTGTCAGAACAGAGATTTGCTTGTTTACACTCGCAGATCCCCGTGCTGGCACTGCAAGGGAGCAATCGTGGGTGGACGGCAGATATGGAGTCCGCCCCACCTGCTGATGGCTCCCCCATCAGTGAACGCGCGAGCGCACCTCAGGCGGCATGTGCTCGCCCACTATGCACACTCCGGCGCCCGTCGTCATATGATGGCGATTTGCGCAGGAGAGCCGACCTGCCGCAGTTAAACGACGGTGGCTGGTCGGCAAGTGGTTAAGGCTAGGTTCACACTAATGCGATGCTGGAAACACAGCGATCCGTGAACATTTTCCATATGACCCTTGAGATCCACAGCAGATGTCAGTGCTTAACGATACCCCAAACAGGTCACAAACTCAGTGCATTTTCCCTCACCGGATCGCATGGTACAAAGCAACCATGCAATCCAGTTGCAGCGTGGTTCCAAAATTGCTGCATGCATGTCTTTGGTACGATGAGGTGCAATTTGAGCAAAATGAATGCGCAGTGCGCATGTGAATTGAATAAGAATGCAGTGTGCTTCCTGTATGATTCACATGCGGTTCATAGTGTGAACCGAGTCTAAATGTGGTGGCTGCTTTAGTTTTCTTTTTTCACATGCTTTTCCCTTTATTTTAACCCTGTCATACTTCCAATAACACACTTCCTGTATTAGGGTGATAAATTTACTGAGCAGAATTGTCACCCTAGGAAAGGGAGTATGTGGGAACTACATAACATCTCCCTCTTTTCTCCAGGAGGAGGTGTTTTATTGTTCAGGGATAGCAGAAACAATGCTAACTGGCCAGGAAGTTACCAGCTCACAAGATTTCTGTCTGGATGAACAGCTATTTCTCTTTAAAGTGGTTCTAAAGTCAGAAGGTTTTTTTTATCTTAATGCATTCTTCAATGTGCAGCAGCCCCCCACAGCCACCCTAATATTTACCTGAGGTCAATCTAGATCCAGCGATGTTGCACGAGAGTCTTGGCTGCCCGGAACTCTCCCCCCTCATTGGCTAAGACAGCAGCAGAGCGCCATTGGCTCCCGCTGCTGTCAATCAAAGTCAGCGAGCCAATTAAGAAAGAGAGAGGGGGGGCTAAACCACGGCTTTGTGTTAGAATGGACACACAGAACTGTGGCTTGGCCGAGGTGCCCTCATAGCAAGTTGCTTGCTCTGGGGGTACTCAGCAGGAGGGAGGGGCCAGGAGCACCGAAGAGGGACCCGAGAAGAGGAGGATCAGACCTGCTCTGTGCAAAACCACTGCACCGAGCAGGTAAGTACAACATGTTTGTTGTTTTAAATTAAAAAAATGAGACTTTAGTATCACTTTAAAGTGATTTCCATATAAAAATAACAAACATGTTATATTTACCTGCTCGATGTAGTGGATTTACACAGAGCAGCCTGGATCCTCCTCTTCTCCGGTCCCTCTTCTGTGCTCCTGGCCCCTCCCTCCTGTTCAGTGCCCCCACAGTAAGCAGCTTGTTATGGGGGCACCTGAGCCGAGTCACAGTTCCCTGTGTCCATTCAGACACGGAGCCCTGACCCGGACCCGCCCCCTCTCTCCCCTGATTGGCTAGCTGACTTAGATTGACAGCAGCGGGAGCCAATGGCCTCTCAGCCAATCAGGAAGGAAAATCTCGGACGGCTCAGACACTCATGGACATCACTAGACAGAGAGAGACCTCAGGTAAGGGTTAGGGGGCCTGCTGCACACAGAAGGCTTTTTATCTTAATACATAGAATGCATTAAGATAAAAAAAACCAATCCCTTTAACACTTGTCAAAAAGACAGTAAAACAAAATGCTTTCAATTGTATATTTAACAGAAAGTAAAAGAACTTTAGTGTTAGAGTTTACATACACTTTAAGGCAGGGTTTCTCAACCAGGGTTCCTCCAGAGGTTGCTAGGGGTTCCTTGAGCAATGGTCAATTTCTACCTCTCAGATAAATTCCCAATGACATCATTGATCTTTTTAGCTATCTGTAACGGTGCAATTCAAAGTATAAGGAGCATTCTTCCCACTGACCATAGTTGCATAGTTACATAGTAGTTAAGGCTGAAAAAAAGACAACAGTCCATCCAGTTCAACCTTTGTAGGTGTACGCACTAATGTATCATGAGTTGTAGATTTTTAATTTTTAGCAGGGGTTCCCCGAGACAAGAGAATTATTTCAAGGGTTCCTCTGTGTTGAAAAGTTTGAGAAAGGCTGCTTTAAGGTATATTAAAGTGGTCTCCCAAGCTATATTGTCACATAGAATAAAACTGCCACTTCAGCATGCCTTATGCCCCATTGCAGCATGATGACTAGTGCCCAATATGAACAAGCTTTCACCACAGAAAATCCCATTTATTTGCATTAAAAAAATGTTATCATTTGTACCAAACCATATTAATATCTATCTTAATAATACTGGTCTTTTTAATATTGACCATAAAAGATATTAAACAGCAAACTGCGGACAGGTCGCAGACTGTTAAAGTTTCAGGAATCATTTTGTGCCAATCGGCAGTTACCCACGCAGACATGTACCAAATGAATTTATAAAATGTATAAACTTTGTACAAAACGATTTATTTTTTTCAGTGCAATCAACAAAAAAAAAACTTTTGATTTTTCACTGAATAAATGAATTGGGTTTTGTTATCCCTGGGAATAAGGAACTTAACTACGAATCCTGCCTGTAACTTCCTTTAGAAAGTTCTAACTCAGCTAACTTTTTTTTTTTTTTTGCCAACTTCAGAATGAATATTTTCTTGCATGTCCATGATTAAATGATTTGCTGATCTAGCTTGTATGTTAGCTAAAACATGAGATGACAGTATTTCAGGAGAGAATCATGGCATAGGGATAGGACAGTGTATCTTCAATGACCTTATCAACCTCCCCCCCCCCCTTCCCTCTGCTCCATCCCGAAAGCCCCCCTCCTTTTTTCGACGTACGTACATCTTAAAGAGAGCAAGTACATTTTAGGAGAGTGTGTCATAGCTGTTTAATGCATGCCGCCCATGCAAATTTAACTTTTAGGAAGGAGGGGTCTGGGTAAGGGTATTTTTTTTTCTCAATGGAAAAGATGTGACTCAAGATGTGTCATCTTTTGAAAAAACACACATACAAATAGTGCGACTTGCTTTCCTTCATCAGTGGTGTATATAAACCCCCAATTTGTAGTGGTGTAAGTTCACAAGCTCACACACACATTCCCACTAAAGTCACTCACCCTCACTGTCTCCCTGAATGAGACGTTGTCATTAGTGAACGCAGGAATTCCTATCTGCTTTGGCTGCAACTCCTACCTCCGAGCTGGGCAGCAGGTGAATTAAAGTAGAACACTTGACAGACAACGGAAACGCCACTAGAAAGGATAAAACGGCGGGACATATTGCCCAGATAGCCAAGAGAAACAAATTAAAAAAAAAAAAAAAATAATAATAATATCCAACATTTTCAAACGCCACAACAAGAACATTTGCAGGACAGAAAACAACATTTACCAAGCAAGAAAAAAATATGAGAAGTAAGTGAAATGTTTTTATTTCTACGTTTTATTTCTGCTTTTATCTCATGTTTATTTATATGTGCATTTTGGCTTCAATACTATTATCAGAGGGACCTGGTTTTAATGGGATGCCTAAAATTTGATATATGCCTAAGGGAAATAGTTTAAGACACTTTTCAGTAAGGCATCTGAGATGTTGTGATTTGGGGCATCATGAGGAGGACTACTGCTACATGGTACCCAGAGAGTCAGAAGTCACCTCTGCAGCAGCCAGCACTTTCTGAACTCATAGCGCCGCCTGCTGGCTGCACTTTACATCCCACCCTAAGCTGCTACTTTATTTCCAAAGGGAGCAAAGCCAAATGAATGCCCCAAGTCATTTTAGGAAATTGTAGACGATTAGACCTGTTGTAAATGACATCCATTACTTACAACGTTATCTAAAGCTGCTGTCCAAATTCTGCCGTTTATGCAGATAAACAAATTAGATTTTTTTTTTATTTAACGCTGGCTGATCGCAGTGTTTTCTAAAGTTACACTTGTTAAAGGACATTGCCAAGTAGGATTCTGCTGAACTCTAAATTCTATAAATGATCTCACTCAGTTGTCTGGTACAAGAGTTTAAACTGCAGTAAGGAGTTACTGGCGTGCATTCCTTAGCCATTATTACTAAACATCTGCAGCAATAACAAACAGTTTGCTGGCTCCCTTATCATGTGGACGTTGAATTCTCACTATTATCCCTAGTGGGTTTGAAGGATTAGCATAGCATGGGCTTTTTTTTTGTCTGGCATGCTGAATGCAGAGAGGAGACTTCCTCTGCTCATTCTGAGCTCGCTGGAGCAAGTTAAAGGGACAACAACCAGACTGGTAGGTGCAATCTATTCATTAAGATGGATGAAAATATATACATGTCATTAAGTCTCAAGGCTTATGCGCAAAAGAGAATTCCTTTCTCTGTTTCCATTATTTGTAGTTTTAATGCATAACCTATACTGTTAATACATGCTATATATTGCATTTTAAGCTTTTGGTATTATACATTTTATTATACCTTTTTTATGCAATTTAGCTAGTTTACTGTACAGGCTTATTTTGCCAAGGGGTATTGTGATGTTCAAAGTGCATAACCCTTAGCAACCAAGCATTTTTCATTCTTCTTTACATAACTTTAGATTTCTGCACTGCTTTAATAAATGTGCCTGTAACTGTTAACATGTAAGGCATGCATTTTGAGGTTATATTAGGTGACTTCTGCTAAGTACAATAGCTACCGCTATAAATAAAAGGAGATTTTCCACAAAATACATCAAACAAAGACGCAAGGCTCTGAAATCCACCATCTCGCTCCCAGTATTGGAAGGCGCGGGTACTTAAGCATCTGGAAATGCCATCAAAGAAGTACTGATGGGGATTTCACAGCCAATAAGCTACAGCGGCAAGGCACTACCTATCAGCAAGCAGATATTGGAATATACAACAAGCAGTGCTTTGCCTGGCTGTCTGGCTCAGGGAAAACACCATTAACAAATTAACACAGGGCAAACAGCCATTGTAAAGATGAACTTCACAAAATAGTTTTTCTCACTTGACTGAACTCCAGCACATCTCTTAAAAACACATTTCTCTCTCCTTATTAAAAAGAATAGTGCCAAGAAAAGGCATCCGCGGTCACCCATCTCAGCAAATCAGTGTTTAGCCATTTAAAGAATAATTAAATACCATTGCCGATAGGTTGCTCTAAGCTAATTGCACTTTGCATATTGTACCTTAATAAAAAGAGACTTTGGGGTTCACTTACTAAAAGAGTCATTTTTTTTGCACAGTCCGGAGAAAATAAACATCAATCATGTTCACTGGAAGTTCTTGTTTTAATTTCCACTGCACATGACTGGGTGTTTGATGTCAAGCCAGACTCTGTGGGGTAGGTGAAGAAAGCTACTTCTTTTCTAAATCACCCTATTTGTCTAGATTAAGCTATTTACAATCATTCACAAATTAGTCCTAATTAAAACCAACCGAAACGGAGGTGGTAAAGCATGGTACCTAGACTTTTTTTTAACATGTGTGACTCTTGAAAGAAGTAGAAGGGTTAACTATGAACTTCACAGCATGTCCGCTAAGCATGTGAGCATTTTTTTGAGTATTTAACAAGCACATTAAGTATGTGAAGCAGATAATCATTATTTGGGGATCCTTAGAAGTTAAATGTTTACCCTCCCTAAGGAATTCAAAATGCAGAAACTCTCCTTTTATTGTAGCAGTAAAAACTTGCAAAGGAAAGTACTTAAAAACTCAAGACATTTGTTTTTCAAATGGTTTTGGGGGGGCAAGCATCCACTCCTGTGGCCATTAAGAGAAGATTATAGGTGAAAATGCTTATTCCCTCTGTTACTCTGACTCAAAGCTACAGATCCAATTTTTTAACTAATGACAGCAATCAAACCAAGCTGTACTTTCCCACTATAAACCCCTTAGACGTATTCAGTTTCATAATCATTTTAAAAGTCTAAGGGACTCCTGTGCGATATCTTCTGTTATGTTACATTTTGGCTGGTTTTATAAAAAGGTATATATTTTACAGCTAGTCACATATACCTATTAGACAATACCTGTAATTTATATTGGCAATTGCCGTTTTTAAAATGTTCTATGCAGTTGACATTTAAATCATTTGGCTCATGCATGTTCCAAGTATAGATCTATTTAAAGTGAACATGCTGTAAAAAGCATGGCGGCTGCCATTGCTGAACTCACTGAAAATTCTAGTTGGCTAGCTGCCTTGAGCCACTGGTTCGGAAGAAGCATGGAGAGAAGGATTTCTGACTTTTTCCTGACTTTTCTGATTTGCATATTTGTTGCAGGTCAGTGACTCAAAAACACTGAAGCTAAGGTGTCTGCATAACAGTCAGGCATCTAGCATTTATGGCAAGGAAAGGATAGCAATGACAGCTCCTGTATTTCTCATATGACAGGTTTCCTTTAGACCAGACATTTGGCTGTCCAGAAGAGCATGCTGGGATGAGCAGTGCAGTTGTGGTAACAAATGTTTGCACATGCTACTCTCAGATAGGTACTCACAAATATGCCCATGGCATGTTGACATATGCATATTGGGCAGATTGAACTGAAGCACATATAATTATATATATATATATATATATATATATATATATATATATATATAATAAAATGATACGCACTTCTGCCCAAAATGCCCAACACATATACAGTATATGCATAAACATTATTGTATTTTTAAGAGATTATATTCAAGTATGAAAATGACTCATATTAAATACAGCACTGAACTCATTCGCTTTATCTCCTATAACACCTGGGAAAACAGTGGTTACTTTGTGCACCTTTGCATAGCGTTATGCTGACGTGATGTAATATTAGTACGCTAGAAGAATTCTGTCAACGGTTTCAGTCGAAGTGACACATGTTCATACACAGCTTTTGTCTTGTGGTGTATTCTTCTCTTGGCTTTTACGATTGAAACACTTATTTATTCCCTCTGCCAGCATAATCAGTTGAGTGTAAGATTCTAGATTATAGGAGTATACCAAAAAACATGCATATTGTGATTGGAAATATAGAAAAAAAAAGTTATTGCAGCCAGGCCTATTCCTTGCACCACATCTGGCAATGTGTTAAATTACACCCCCCACAAAGACGGTAAGAGGATCCAGTTAGGGTGGGTGGGGTGCCTTGGTAGCTGACTCTGGAAGACAATTATTAGTTATTGGCTAGCTGGATTGGGGGTCCTTAGTTGACTAGGCCTGTCTCCACATGGACCATATCTAAACAGCAACATGTTAAAAGATTTGTTATTATTAGAATACCAGTTATGAAATGTCTTTTTTTTAAGTTTTTAATTCTGAAACACTGGAAATTTAGCATTAACAGTTTCCACCTGGCTTCACACTTGTGTAAGGTGTATATTTCACCAGGTGTTCATATAGACAAGTGCTGAGTACCCACCGAGGAGCTTTCACAAAGAAAATTTGGGGCCCAGTTACTCTTTTTAAGTATATTAATGAATGTTGAATCGCATGTCAACATTCCTTCCATTAGGGCAGCCCATTGAAATGAATGTGCTGCCAATGTACCTTAGTGTAAGGCAGGTGCGTTGCATTAGTGGGTACCATGAAGTGTTAGCGTTAAGGAGCGTTAAAGTTTGACAAGAGCCATGTGTGGTCCTGGAAACAGCTATAGGCAGCTGAAATTAAAAGAAATAACTCTTCCCATTAACGCAAAGCTTGGCTTCACCACACTAGCCTTCCAAGGTTGCCTACTGATTTGAGCTAGGTGGCTCATTAACTAAAAGGGAGGTTGAGGAAAGTTGGATCATGTTGAGTATTTCATCTATCTGAATTTGCCTCAATCCATCTGTTGTTCTGATATGCGGCTTCAACTAATGCGAGTGGTTGGACAACGCTAAGCCTGAAAGTTTTGTGACAAGGTCACTTTAATGCAGAACTCCACGGTATAACTGCAGAAAAAGGTCATCCTCAGTTAATGATTCGCATATGCCACATTTTTATGTTTTCTTATAACAATGCTAAATCTTCCTGTACATAATTCTAATACTTGCCATGTTCAATTTTTAAGTCAGGGTGGAATGATGCAGTGAACTTCCAGTGACAGATGTGGCTGATGTGTGATGTCAACCGCCAAAATTTAGGCTCCCAACATTCCTTAGGTTTGATAGACAGAGGTAACGGGTAGATATAGGAAGCTATTTGACAGGCAAAGCTTTGTAGTGAAGAACCAATAGGAATGTGTGGGGGGCAGTGCTTACCCGCAATCCCCTACACTAGCAGGAAGGGTTGCAGCCTTGCCTGTCAGAACGGCCCAGGATTCAGCCATGGTAGGAAGGTTTGGGAGGCTGGTGCAGGGATGTTACCTCTAGGTGCCTGTAGCAATTTGCCACCCTTTCCTGTCTAATAATCAGATACCTCCCTGAAACACTCCAATGGAGAAAGAATAGATTTATATAATTCGTGGGATCCGTCTACACTTGAAGCAGGGGATGCCACATCAAATTTGGAAAGGGGTAGCATCAACATTGTCAATATTTATCTGCAGTGTCATCAGTTAATCATCTTTGGCCCAGGGACACCCCACTGACAAAATGAGGGCTCTGAAAACATGACATCAAGCAGAGATATCTTCTTTCACCACGTCTGTAAACATTTTATTGCCTGCCTGGAGTCCTGCTATAAAATTGCAAAGAAAGTATTTAAAATAACGTTTTTTTTTCTAATAACACATATAGTGACCCTGATTTGGATGTTGCCACACAGCATACGGATTTGCCTTTTTTATTATAAACTGAAACCTCATACAGCACCAAAACCAGAAAGCCCTGTACCCCATATTTCATTGCAAACAGTATGTATCTCTTCCATTATGCATGCTGTCTTTTCAGCCTCCTCCTGTATTGTTTATGTGACATCACCAGCCACACAGACCTCCCTAATCACTTCTCCGCTGACATCCCCCCCAACAGAGTTTACATAATAAACTTCTCTACGTACCTTTTAAGAAGGGGCTTGCACTGAGCTCCTTTCCAGAGGGCCAGGAAGCTGTTGTGTCTGAAAGCAGCAGGAGAGGTGGAGTCCACCCTGCAATCAGCTCTGTCCCAGCTGTTCACTGCTCATAGCCAGCACACTCCCTTCCCTCTAATGTGATCTGTCTGTACACTTTATCCAAATCAACAACCATCTTGGTATTCTACACAACAGGGAAAATGACAAAAATATCAAATTATATTACTGCTGCAATATAACATTTCTGTAGGATATAAAGTGAGTTCATCTTCAGTAGTGGCATAGTTCCAGCAGCCTGTTGAAAGCAAATTAGCTATTTAGTTTGAGCTATTCCCCCCATATAGAATAAGTGATATTCACTTTAAAGAGCGGGCTGCATGGCCTGCTACCTCTAGAGCAGTGTTTCTCAACTCCGGTCCTCGGGACCCACTAACAGGCCAGGTTTGCAGGATAACTGATAGGCATCACAGGTGATATAATTTGCTGCTCAGTGATAGCAGTATACTAGCCTGCATCTCCCCAAGGTAATCCTTAAAATCTGGCCTGTTGGTGGGTCCCGAGGACTGGAATTGAGAACCACTGCTCTAGAGACTGTTTCATACCTCCCCACTTTTTTGTGATGAAAAACGTGGACAAGGCACGAAATATTGATGAAAAGCACACACCCTTGCCTCACTTCAGAACATGCGGACAAGAGTTAAGCCCAATAGTGCTTTTTTCACCCTTACTTTTCCTTTATGCTAGCATTTTTAAAATACCCAATGCAATAATTTACAGTAAAGTAAAATAATCATTTTAGAATTGGAAAGTTTATGTATACATGTCTGTACATAAAACCTAAAGTTTGCAGTTTGAATTCAAAAGAGGGAAATTTGAGTCCTTCCAATTGAGAGAACAGGCATGTTAAGCCTCTGGAATAAAGTCACCCAATTTTCAGACCCCTTTTTCTAGTCTCCCAGCCATGTTTGAAAATTTTCCTGCCCGCTCACCCTGGACTTGGCGAATGCGAGTCTCGCTGTTTCTCTCCACCTTATTTCGCAAACACGCACCATGACTGGGGATGGGCAAAACACATGTTCACTTTAAGCTGATCTGTCAGTCTGCAAACCTGAAGTCTGAAAGCTTACTCTTACACAGTTGAATTCAATTTATGTTATTGCTCTATAATTTCACAATAACTCATTTTTTCTGTGTCATCAGTTAGTGTAAGCTGACTCTCATTTGGATCCCTGAATAAAAGTTTTGTTAGAAAAGGCAGTATGCTAATACCTATGATGCCCTGACGTTCCTTGTCTCTGGAGTTCTGGAACACTGAGACTTAATGGCAATATATAAAATTGTTTCTCTTTCCACTATGGACAGAGAGCAAGCTGTACTGTGCGGCATACGCAAGAAAATACATAGAGGTGTGCCCCTCTGTTATTTGTCCTGATTGGCTAGAAGCCCACTCATGTCTTTCACTGGAGTTTGTGATCCAAGCTTGCTGTCATAAAAACTGCTACTTTGAGTGACTATTTATTTAAAATAAGTTGGGAAAAGGTTTGTAGAGGAATGAATGGGCATTTTCACAGACCTACAGAAAAAATAAAACATTAGAAAACAATCCTAATTAGAAAAGTTTCATAGAGGTTTTCAAGGTGAGAAACCTCTCTCACCTCTAACACTAAAGCCATTGGGGGTTATTCTTCCAACCATTAGCAGAAAACAGTCAAGATAGAAATCCACAACTTATACCTGTACTGCTCAAAATGCTTGATTGAAACTGCAATGGCATCCAAAGTGCTGCTAGACTTCACAATATGGTCTACTTCTTTCTAAAGTCAATATTGGTGTAAGATAAGGAGCCTCCCCAATTCCATATGAAAACTCATGGGCTTGAAAATTAGTGGATCGGGCACCAACTGCCACTTTGTGGGATGGGCCCAGCCAACTATCCCTTGCTGCTGTGTCTTCCAGTATTTTAGCGGGTGCTCTGCTGATTTTAGTGGGGCTGATAGTAGTGATAGACAGCAGTGGTATTGGGTGAAGAGTGACAAAGCACGCGTGGGTTGTATGTAACTTAAAAACAGTTCATGTTTAAAGAATAATGAGAAGAGAGTATAATTGGAAAGACATAGAAAAAGGAAAAAAAGGGAGAAGTGGACATTGAGAACACCAATGACAGGGCTATGAAGCTTGGCATCTAGAAAAAAGTGGACATGGAGAGATAGGCATACTTTATCCATGGGGTTCATACCTTATGCAATTTCTCTTGTTTGTCTAAAAGAAGGCATATGATTAGATAGGGAGAGAGCTAAACAGATAAAGGAGCTTCATTAAAACGGTCATATTGATGGCAATGATAGTCCCTATCCATGCTAGATGATGATAGGACCAGGAGGAAATCAGAGGTTTCAGTTTTTGAAAAGTCGGAATGTAGTTGGCTGTGTAAAGACAGTTCATGTTTGCACATAATTGCCAGTCAAGTTCACAAATAACACAACTGTACACAATTAAACAATGTGAACTATAATAAAAATAGTAATAAATATAATAATAATAATAATAATAATAATAAATTGTTTGCAACCAGTCAGTCTTAATGTACTTTAAAGTACTGTATATATTATATAAAATGTTAACATGGGGGTAGATGTTTGTACTGGAAAGCAGGTAATTTTGTTTGTGGGTGGGAGATGTGTGTAAGTTACTCCTTACCTCTGCACTTTGTGTTATGTACTACTAACTGCTGCATTGTGCATTACATATTGCTAACCTCTGCATTGTGTGTTACATACTACTAACCTCTGCACGGTGCATTACATACTACTGATCTCTGCATTGTGCTTTATTTTCTCCTGACCTCTGCACTTTGTGTTACACACTACTGACCCCTGACCTCTGCACTACATGCTACTGACCTCTGAATGCAGCATCACTCATTACTGACCCCTGAACTCACTCTTCAAACCTTCCTTACTTTTTAATGGGGCCTTGCTACGTTATTTCCTTAATAAAAAAAACACCCTGTACTGTGGTGATCTTTCATTTTTCCATATTGTTCAGGTAGAGCTCCTCATCTCCAGGGTTAGCCTACCCCAGGTATAAAGAATATGATTCACAAGCACATAATAAATAGCAATACTGATATTTTTCCACGCTGAAACATGTCCATTATATACTCATCTCAATATGCACTGCATAATATACTCAGCAAAACATAGAAAATTCTGTAACAACTTAATTAGCCACTTGAGATAATTAGCATAGCTGCTACACTTCCTTCTAGCAGGACATATTTTAGGACTACTGGGTCTTGAAAATAAAAGTTTTGTGGTACTCTAATAGGAAGCTGCTCTTTAACAATACAGACTGTTTGCATTACACCTATAGTGCAATTACTGACATTCAACAGAAGAGCACTTGTCTAAGAACTAGACAGATGATTCATGACAGCATCCTATGGTATGGGGTTACTAATCAATACAAATTGCATGCTAGATTTGTTCCTCTTTCTATTTCATTGTTTGTTAACCATTTTATAAAATTTTAGGTGATTGAGCAAAGACATAGCAAAAGAGACAGTTGGAGAGGCAGGCTCTTGACAGGAGATAGCTAAGTATCTTTGATAACATCAGCAGTGTGCCAAGAAATAGAGCACCATCATCCCAAAGTGGATGTATAGATAAAGTATGTGTTCAGTGACAGCCATGCTCCCTTTTATTATAAATAAGGGAACAATTTTCCTTGGGTGCATAGACATTTTTTACAACAGTAAATCTCTGTGTTTGAAAACAGTGTCCTTAAAATGCTTAGAAGCGCATGTTATCAACCTCTTGATCTCTACAAATGCCAATAGTCTTTTACATTTTAAAGAGAATTTGTGTTTATTGCATTGGTTGCAATCATTGGGTTGTGTATGGTCAATTACAGCCAGACTAGAGGGTGGATAGTAGTAGGTAGATACAAACATTATACACCTAAAGTTGTTGCAAAGAAAGTGAAGAATAAATAACATTTGAAGTCTTTGGAAGGTTTCTTTCATGTATTGTGGCTGACAATTAGCAGTTTCTGTGCCAAACTGAGATACTGGCAGTTTTCTGTTTAGCAAATGCCATGGAGAACTGTATCGGATTGCACATTTATAATTGAAAAGGGTGTCCATTTATTTGTTATCTAATCCAGCCATTCTGAATACTAAGTTGGGTATCACCCAATTGTGAAATGTATTGAAAGAAGTACTGCTTTCTATTTAAAGACTCATTTGAAGGCTTGGTCTTTGCACACATAAATGCTATTAGCTCCAAATCACTTCTTTTTCTTAGTTAGAAAGCTACAGGGTAGAACAGTGGACATAGAGAGAACATCTTTCTCTGTGGAAACTGGATGACATTGGTGCTGGCAAAGCAGGAAAACCAAACCAACAGTGTATGCAGCCAGCAGCAATAGTGCGTGTGTGCATTAACCTCTACTTGGCCCTCCCGTCAAAAACATATCTCTGTGTAGGCATTTATTTAAACGTTGCCTTACCCCTTGAAGTTTCATTTTAGTGCTGTAACCTAACATGACAGTAAACAAATTCAAGACTGCAAGCCTGGCCATTTCTGATCCACCCACTCCACCACAGTGATTTCACCTACACCGTGAACTTCCCTATAAAAGCTTTCATTATACTAACAGATTAACTATCATAGAGCACAGTGTAATAAAGGATTCCCTTAAACAGCAGAGCACTTAGAGTATGGCAGCCTACTTAGCTGCAGACAAGCTGTCTCTACTAGTGGAAGAAAACGAAGTGTTCCAATAAGTTTTTCGGCTTGGTTGGAAAAAGAATGGCCCATTCAATGGCACCTCTCTCTAAATGCCCTTTTCCTTGCTCTTAACAGTCCTCTTTCCATAAAATATTTGACTTCATCCAGCCTCGCCTCCTTGGAAAGCGTGAACATCATCAGTGTTTCCGAATTCCACTTTAGCCTTTCTCTGTCACTCTTTTCTCTCCCTCCTTTACATTGCCTTATTTTTTTTACAGCGTGCAGGAATTGCTATGGAGACCTAAGAGAAGTTGAATGTTCTCACATGGCAAAAATGTTTTTTTTTTGGACGCTTCTGCTCTGAATGCAGAATCCATTCACAGGTCAACCTCGTCCTGCCTAATGATGTCCTCATGGTTTTGTCCTAATAGGTACATTGAATGACTTTTTAAAAGGCATGTCTCTACCAACTAGGTTGACAGAGGGGGATTTAGCTTTACTTTATTTTTTGTCCACTTGGCAGAAACACCTTCTCTTTTTTGCTGAGCTACACCAGGCCATTTAAGGTTGCTAATATTCCCTGTGAATGCAGCATGGATGGTATGGCTATTAAATGTGCGGAGCTGGTTCACATAAGTTTCTGCATGATTATTGGCCAAATTCTTCTACATAGCCCTAAATCTTTTTTGTTTAAACAATTTAAGTTCTTGCTCATCATCTTTCAGTAGACAATAATCACTTTTTTAAACATCTAAACAGGAGTCAAAGTGAAAAATATAATTTTCTACTACCGCCAGCAGAAATTATTGATGGGTCATTGAGGTGGCATTGTGGCATGTACCTTGCAAACCAGTTGACCATGTCCAAATATGGGCAGGAATATTGTTGACCACAGGGAAGAACTGAACGATTGCTGCCAACACCTGCCATTAGTGCATATCTGTCCACACATACAAAAAAAGTGCTCCTGCTGAGGCTTCATGTGGAATGTTCTTTTTGTTTAGTTGACTTAACTGAACACTAGGGGTATGCCTGTGCCTGGTCAAAGCAAATCTCTAACACCTGATGGGACTTACCCATACACGTGGAAGACCTGGCAGTAAACAGCATTCAGTGTTTGGAGTGTGCTAAGCTGCTTACAATTGAAAGATTAACCATAGCTCCTAAAAGATAATAAAGCACAGTTCTGGCATTCAGAGAAAGCGAAACAACATTTGTATCCATTGCTACACTTTCATAAAGTGTGATAATAAAGTCAATAGATAAACAGTGCAGGGTAAGTAAAGACTGCTGTGACCTTAACAGTTTTTTTTTAATAGAGCTCATTGAGTTTGATCAGACCACAAGCGATCACAGTGATCAACAGATAATCCAAGCAGACCCATTTTTTATTCACCAGAACTGTCAATTGTGGCATATAACGAGAACCTTAGTTAGTGTATACAATACCTTGTAGAAGCTCTGTTACTATAGGGAGCAGGACTGAAAACTCTAGAAATAGCAAATTTCGCAGGAAGGCAGTGGATGCTGCAACCCAACTGTGCCAAAACATATTCTGTTAGTTTTGAATTTAACCTCACTTTTAGAATACACATTTATTATTTAATTCTCCCCTTTGTTTAGAGTCCTCTTTTAAGTTTGTCTTAAAAAGATAGATAAACATACATATATATATATATACAGTATATGATAGCCTCACTTAACTGTTAAATTACAGTGCTGTGACCCCACACAGTCATCTGTACTGTAATCCTGACAAGTAGGGCGGCCTAACTGCCTGTCATCCCATTACTGAGACCACACACAGCCTGAATATGCATCTGTATCCCGGCCTTATACACCTCCCTGCCGTGCCAAGACTCTGCCTCTGCTGCTCACAGACAACACACTGGGCCTTTGTTGAGGGGCATAGATTTCAAATTACAGTACATTAAATCTTCTCATGCCAGCCCAAGAAAACAAGTTTTCATGCTTGTGCATTTGTATTAATATTAATAGTGTTAGCCCACTGACAGTAAAAACCAAGAGCAAAGTAAATACATGCCAGTGATCCTGACTGAGTACTCTTGAGTGAAGTGCAAAGGCATCTATGATAGACAGATTTAGTAGCACTTAATAGTTACGATGCCCGCCGTCTTTATGAGGCTCCTGGGACAGAGTTAGTGAGTGGCAGGATGTAATGTAGATGTAACTGCAATTTAATCCTATTAAGTACAGCATGTCAAAATGACAGCGGGCAACCTGAAAAGAATGCATTTTATGACAGACTTTATCCATTAAGGAGTTTAATTCTGTCTGTTTTTGAGGAGGAGGTTAGTCCAAAATGAGACTTATAATGCTGTACAACTGGCAACATTGCCAACATGACATTGCCAGTAGTATACTGTAGTAGAGTTAAAGTGACACAATTAAATATGCTAGTAAAATAAAATGACACTGAGTAATTTCAGTGGCGGCTGTATTTTTGTTTATTGCATGTAAAACAGCTTAATGACTGCTGGCATCATGAAGACTGCCAATTCTAGGATGTTCAAAAGTAACACATTCTGTCCACTGGTAATGGCACTTTAAAGGGTACCCCCAGTCGGTAAAACATCGCTAAAGTGTTGCTAAACCCACAACAGCAAAATCAGTCTGTACATGCAGTAAAGAATGCTTGTTATACTCACTGTGGAACCCAAGGAGTTAATCTTGCGCATTGTGTAAAAACACTGTTTGATCCTGTCTTCTCTGTTCCTCTCCTTTTTACTGCCCACAATCTATCTTCTGATAGTAGGGAGCCTTGGGAGCACTCTGCACATGCTCAGTTTGGTGTGTATTGCTAGAGAGTTTTTTTCTTAGGAGGTTGCATCTGATCAGCACAGGGCCAATCAGCACTGTCCAGACAGAGGGTCAGGGGTCCTGCAGCTTGATAGGACAGCCAGAGGATGAATGAAAATTCATCCTACAAGCTTTAACCAGACACTGATATAAGTCACAAGACTGCTATATACTGCTGAAGAGAAAAGGCATTTAGTAGTTTATATTTACTAAAATAATTGCATTTCCATGTTCTGTGTACTGTTGGAGACCAGATATAGCGAATACAGGGTCCTGGGTTTAGTAACGCTTTAATTTTACATTTTATATATACAGTATCTCACAAAAGTGAGTACAACCCTGACATTTTTGTAAATACTATATTAGATCTTTTCATGTGGCAACACTGAAGAAATGGCACTTTGCTACAATGTAAGGTAGTGAGTGTACAGCTTGTATAACAGTGTAAATTTGCTGTCCCCTCAAAATAGCTCAACACACAGCCATTAATGTCTAAACTGCTGGCAACAAAAGTGAGTACACCCCTAAGTGAAAATGTCCAAATTGTGCTCAATTAGCCATTTTCCCTCCCTGGTGTCATGTGACTTGTTAGTGTTACAAGGTCTCAGGTGTGAATGGGGAGCAGGTGTGTTAAATTTGGTGTTATCGGTCTCACTCTCTCATACTGGTCACTGGAAGTTCAACATGGCACCTCATGGCAAACAAACTCTCTGAGGATCTGAAAAAAAGAATTGTTGCTCTACATAAAGATGGCCTAGGC
>BLSH010536195.1:249884-259899 GCA_018402905.1 Glandirana rugosa | reverse complement strand
GATGCATCCAGCCCCTTGATCTACATGCAGGGCGCTGGAAGCATTGATTACAATGGAGGGGTGTTTTTTTTATTTTGAAGCACGTGATTAGAGCCAGAGGCTTCAATAGGCTGGAAAAAGGGTGGGCTCTGGGTGCAGAGCCCTGTGCCCAAAGCAAACCCAGTTGTGTGACAATAGCGAAAGAACATTTGCTATTGTAACACTGATTCTCCTCTGGGCCAATCAGGCACTGGGTCATGAGACCCATCAGCCGATTGACCAAAAAGAGATCCATTCGGATTGGCCACCAGGAGGAGGAGGAGGAGGGAGGAGACACAGGGGAAGTGAGGAAGCAGCTGGAGATGTCTGCGAGATGGGGTAAGTGCGGGGCCCCAACCTACTGACTGACCGACCCGGGGGGTGCCGTCCGTGACGGGTGGATCGTTTGCCACCCCCACCAAAAAACAAACATGAGCCACCACTGATGTAGATACTTTAGTGTGCATAGTCTGGACACAGGTTTACTTTAAGCTGTAGAAGCACCTCGGCCAAAAATGTAAAATCATTCTTAGCAAGTGTGTGGCGATTTACACCGCATTTCTGAATGGGTTAGGGACCACAGCAGGAACACATTACCTCGGTTGGACTGACTACAATGCAGAAGAAGCTTTACGTGAAGGCTTCTGTTTCTGCTGCAAATCCAAAACATTTTAGATGAGTACCTCGCCCTCTATGCATTCAGAAACAAGAGACAGACATGAGTAAACAGCTATAGCACATTTATGGATAATTCCTATGATATTTCTTGTTTTTCTCTTTTACATCCTAGCTGAGGCAACACTTGAGCCAGGAAGATTATTGACAACAGCTGTAAGTTAAATAAGACGCTCCAGCAGGAGTTATTGGAAACCGGTGGACCCTGGCATGATAAAATATGACTGGCTTAAACCACCTGATTGTGCTTTCATTGAGCACCTGCAGATGTAATACTCTGCTCGTAGAGGAATCTGTAGTATGTCACCAAAGTATATTCATGATTAGACAAGAAAGATAAAGAGCAAGAGCAATAGATTTATAATTACATCTGGATTGGGGTAGCTGTGAGGTGCTGACAGTGTTGTTCGGGTGCAGGAACGCCTGTCTTTAGCCCATTTGCAGTAATGCTGGAACCCATTCCTACACTAGTGCCATTGGATGATAACTTAAAAACATTTCCTTGTCCTAATAGGAAAACCATGCTTATCTATTTATCTAATTGAATATTTATTTATAAAGGATATTCCTATGCAGTGATACTGAGTAGACTCCTGGTAATGATCGTTGCCAACTTTATAACTAATAAATGTAAATGACAAATAGTTACTGTGTGTGTGGTGTTGTCAGAAATACTCAGAGCAGCATATTGGGAACCACGTGCAAGTGGAAGGAAACCGTATATCTTGATTGTGTACAATATATGAATAGTTGGCTCCATTCCAATGTTTAAGTATGATTTAAAAAGCCTAGAGGGGAATCACTGATGTTTATAGCAGGTTCAGATTAGTCTTTGGATTTACTAGGGTAGTTTAGGCAAACAGAGCTGATATGAAAAGCTCAATTGACTTTCTAAAAAGAAAACAATGCAAATAATTGGCATTAATACAATTATGATGAATAAAAAAGAAGGCGTTAAATAACTGGAACAGTGCTGTCATGAAGGGCAGCATGGGCTTAGGACTTTCTATGGCATCACCCTCATGTGTTGCACAATCGATGTACTGTATATTTTGTTAAAATTTGCAAAAAAAAATGAGGTATTCAAATATAATGTGGTGTTGTTTATGAATGTTCCCCAACTTCGTGATGCAGGATGATTATGCAGTCAGGATGATCTTAATATTATAATTTTTAAAAACATAACTAATTTGGTGATATGTCACTGAAACGATTCACATGAGCACCAGCACCCGTATACTACCACAAATTACTATAAAATAAAATACAATAAGTATTACAAAAACTAAAGGTTATAACAGAAAATATTACAAGTGAAACTAGAGTCCTGTACAGAAATAATAATTTGGTATTTGGTATTGATTTGCTAAAGCAGATTGCCAGAACCTGGATCACCTACTGGTGGCACTATGGTTCCCAGAGTGGAAGGGTATAGTTCTGGTGGCCACCAGCAGGTATCTCTCAGTAGGCAGCTGATCCCAGTAATCAGTCTCCTGACCTTGATCTTGGTCCCTGCCCTGATTCTGTTCCAGTATCTGCATCCTGTACACTGCTACGTCTTATCTGCTGCCCTTGATCCTGATCCCAGTTCTGGCCTCCTTCTTGATCAATCCCTATGCAACTCCTGCTATACACTGTTTATCAGCATTCCCCTTTTGTATATATTGTATTACAGTTAGGTAGCTAGTTATGTATTTTGTCACTTTGTTTACAGTTCACATTTTTCTTCACTTTTGCTGTGTATTCTGTTTGCTGGTGTTGGCTGGGTTTTTGTTTCATTATTAATAAATCTTACTTTAATCATACACAGTCTGGTTTCAGTTTCCTAAGTACAGCTACACTGAACTGGTCACCCTTACTGTTGCTGGATACCAGCACTCAGTATCCCATACATAGATACCAACAAATAAATAAGCATGCTTCCCATGCCAACTAAATTGCTTATGTATTCTTGATGAGTGATTATGTCTACGGAAGTCGACGATTCCAGCATTTTGCATTGCAATGGATTAGGACATATGAATACTGTAACACCCAAGAGAAGTTATACCCTAACATTCTGATGGCCTTAGCATGAGTAGAAACTCAAATGGGTTCATGGTTGAGGTCATGAACAATTTATTTAAAATTTTTGGACAGCTGTGATTAAAGTGGACTTAATCACTTGCTTCCCAATCCTCTTCTGACACGTCTCACATAAATGTAAAAATAATTGTTTTTTTGCTAGAAAATTACTTAGAACCCCCAAACAGTATATATTTTTAAGTAGAGGCCATCGAGAATAAAATGGTGAGTGTTTCAAATTTTTATGTCACACAGCATTTACACTGAGGTTTTTTTAACACAATTTTTTTGGAACAAATACACTTTACTGAATTTTAATGCACAAAACACAACATAATACCAAATTGTTTGGGGTTTATTAGATCCCAGATCTCTCCTCTGCCCTTAAAAGTATCTGATCAAACTGAGATTGGTTAGATGCTTTCATGGGCTGGTAATAGCCTGTTTACAACCGTGGCAAAATACTCATCACTTTCATGGTTTCTTAGACCATAGCGATGATTGGGGAAGTTCCAATCCTCGGTCATCTCTACGGTAACTCGTCTCATTCCTGGGCTCCCCAGTGGGGCGGGAGAGCCCGGAAAGGTGTAAAAGTGATCCAGCTGCTATTTAGCTACTCTGATCGCTCTTACTTCAGCATTGCCAGTTGTAAAGATTGATACCAGGGTCATGACTGCAGCTGCAGCCTTGGCCCTGGTATAACCACTGAAACTCAATCAATGTCCATTTGAGAAAAGTGGTTACAGTTTATCTCTACCTAGAACTGTTCAGCTTTGGGGTGGTTCCGCTACAGATTTCTTCTTTCAAAGATTTCAGTGGCAAGATTTTCCTACAGTAGTTTCTGTATCAACAATGTTTTCATGTTTGCTGCAGTATGGAAGATCTGTTGGAAGTTCTTCAGAGATATTCCAATCGTGTTACAAGATTTTTCTAGTACTCTAAACATCAGTTTCATTGTAGGTTCTATTTAACTGTATCCTTACAAATTAAATTCATAGTTAATTTTGCACTCTTATGTATAAATTTAGGATCATAATTCCTCCATTGTTCCAATTATACACTTCTTTTGACCTCCACTATCTTTCATCTAATTAGAACCTTTTTGCTGATGACCAAGAATTCACTCCCATATAATAGTGGCCTTTCCCAATAACTATTTGTTTAAGTGTCTGTTTTTTTGTTTTTTTTTATTACAAGCATTGCTTTCTATTTCAAAGCAACCGCCATCAGTTAAGCTGACATTTATACCTTCCCACTGCAATGTTTTTAGGTAGACATGGGACTCTCTGAAATGGGAATTATGCATTTTTCAGACCTATTCAGGACCAATGATTTCTTTAAAGCAAGAAGAAGAAGGACACAAACATAAAGTGGCATCAAACATACATCTAATGTAAGCTAGACCTAGCAGAATCTGTGGAAGAGCATTACAATTTTCTCAGAATCCCTTCTGACCGAAGGCTTATTCAGGCTTTGTATGCTATGGTGCAAATAAGGGTCAGACTGCAGAATGCACCAGCTACTTTTTGTCCCAAGGTAAATGCTAAATTGTCAGCTGTCTATCCGTGGGAGGAACGGGTCAGGAAAAAAGCGTGGTTGAATAAATACAACAAGAGCAGTGGATGTGATGGCCGGAATAACATCACATGAGCTTAATCATTGTTGCATAACTCATCCCAACTGGACAAGACACAAATGAATAAATAAATGAATGAATGAAAAAAAAAAAAGATTTTGCATTTGTTTCCTGTTACTGATGTGGCAGCTGAGCTTGAGTACTTTGCCAAAGTTGCCAGGAAAATACGTCATCAAGAGGAGGGGGGAGCTGAGAACAAAGCTTTACATAAGACTGTTCATTCATACATGTCTCCATTATTCCCATAGCTGTGCAAAAACTTTTCAGCACAACTGGGCACAGAATCATTTGCTCCTTTGGTTGGAGAACAATTCAAGATAGAATATGCTATTTTTGTATGATGCAGTGATGAAACACAGGGAGAATAGAAAACAGATCCAATGTACAGCATTGTATTCTATTTTAATCTTTGATTTATATTTGTCTTTTATATCTAAAACATTTGGATTATTTATTCCTTAAATTTAGTAAGTTGCATCGTATTTTCATAACTTGCACATAACATATTTTGTTTCTAACTGAGACAAACATCAGCATTGTAAAAAGCAAAAGCACTCAGAACTGAATTGCCATCAGTTGCATTTCTCTGTGTGCCATTTGTGCACATAAAGTACCTTCTAGTGACCTTCTTTAGTTAATTACTATAGGTGTTAGTACAGATATATCCTTGTGGCTTAGTGGTTAGCACTGTGGTCTTACATTTCTGGGGTCATGGGTTCACTTTTCACTAGAGTTCTGTCTGCATGGAGGCTGTATGCTTCCCTGTGTTTGCATGTGTGAAGCTGTGGTCTCATTCCAAGAACATATAGAAAGATTGACTAACTTCTAACCCAATTCTGTGGAAGTGTCTATATAATTCCAACTCTGCCTATATAACTGATACAGATATTTTATTTCAAACTGCTCTAGGATAGGAACAGAATGGTCCACAAACTCTGTAAAGTCTTAAATTTCAAGCACTAAGTAATAGACTTGAAAATAATGCCAGTGTACTATATTTATTGGCAGAGGCATCTGTGTGCATGTTACCATTTTAACACCCACAAGGATGTCATCATTTCAACACCCACAAGGATGTCATAACAATATACTGGGTTCCGCCAATTTCTGGTAATGGGACCTTCAAGTATTAATATTGATGAGACTGTTCGGACATGACTTTATACTGAGTTTTGACATGACTTTGGAATGAGACCATATAGAATGTATAGTTAGTCTAATTAAAATATATAATGAAAAGTGCTATGTCCCGATATAGCACTGAATGGTGTAGGAAGAATAGAGGGGTACAATCAACAATACGTATATGTTTATACATCTTTCTAGTTAACATTTCTTCAGAATGCCTTGTCATTAGAGTTGAGCGAACACCTGGATGTTCAGGTTCGGCCGAACTTCGTGGAAACGTTCGGGTTTGGTACCGAACGTTATCCGAACTTTACCCCGGACCCCAAACCCCATTGAAGTCAATGGAGACCCGAACTGTTCGGCACAAAAATTACTGTAAAAAAATCCTGGAAAATGTTAAAGGGCTGCAAAAGGAAGAAAAATGGGAGATGTTATTAGATCTGCAATCTGTCCCTCAAAGCAGTAGTAATCTCTACCTAGTCCAGTATCAGATTGTTCTGTAATCAGATCGTTCTGTAATACAGGATGAGAGATCGTTCTATAATCAGATCATTCTGTAATGCACGATGAGAGATCGTTCTGTAATCAGATCGTTCTGTAATGCAGGATGAGATGTTATAGATCTACAATCTGTCCCTCAAAGCAGTAGTAGTAATCTCTACCTAGTTATTAGATCTGCAATCTGTCCCTCGCAATCTGTCCCTCACAGCGCCGGCAGCATCCTCTCCCTACACTAACCTGAGAGCATGTGACATGCAGCACTGTGACTCCAGCCTCATATAGAGGCTGGGTCACATGATGCACTGGCCAATCACAGCCATGCCATTAGTAGGCATGGCTGTGATGGCTTCTAGGGAAAACCAGTGAAACGCTTGTTGATTGGCTGCACTGCAGATATTCAACATGCGTGATAAAATACCAGAACCCAGAACCCGAACGTTTTTCTCAAACGTTCGGGTTTGGAACACGGACACCCGAAAGTTCGGTACAGACCCAAACTTTACAGTTCGGGCTCGCTCAACTCTACTTGACATGGCCATAGAAAAAAAGAAAAATTGGTGCTAGTATTCTGGATGCCCATTTAGTCTTCTCCTACATATGTAGCATTGAAAATCTAAATTCCTCACCTTTTAATGTACAGCAAACAAACGAGCCTGGAAATATTGGGGTTGATTTAGGCAAATAGGTTGGTTACTTTGCAAGAGAAGTTGCACTGTACAAGAGGATTTTCCTTCGAACTTAGTGAATAAGGTAAAATCTTATGTTGCAAAGCAAACCCAATCATGTGTAAGGGAAAAAATGCATTGGGCTTGCACAAGATTGGATGATGGAAGTCAGCAGAGCTTCATCTCATTCACTAAGCTCTGGGAATAATTCCTTTGCAAATTACAACTTCCTTTTCAACGTAAACTGTTTTTTTTTACCTTTAGTAAATCAACCCCATTTTCTACTAAAATCAATATTTAGAAATGAGCCAGTATCAGTCAGGATACAAATTGTCATAAACATGTGTTTATTTAATGCTAGGGATTCTTTAATACACCTAAAGGTCATGGCGACAAAGTACCCCATTTCATCTTCTGCACAAGTACATGGGAATGTTTTTGCTCTTTTAGAAGAGCTGGCTTAGTTTGGCAGTTTAGAGAAAATGTGCCCTTTTTAGACTGCAATTAAAATTTATCATGTTCCATACTTATAAGATTTTCTACATCCTCGGTGTTCCCCAGAATATAGAAAGAAAGTTGCAATCTGGGTGGATGACAGCCAACATTCTGTTACCCAGCTGTTCTAGACCACTTAAATAAACAGCATGGCCCACACACCTCCTTCTCTTTTAATTAGGTGGCATGTTTATAACAGTGGTTATGGCACAGGTCCCTTATTAGTTAGACCCGACCAAGTGAGACTTTAAATCTGACATGGTTCTTTTATCATGTTACTTGCCGCAATATATCCGGTGGCTTTCCATTGGCTTGTACCAGAATATTTCAAAATTAATTTGCCCTTGCCATTATGAGAAAATATGTAATGAAAATATATTTGGTAATGTTATTTTTTCTAGTGCAAATCAAGGCATGGCTAGATCTGGGATTCCATGGTTCTAGGCTATTTATACAGCTTTTTCCTGATGATAACTGTATATATTGGACAGCTAGCAATGCATAGATGAAAGTTGTTTCAGTGAAGATCCTGGTGGTATACATAAACCTGTGTAATGGGAACTAGTAATATGACTTTGGAATGAGACCATATAGACATAAAATGTATAGTTAGTCTAATTAAAAGGAAACTGAACATGCAGATTTGTCAGAAAGTATGTCAGCATTGTTATGACTCCAAATCCCTTGTCAATGTTTTATTCCTGTACTGCACACAATATTAACGAGTTTGAAAAAGTAAAATAATACCTATGTGTGTATTTACTTTTTGCTAAAAAATGTATATTTTTTTTGTGCAGGCTGTTTGTATCAGATAGCTCTAGCTATTATGAGTGTGTGTGAAGGAGTATGGGCACTTCCTCTCCCAAAGCCAAAGCCTACAGATCCCAAATCAGAATTTGACAGCATCCTCCACATGGCCAAACATCTACTAAGTGACACCAAGCATCTCTATACCAACTTTGTAAGTACTTAAGCATAACATAGTTGGGATTTAATTGCATTTTAACTTTCACTGTCCCCATTAGACTGGTAAAGTGGTCATTAGGAATTCATACCCCTTTTTTAAGGGCAATAAAAATGTTAAACAAAACTCATTTAACTGTTAAAAAAATAAAATGAAAAATAAATTAAAAATCCCTATTAATCACTTTGGATTTTTTCAGCCTTCTTCAGGATTATGATGAAGAGCAAAAGCTTCAATGTCTTTACATTATGACTTCTACTCACTGTTTCAAATTGAATGATATAATTGAGAGTGACAGAATGGCATCTAACCATTGGGATTTTCCCAGAAGCCCATGGCCTAGTTGGAATTTTGTCATTCTTCAATTCGAAACTCCAAGCCATAACATGGGTGAGCTTTGCTCCCCTTAACCACTTAGTTGTTTTTTACAGTATAGGGAAGCCAACATAGCTTTATAGTTAAAGAGAAGGAGAGGAGTATTCAATAATGAATACAAAAATCACTAGCACATGTACATGTCAGATTGAGTGCACTTATCACTTATTATTTTTGTTATTTAGAAAATCAACTCCCCACAGGTAAGAGTCAGGTCATGTTTGATGGGGAATGGTTGACTGCCAATAATAACTGCATTCTTTGCTAGGATCAGTATATCATTAGAACATATTTGATGTTTGTCTGAGACAGTCTGCTTTTTAACAATTGCACCAAACCTTCTGGAATATGAATCCTTATTTGCAAATGAAGCATCAAAACACAAATACAGTTAAATACAGTGGCTATCCATTGAGTGGTATTTATAAAGCAAAGAATCTCACATTCACCAAAGATTCACTGCAGGTAATTCATCCAGGTGCATGTCATTTAAATGACAGTGATTGATTCACCACCAGTGAATGCTTGGTTAAAGCCACCTTCACTGCTTTATAAATATACCCCTCAGTTGTGATTTGCCTAAAGTTCTCTTTTTATGGTTCAGTGGGAACTTGACTAGGTAGATTCTGCAGTGAAAACAACTAAAGCAACCCTTCAGAATTATACATAGATCCTGTGGTGAAAAGAACCTCTATATGGTACTGTTCAAGGCAGAAATCTTAAAAACCGTCTTTCTTTTCAATGCTGAAGGCGGTGAAACAGATAACTATTCCTGGAGAGCCAGATGTGGCTTTTTAGAACATAAGGCATATTCTGTGCTGTGCGCCTACTCTCCATGCAGTAAGAGTTGTGATTTTACTTAAAGCCCCACTGCAGCCCAGACCTTGCTTAAAGGGCAACTAAGCCTGTAAAGTTCTGATGTTAGTATATGAAATATACAGTTATGAGAACAGCATTTGACATTATTAGTTGTGGTCAAACTTTACTCAACTCCAGCCAAAACTTTTTTTTTTTTAGATTGGGGAATGGTGACTGTCTTACTTAAAGTCCAACTTCAGGAATAAAAAAAAAAAAGTTTTCCCACGCAGTCAGGCTGTGCCTGCACTGCACGGGTCAACTACTCATTTTTCCTAGGGGCGAGGAGAAAGCTTATACTCCACGTATACTTCCACTTCCACCCGAAAACAGTGCTCCCCCATGGTCCAGGGCTGGACTGATGTCATCAAGCTCAGGGCAGGCTACATAGACCAGGAACAGTCCGCAATTGAAGACCATTTGAGCACAGGGGTGCTGGACCTGTAATGTGCCAGGGGGATCAGAGGAATATAGCTTCCTTATAATTTCCCCTAGACAAAAATGTACAGTTTACCTGTGCTATATGGCACAGCCCCACTGCATAGAAAAACCTTTTTTTGCCCGGAGATGGGCTTTAACTTTCTGCTGCCATCTGTGACCCTTCTCACTTCCTATTTGATTGGGGGGGGGGGGGGGGAA
>BLSH010536195.1:231559-249874 GCA_018402905.1 Glandirana rugosa | reverse complement strand
AGAGAGATAAAAAATAATCTTTATTATGTCTACGTGCTGAACATTAGACAGACGATAAAGCAAGGGCAACTCTCCCGAGTAGGCACAGGCAGAACGTTTAAAGCCAAATTGAAATCTCACGCCTTTTATCTCTTGGGAATCCTGCACCCTTGCATGGTATGCTCTGGTGCTGATTTCTTGCCAGGAAATGTAATAAAGTACCTTTTTAAGGTATTATCTGCTGACGTCCCTTACTCTGCAGTGCTCTCTGCTGGCGGAGCTGAGTAATAGCCACATCACTCAGCACAAACTTCATTACATAAACTTGTATTTCAGAGAAGAGAAGGGGTGTGCCATACCAATCTATTGCATTATTGAGTGCACTTGGTGCCTATTTATCTGTCATATCTCAACAGCTTCTCTAAAAGGCAAGTGGAGGTAACACTAAGAAAATGGAGGTTGTTAGTATAAAGTCAGTTTTAAAGCATATCTGTTGCTGTGACTCCACATGGGCTTTAAAACCTGACACTAAACGTAACCCAACAGATTAACATTATCTATGTTTTGTGCACATTTCAAAATACTGAGTTAATCCTTATTGACAGCATCATGTTAATATAATAATTCTCATTTATTATACACATGTCTAAATTATATCTTTGTTTTCCAGAAAGCAAAATACCCATATGAAGGGGAGCACAAGCTAGAAAGTTTACCGGTGCTGACCATAAATGCTGTGGAGCTGTCTAGTATTCAGGTAACTAAAAATATTTAGAATTGAAATTCACATATAAAAAAGACTGGGATTTCTGGGATGGGACAGCTCGCTTGCCTTTACAATACCGGGATGCAGGCATGTATTGTTTTCATAAAAGTGATCAAAGGCTCCCCATCAAAAAATGTTTTAGTATTGGTTTCACGTGACAAGTTTGATGTGTTAGATTTTCATTTTGTTTTCTACCTACCAGTAGTTTTAAATACTTAGCAATATTTTGTATTAATCAGGAATGCATTATACCATTCATTCAACATATTTTACTACATAAACCAAGTTAAGCTGCCCATAGATGGATTGAAATTTGTACCGATGAGCAGGCACCAGCTAAACTTTAATTCATCTATGGCCGTTCCCACTTGACAGAAGTCGATCTAACAATCGATTTCTGTCAAACAGGACTGCTGAAAAAATGATTTTGATCAGTGACTTGCAGTGAATTGGTTGCAGTCGATGATCAGTGTAGGAGTAAGAGTACAATGTCCCAGCAGGGAGGATTCCTCCATACACCTCCAGTGGGGGTAAGAACATTTGTTTTTTTTGGGGGGGGGCGGCAAAAAGTGCACCCACAGCCACACCCCCCAGTCCATCTATGGTGAACAGCACTTATCCTGGGAAACTGGCATCACGCGGGCCCTTCCCTGGGCATCACGGGTGGCTTTCCCTTCTCTCCTCCACCGCAGCCAATCTGTACCCTTCTCCTTTTGGCCAATCAGAAAACGGGTCTCACGACTCACTTCTTGATTGGCCGGGAGGAGAATCAGTGTGAAAATAGTGAATATTAATTCGATATTATCACACAACTAGGTGGACTGGGTGGACTCGGTTCGCAGTGCTTGGCGTCCCTAGCCCACCCTATTTTGAAGCCTATTAGAGCCTCTGGCTCTAATCATGTGCTTCAAAAAAACACCCCTTCCATTGGAATCCATGCATCCGACGTCCTGCATGGGGGCCAGATGCATGGATGCTGGGGCGGCGCCCGTGCGCCCCTAATAGACGGGCCACCACTGTCCACCTCTCATGTGTGGATGGGGGTTTTATTTTGTTTTTTTTATTAGCCCACCCACTGATCAGAAAAAGATTACCTGTCTATAGGTAACCTTGTTTGTATTTCAAACATCCAGTTACATAAATGTGAAACTAAGGTGGTTTTTATCAATTTTATTAAATGTTTAATCTAATGTGCATAAACTATTTTATATATTTTTAGATAAAATCAATATTTAATGCAGGGAGCCTTTAATGCTTCAGTGTGTGCAATGCATTCTGGGCTGTCTAATAAGAAAGTCTAGCACTAGCCCTGCACTTACTAACTGCTTTTGCAGACTAAAGCTGGCCATACACCAGCCATAGACTGATATAAAGCTGACCATAAACGAACTCTATACAGCAGTGTTTTTAAACCTTTTTTCAGTCAAGACACCCTTTTAAAATTATGGACAATCTTGAGGCACCCTATTCTAAAATGTAAAAAACTAAACTAATAGTTTTACATAATGCAGCTACATCTGCACACGTAGGACACCCAACATTAGAGGTCATTTATTCCTACAAAGCAAATACATATTTACACACTATAAATGACTAGTAATCCAATGTTTCTCTTCTCCCTCACCTGTGACCCCGGTGCTAATGGAGAGGGGCAAACAAGGATGCTCTGCAGGCACCTGATGTTCTCCTTATCAATGAATTATGTAATTGATTGATAGGAGGCCAGCGGCTTGAAGATTGTAATGGTGCACAATGTGGCTTTGTGTAACTAAAAGGCAGGCCCTATCCACCCGCTGGCTTGTGTACAATTTTTGGGCAATTTTTATACATTTTACCAAGGAACCCTTGAAGAAACCTGAAGGCACCCCAAGGTGCATGGGCACCCTGGTTGAAAAAGGCTGCTATAAAGCACTCTGTCTCCTGCTGTGGTGTTTGTTCCATTGTTAGGGCTGACTGTCAAAATGCCAAAATTTGAATGGAGCCCCTGTTGGACCAAAAATGTTCTAGCAGGCTCCTTCATCAAACGTTGGTCAAATGATTGACTTTGTCAAAGGGAACAGGGCTAGCATGGCCACCCACTGGGAGAATTTCAGCTGGTTCCTCAGGAACTGGACAAAATGTGCACACTGTATGGTCAGCCTAAAGATCTAGACTGTGGTCTCTACAAAATAGGAGTCATTCAGCTGTGTATGCATTTTTATGTGTATGCAACCCGAGATTCTGATATTGAGGTACTTGCATAACTCAGCATTAAGTCAGCTGACTGCAGAGCACCAAACTCATAATCAACATCTATTAACTAGAAGGAATACACATAAAATATATATATATATATATATGGGGTATTTCCATAGTTACCGTACTAAAATAATAAAAAGAAATATTTTGTTTTTAGTTTGAGAACAAAATGCACAAATATAAACTATTGGAAAAACACTATTCATTCCCATTTAGGGGTACTAAAAAAAATCTCCTTAAACCAATTAGATCTTGCAAGCCAGCATAAGTTTGTTAAGCCAGAGTAAAACCAAAATCTTAAATAGTGCACTTAATTGGTGTTAAACATTACTATATTGTTTTCCCTGCACTGCGCTCATGTCCCAAAACAGATTAAAATTGAATTTCTGGCACACAGACCACAAAGAAGCTCATTCAAGTTCTCTTGGATCATATGTGGCTGCTTTTCAAGTGAAAAGCTGTCAGCATTCACAGTTTGCCAAATCAAGACTAGCCAAGCCTCTTTTTCATGTCTTTTAACGTGAAGCCATAATCACTACCGTTATCTTTAGCAGAGCGGTTTACTTCCTTTGTTTATGCAATTTATGTTTTCTGCTAAGAATTTGGCTCTGCAATAGTTGAAGTCATAACCCGACTATCTTATAAACAGAACTCGTACATTGGGAAACAGTGATATTTCATGTAAGCCTGTCTGCAGAACTGTGTCATTTACGTCAACAATAAGTTGCGGGTAAATGCTTTTCTCGGATGTTATTTTTTTGGAAGTCATACAAATTATCAGTGATGTGATCTCATTAATTACCAGCAAATCACAATGCTGGGAAAAAGGACAGTTTGGATATAGATAGTATTAAATGAGATAGGAGAGGTTATTCTGCAATTATTCATGGAGTGCAAACACAGTTCTATTTTTTGAAGATATTATGACTGTAAAATGATATCATTCTTGGAAGAAAATGACCCTTCCAGATTAAGCTGTGTCACTGGAGTTGGACAGTAATTTGCCATTGGGGGGACCTTGTTCTGTGTAAGTGGATGATGTCACAGGAGCATGAGATATATATTGCGTGGAATTTCATGTTTAAAGCCCTTGATGTCATCGACAGCTGGAACCTTTTGGAAACAACTTGCAAACACGGGCCTTCCTGCGCAAATCCTGACCCCAGGAAATCAATGCTTAGCAAACCTCCCACTATTCATAAGCAATGTTCATCCGAGCAAGCAGAGGAGTAGAAATGATTTCCTGTCTCCGCTTACTGTCATCTCCGGGTGTCTGAGGCAAACATGCATCCAAAATCACAACGGGGAAATAGTCAAAACAATACATCCCCAAATCAAAATAAGAGCAAAATCTCCAGTGATGTGAACTTTGCACGGACACGCACAGCTGAACTTGACAGCAAACGCAGTGCATTAGACTGACACCTTGTGGCCATAGTAGTATTACACTCTGCAAAGTACAACAGACGCCTTCTTAAAACTCAAGGCATTTCACATGGCTCTGATTTATTCCACACTTTGAGGAGTTGTGGGCACAGTCATGTGCAGGAAAATATATACATCATACATTGGTTTAATAACGCAGCGCAAAGAAGAGTATTGATCGGTGGTAACTCATGGCAACAGATCACATAAAACTAGTGATGACTTGTCCAAATGTGTTTATAAAAGTGGCAACTCAATGACATTCTGAACATTTCTACCTGTAGGAAGATGCTATACATTCAATACACACGGTACAGATTGTGTCACAACAACTGTACAATATATTTGAAACTGCAGTAATCAATAGTAAACAGTCAAGCTCCTTTTTAATACACTAATATTTTAATTATTGCTATGAGTTACTGCACTTTAAACGTCATCATTGCTATTTGCGCTCCTTTATTAAATAAGCCTGGATGATTTTCAGACCAAATTTTTACTGCCGATCTGTGGCTAGTTTGTTCTGTGCCATTTTTCCCATATTAGTCTTAGCCATGGAGAAATGCGAACCTTTTTTTTTTTTTTTTTTAAATAGGGCCCTGTGCCTTAAGATTTTCCATGCATTTGAGTCAGTTTCTCCCTGGGCCTCGAAACAAGGTAACCCTTGATCTGCCAGCAGTTTTCTCATTTCCACCAAATGAATGTATCACTGTGTAGACTTCATTTCCATGCGCGCACTGGAAGCATGGGAATAATTCCCAACTTACTTTAGCAATTTCTAATGTAATAAAAGTGTTCCACACTCTGGCATCTTGGGAATTGGCCTCTCATCAAGGAGTGTTTCAAAGCTGATATTAACACCGTTTCTGAAGCTTTCTGCCCTAATGCATAAACATGCAATTGCAGAGTGATTTTTAACCCTTCTTGGTCAGCTAAATATCTAGACCTCATGCTGCAAGTCTAAGGGGTAGCTACAGCTAAGCAGCTTAATGCATGGCTGAAAAATATATAGGCACTATTGTAATTGCAAAAGATTTGTAGAGGGGGAAAAACTTAGCGCCTATTCACGCTGTACTAAGTATGGTAATGCTGTACATTGCATTGCCCACATTTTTAGCACAATCCAGTGCGCCCAAGCAGTGCAGCAATGTGTTGAAAGAAAATGCTCTATATTTATTAGAATATGCATTGTAGGGCATTGGAAGTCCATTCAAAATTAATGGTCTACATCAGTGGTCTCCAAACTGCGGCCCAGGGGCCAGATGTGGCCCTTTGCTTGCCTTTATCTGGCCCTTGGGGCACCGTTCCTCTCATTGATACAAGACACCATTCCTCCCACTGAAACCAACTATAAGGTACTATTCTTCCTATTGACACCAATGATGGGGTACTATTCATCCCAATGATACCAATAATGAGGCACTATTCTTAGTACCGACACCAATAATGGGGTACTATTCTTCCTACTGACACCAATAATGAGGCACTATCCTTAGTACTGACACCAATAATGGGGTACTATTCTTCCTACTGACACCAATAATGGGGTACTATTTCTTCCACTACCAATGATGGGGTACTATTCTACCTACTGACACGAATAATGGGGTACTATTTGTTCCACTACCAATAATGGGGTACTATTCCTCCCAATGACACCAATGATGTGACACTTTTCTTCCCACTGACCCCAATGATGGGGCACTATTCATTCCTCTGACACCAATGATGGAGTACTATTCTTCCTACTGACACCAATAATGAGACATTATTCTTCCTACTGATACCAATAATGAGGCACTATACTTCCTACTGATGCCAATAATGGGGTACTATTCTTCCTATTGACACCAATAATGGGGTACTATTTCTTCCACTACCAATGATGGGTTACTAATCCTCCCACTGACATCAATGATGGGGCACTATTCTTCCCACTGACAGCAATGATTGGACACTATTCCTCCCACTGACACCAATGATGGGGCACTATTCCTCCCACTGACACCAACAAACTGTCCCTTTGTTTAAAAAGTTTAGAGACCCCTGGTCTACATAAATGCATCCAAAATCACAAGATACAGTATGTAGGAGAAAAAGCTATGAAACCGAGAACAAAGAAAATCAGAGCAAACGGGTTGGAAACTGTCTGGTTGCATATTTCAAATGAAGCAAGCATCTTTTTGCTGTGGGTAACAGTCAGTTTCCTTTGCTCTAGCATTTAATTCCTCTTTGACGCTGCTACACCTCTAGCCTGCTCTAAGTAAGCCCTTCAGAGCCCTTATTTCTGCCATCCATCAGCTAGCACAGCAGCTCCTTCAGCTCCATGCTAGCTTTAACATTTTGGCTGGTGTGTAGCTGCAATTATAAAGACATATTTCAGGTAATTAAACCCACTGAATCAAAAATAGTTTCACAACGTTGAAAAGAATGCATAAAAAAAGGAATAATTGATTTTACATATCTGCCCAGAGTTGTTCCTTAAGAGAAGTGTTTATGGTAAATCCATGAATGTCGAGGATGCAAAACGTGTTACAATTTTATGACATTGGCATTCACTGCGAACCATAAATTGAAGGAAAGGATGACATAGAGGAGGCAGCTGACCATGGTAAAAGGAAAAAGAGGATATGATGTGATTTGCAGAGTGGTCTGTAGATGTGATAACAGATCAGCAAACCATTAACACAGTCCAGCTGCCAACAACTATCCAGCAGAACCATGACGTAGATGGATTATACCAAGCTGTATTTTATAAACAAAGTTAAGAGGACATATTCATTTGTGGAAGAATTTTCCTGTCCTGTTGGTTTAAAGGTCTAATAGGGTAAAAGAACAAGTAAATAAATTTGGCAGAGATGTTTAGGCTCATGAAGTTATTTTTTCACTCAAAGGAAAATGCTTGGGTAATGTGGTCTTTTCCTGTTCAGTGGTTGGAAGAAAATTATGACGTGACTGTAATAAGTTAGTATTCCTGATATGTGTTGTGTTATTCCGATTTTCATTCTTTGTGACACAGATGTAGGCCATTACATTGTTAGGCTTGTGGTTCTGTACTTTTTTTGTAACCAATGTTAATTTTTTTTTTCTAGATTCCTGCTGGCCTTACGAAGCTCAGCTCTGAGCTCTTCATATATCAGAAGCATTTTGATTGGCTGAAGAAAGCTGCACATGTTGTTCGCCCCTTGGATCACGACTTTACCAGCATTCATAATCGCATTGACAAGCTGGTGAAGAAAATAGATTCTTTGGTATGCAAATGTTTATTGCTGCCTGCTTTGGTTATGTTTAATACATATGGTTAAAATATCCCATACCTTATATTTTCCTATGTCTAGCTAAGTGGACTATTGAAAAAGATGCAAGTGATCTTTTTGAACCAATTTCTGTAACAAAGTAGATAGATGTCTGCTCGTTGGTTGTTTTTCACTGGCTTTCTCGGCTGCCAAGAATCTGGTATTGAGCACAGTGGGCCCCCAAAACTTCACATTTATTATTGCAAAAAGAAAATAACGTACAAAAGATTGGTATAATGAATATCTGTTGTATAATGCAACTCCTGCACATGCGTGCTGGGAAATATGAGATTGAGAGCAGACACCAAAACATTTTTTTCTAACAGGTCACTGCCTTTAGCTAATATTAGATTACATTAAGGTACAACCGGTCAAACTGTTGAAATGTACTGATTTTCTGCCTATATAAACATGTAAACTCAAATCCCTGCACACTTTGATGAATCTCTAGCACAAAGTGAAACAAAAAGTCAAATTCCAAAAATCTAACATGTCTCGCCCAAATAAAGGGCTTTGTCGGGGTTGAATAAGTGTCACATAATAAAGTGGGTAAATGTGCTCAAACACACACATTTAATGGCAGCTGCCATTTTCTTGCTTTTAAAAGCAAGACAATGGCGACCGCCACTACATGTGTGTGTTTGTTTGAGCACATTTATTTACTTTATTACGTGACACCTATTGACCCCTGGCAAATTTGGGTGAGACATGTCATATTTGGGGGATTGGAATTGGGTTTTTTGTTTAACTTTGTGCTTCATTTAACAGCTTGGACCTTTATAATGAGCTCAGGTTAACTAGAGGCAATGACTCATAAGAAAAAGTTTTATCATTTATTCTCAACCTCGTATTTCCAAGTACGTATTTATAGGAGTTTTTCTTTATACAACCTATATTCATCTTACAAATCTTTTGTACTTCATTTTTTTTTTTTGCAATGATAAAAATGACATTTTAGGGCCTGGTGGGCTTTATGTGTGGTGAGACATTCTTGCTCAGGTGTAAAAAAAGTCAGTGTTGATTCCCATAGAGTGGTCTACGTATAATATTATTTTGATAATTCAAGCACACTGTTAATAGTTATTATTAAGAATCTGCAATAGTGGACAGACACCTAAGGCTGGTAGTTGATATGAAAGTTGGACTATGAATTCCAGCAAAGCAAAGGTTATCAAAGAGCAACTTGTTTCCACATCAGTTTTAGAAAGAGGAATTTGCATCTTATTTCTTTATGGATCTACAGACTTTTTACTTTTTAATTAAAGCCATAGGTATATAACATATTATACAGTGAATTATGACTATCATGCTCCTGAAGCTGTATTCAAGTCATAGGTCCCCACTACATACCTTAATGTAAGGTTGTAACAAAGACAAGCAAGACAAACTGGCCTTTTGTCACCAGAACAGGTGTTCCCATTGGAAGATTTTCCCTGTTCAACTACAATATTTTGGATTTTCTATTACTTTTTTTGTTCAAGTGACAGTAGTCACCAGGACAAGAGAGGGTCAATCACCCCCCAGTGATAGCACAGACAGCAATAAAGATGTAATTTTTCCTATTATGATCAAACACTGGAACTAATTGCTATTATTATTTCTTGCAGATGACAAGACTTAACATTGCCCGTGCTAGTGACTCACCTCTGCCACAGCTTCCTAACACAACAACCCAGTGGGGGGTTGTGCAGACCGGCCATGCCGTTTTCCACCATTTCCACCTCTTCCTGGACTATGCAACTCGTGCCCTTGTACTTATGAAAAATAAGTTGTGAAAAGAACTTTACCATTCATGAACTTCTGCCTCAGGACAGGCCAATGTGCTGCAATAATAACAGGCTGCCTGAAGTAGAGGGAAACTCTACTTGATTGTTCATGATCTATGGATCTTACGAAACACAATTGCCTAACTTCTACTGCACCTGATTTACAGGAATGTGCACGGAGACACTACAAACTTTTTTTTAATTTACATGTAATATGTTGATCTATAATTCCTATTTATACTGCCAACTATTTATTTATTTATTTATTTCCCAGGTTAATATTTAAATATTTTTTTTAAAATTTGGATTGGATGTCTGACCTCACTCTAAAGGAGAGTCTTGGCTGGTTTCTTAACAAAATGTTATTGTAATTATTATATATTTAAGTAGCGGTGTTATATATTTAAAAAAGGTATTGGCGTTATGGATACTTTTACCTTTAAGTTTTTAAGCATGTTGGCTGGCTCCGTTTTTGTGGTCATGTTTTTTTTTGTTTTTTTGTTTTTTTAGCAAAGATTACTAAAATACTAGAAAAATAGAGCATTTACATTTTTATACGTCTTCTTCCTTCATGAACATTCCAGATCAACACTGTAATAGAATGCTCATTGCTTATTGGGTAAATGACTTTTATGATCAGGCAAAAATCCTGAAATCTTTCTTTGATTACTTGCATTGACTTCTGTTAGACAGAACTCGTGTTATTCACTATGGTACTATGGATCAAGTAAATGAAACTATGGAACTGAATTATATCCAGTTGCATCAGCCCATAGACATAGGATGGCCATGACTGTTGCTGCCATTTTTGGCTTGCAAGTCTTCTTTCTATGGGTAAAAACAGACGCGGTCAATTTTTCTCAGGGGAAATCATGATTGTACCGTTAAAAACCTACACTTTTCCCTGTTATAAGTCAGCTGCAGTGCCTAAGAGCAAACCGATCGTGGCTGCACATCCAACTGCTCTCTAAGGTCTCTGGGCACATTCCATTTTTGGATGAGCCGTATTTGTCTCTAGGATGTATAAATATAAAATGACACAGATAGCATTTATTGCACAGCTGGGGGAGCGGGAGAGTCTAATCTATAATTTTTTTAATTGACCTATCACAATTGTGTCTAAACAGACATGGCGAGAATAGGTTAATCTGAATGTATAATACGGAATGTGGGGGATCAATGATATTGCAGTTACCTTTAGCTTTACTCTCTTGGCCCTTTACATTTTTTTCAACAAAGTGCCTCTCAGGTTATCTAAAAAAAACCCGAAAACCTTGGCACGACTGTAACGCAGTACAGTTAAACATTTCAGACATCATTACATAAATGATTTTCATATACTTTATGCTTGGTTAATGTGCCTGACGTTTGGTTCACAGTCTTTCTATGTTTTTCCTCTTATTTTCTTTCTCCCTCTCACTTGCGGACTGTTCTAAAAGGGTGTGACACACCAAGCAGCCCAGCACTCAATCCTTCCACTTAGAGATGTGCAGAAATATTATGCCTTGTTATAACAAGCTGGCTTTTCTCAGCCAAGCTGTGTGACAGATCCACAATGCCAGCAGAACTTTATGAAGTGCTAGGGACACCTTGTGGCTGCATGTGTCATTTCACATTTATTCCAAGGGCAGTGCACAAGTGCCTGGAAATGGACAGACACGCTGTACCTTTTATTTAAGGATTGTCTTACTACTTCATTTTAAATTGATTGAGCAGACAGCTTTACAACTTAAGCATTTAAAATTATTTGTTGAATTGTTTTTAGGCCTTTAAGTTTACTTGTATGCTGGCCACCATAGGGAACATTTTCATTCACACCAATAAAGGGGACTGGAATAATAATCAATGTGGATTAGAGGGAGCAATTTTACATATGCAGAGATGATCCATGATGCTGGAAAATATGGTGTAAGAGCCTATCTCCCTCTGCCTACTAGGATTTGCAATTAACTTGACTGCACATGTCTCTGGCTGCAAGAACTAAGCATTGGGGACTGGGCTCATTCACTTAGCAAAGCGATGCTGTGTCTAGTTTATCCTATCATATGCAAGACAAACTCCTTTGAGTGCCTATTCACACAGGGGTGACTTGCGCTCCGACTTGAGTCGCCTAAAGTCACCCCAAGTTGCTTGACATTTGAAATCCCATTGAAATGAATGGGAGCCGTCTTAATGTACACTACTGAAGTTGGAGCGACTTCAGAAAAGGTTCCTGTACTACTTCTAGGCAACTTCTATCCGACTTGTGCCCATAGAATTCAATAGAAGTCGCCTCCAAGTCTGATCCCCCAACTAAATGGAAGTGACTTTACATTTAAAAGAAAATAATTTATCCAGGGCAACCCCCTCCCTCCTTTCTCTGATTGGCCACAGGCAAAGTCGCCTGGCATAGTCAAGCTTGAAGTTGCCTGCAAGTTGCCCCCAAGTTGCCTTGAAGTTGCCTGTAAGTTGCCTCCAAGTTGCCTTGAAGTTGCCTGGCAAAGTTGCGCCAGAAGTCGGCTCGCCCCTGTGTGAATGCAGCCTTAGAAAAAAAATAAATATTTCCTAAAAGAAAAACATAGATTGCATCATTCTATATCATGCTAGTTTGCCTGTCTTCAATACCTTGAGTTACTAACCCACTACAATTATGCAGACAAGGGGTTCTGGCTAAAAATAAAGTATTGAAGAGGGTTAACATAATAACCAGGCAACCAGCATTTTCAGAAGAAGGTCTGCAGCTGTTTCTCTCTGTAGATCTACTACACACAATTGGATAATCAAAGGGAACACAACTTCATTTTGCTAAATGAACATTCTTTACTCTTTTATTTAATTAACCCCATAAAGTCTACTGGCTGGCAACAGTTGGATCTTTCATTTTATTGAATAAAATACTTTGCCACGTCTACCGACCACTGCAGGCTTGGTAATACAACTAACAACGTATGATGCTCATGACTTTATATATATATATATATATATATATATATATATATATACATATGTATATATATGTATATATATATATATATATATCTACCATATATATATTTTTTTTTTCTTTCTGGTTTGTTAATGCACTTGCCAAATATTTTGGGGTCTCTAACACTCCATCTATGTCTCATGCTGGAGACTCATTGATGTCACATAATTAAGATGACTTAAATGATGTTAACTCATTTGCATGTTTGAACAGTAACACACATTCTTTCTTTTCAATTTTAATGTTAGGTTTTTATGTGTATACATAATACTAAAAAAAAAATCAATGCAAATATGGTACGTCTTTAAGTCATTATAGTGTTTGAATGCAGAATACTAATATACTGTTCAAGAAGCCTTTGCACACATTTTTAGTGTCATTTAAATTGTTACTTTTCTGTTATGTTATTTATAGTGGTAGTTATTTGTTAACCAATTTGAGTTTTGGAACAAGCAACTGTTCTTGGTTTCAATAAGCCTTACTGTAATAATTTTAATTGCATTCCTACGTATAAAAGCCATAGACATATGCAGATGTACAAATGTACATTGCGTTTCAGATATCAGGTCTTTCATTTGCTAAAAATACTACTTTATTTAATGCAAAAAAAAAGGATGTCTGTGCAGTAACTTCATGACAGCCAATGTAATGTTGATTTTAACTAGTTTAGTACAACCCACAGAAGCTGGATTTTAATTGGCTGCTGTGGATTTGTGCACACTGTAGCATTAAATAAAGACATCTTCATCATATGATACAGTATCACACTGTATCTAGTTTAGATGATTATGAATTGAAAATGGGTACTATTTTGTCTGTTTTTTTTAAACACACAATAATTAATAATTATTTTTATATTCTACTGGCTCGGTTGGTACATAGTTTTTTTTGGATTTGCATTTGCCTTTTTCAATTAATGATATTTCATATAAAATAAAGTAAATGAGAAAATCAGAGCAGTTTTCTGACACAGCTGATTTCCTGCCTAGAAAACCTGCAGACCAAGTCAAAGACTTGTGAGCCTCCTGTAGCTCCATATGGTTGCACAGTGCAGAATGTGGATTATCTAATTTTCTGGGAATGTATGAATAATTTACATTTGTGACTATTAGGAGAGCTCTTTTATGGAAAATATTTTTTTGTTTTACGTTTACAGGTCCTTTGATGTTGCTGTTTATATAAATTGTGATTGTTGGCAAAAGGTAAAAATGAGTCTGTAAGCCACACTACTCAACAACTTGGTTATTATTTTATCAGCACATGTCACAGAACCTTGGGCAATTCAGGCTAAGCATATGATGAAAAAATGTATAAAAATATGTTACCTTTGGTAAAAACGACATGCCAAAATCATCACTACATCAGAAACTTAGGCAGCTGACATTATATGCAAATTTTGTATCAAAAAGTCGAGATTTGCTCCACCAATATGTAGGCCCTTGCGGTGGGTCACATGGCCAAGCTCAACCTGAAAAATACAGGATTGTGACAGTTTTATAGCACTATCCAAGTTCACAGCATTATCTTGTGAAGCTGCTCCTATCTACGGGCTGATAGGTAACATATCAGCATATCTGGTGGTAGTAAAGAACTTGAGACTGGTTGTTTAGTAGTCAATGTCTATCTTTTATATGACACTATATGAGTGTTGATGTGTAAGAAGCATTATACATAGGCATCACAGAATGTCTCACTTGGACCAATAATAGAAGCGCTGTCTAAGAAACATGCGGGGCTGCTTTAATTTGATCACTTTGGGCTCTTTTGTAAATTATTTAATTTATTACATTTTGTAATACAGTTATTTATTATTTGTAAAAAAACAAAACACTTTTTATATTGGATTATTGGATTGAATAAAATAATTGTTGAAATATTTGCCTTGGTTTATTCAATGTTTGCATCTCTTTTGATAAATTCTTCTGCTCTTACCATCTTTCAACCAACATCTGATCTCAAACATGATCGAATAAATAAGCATAACCTACCTGCAACAGTTTACATGGTTACTAGCTTATATCTTTTTTTATGGTATGGAAGAGATAGTGTTGTGTAAAAATATGTTTTATTTACTAAAACATGTTTTATTTTAAATGTTGTATGTGACAAATAAGTTCCATATATAAAAACAGACTGGCAATTCCATGATGCAATACCATCATTATTGTGTGACAGTAAGTGCAACCAAGATTTTTAAGGACTAAAAAGCCACTTCAGTTACATCCATGTACATTTGAGACACTGGGGGTTAATTATTAAAACTGGAGAGTACATAATCTGGTCCAGCTCTGCATAGAAACCAATCAGCTTCCAAGTTTTATTGTCAAAGCTTATTTGAACAAGCTGAAGTTAGAAGCTGATTGGCTGCCATGCACAGCTGCACCAGATTCTGAGTGCACCAGTTTTAGTACATCAATCCCACTGAGACAGACAAGCCTCTTGAAGGAGCAGGTCCCCAAGATAGACAACATTTATGACGTCCTTGGGTTTGAGTGGTGATATCTGAATGGTGCCTGTAGCTGATAAAAAAAAAAGAAAAAGATAAAAGTGGTCTTAGCGGCGGAGTCGCCGCAAGATCACTTTTATCAGCGGCGGGAGAGGTGCCCCCCCTCCCGCCACTTTCCCGTAATCTCCGCCGCTTATCGGACCCGCCGGCGGAGATGATTGGATCCATCCCCCCCAGTGTCCGTGAGCCGAGTGAGCGGCTCCATAACACAGCGGGGCGGAAATTATGTCAGAAGTCACGTCCGCCCAACGTTCTTAACCACTTGCCGACGGCTGATCGGCAAATGACGGTGACAGAGTGGCTCTGTAACGCGGATCGCCATCATAGGCACGCGCTCACTGTGTTCGGGGGGCCCAGGGAGCGGGTGCGGCGGCTTCGATTGCCGCCAGCTACCTGCGATGCCCCCCCCCCCGGAGTGAAGGAACGGAGGTCCGTGTAAGTAAACACGGACCTCCGTTCTGTGAAGGGGGAAGGGCTGTGATCACTGTGATTCATGTACAGGAAGGCTGTGACCACTTCCCTTCTCCTGTTAGGGCAGTCCCCCCACAGTTAGAACACACCCAGGGAACATAGTTAACCCTTAGAGCTCCCCCTGCAGGTTAACCCCTTCACTGCCAATGGCATTTACACAGTAATCAGTGCATTTTTATAGCACTGATCGCTGTATAAATGCCAATGGTCCCAAAAAAGTGTCAAAATGTTCCGACATGCCCGCCCCAATATTGCAGTACCGCTAAAAATCGCAGATCGCCGCCATTTCTAGTAAAAAATAAAAAAAATAAAAACCCCAAAAATGAATTATCATCATCCGTAAACGCGACCACTTTTGCGCAAACCAATCAATAAACGCCGATTGCGATTTTTTTTATCGCAAATATGAGGAAGAATATAAATTGGCCAAAAACGGTGAAAAAAAATGATTTTTTATATTTTTTTTTTGGATTTGTATTTTAGCAAAAAGTAAGAAATTTGGGGTTTTTTGCAAAATTGTCGCTCTTCTTTTGTTTATAGCGGCGATCAGAAATGACGCAGAGGTGATCAAATACCACCAAAAGAAAGCTCTATTTGTGGGAAAAAAAGGACGCAAATTTAGTTTGGGTACAACGTCACACGACCGCGCAATTTTCAGTTAAAGGGACGCAGCGCCGAATCGCAAAAAGGGCTCCGGTCCTAAAGCTGGAAATCCTTCCGGGGCTGAAGTGGTTAAAGGGCCCATTTTTTTTTTTTTGGGGCTGTAATTTTTTTCAATTTTTTTATTTATTTTTTTTGCATTTTAGTATAAATATGAGATGTGAAGTCTTTTTGACCCCAGATCTCATATTTAAGAGGACCTGCCATGCTTTTTTCTATTACAAGGAATGTTTACATTTCTTGTAATAGGAATAAAAGTGATCAATTTTTTTTTTCTTAAAAAAGAACAGTGTAAAAATAAAAAGTAATAATAAATAATTAAAAAAAAAATTTTAAGTGCTCCATCCCACCGAGCTCGCGTGCAGAAGTCCCGCCCACATATGAAAACGGTGTTCAAACCACACATGTGAGGTATCGCCGCAATCATTCGAGCAAGAGCAATCATTCTAGCACCAGACCTTCTCTGTAACTCAAACCTGCTAACCTGTAGAATTTTTTAAACGTTGCCAATGGAGATTTTTAAGTTGCAAAGTTTGTCGCCATTCCACGAACGGACGCAATTTTGAAGCATGACATGTTGGGTATCATTTTACTCGGCGTAACATTATCTTTTACAATATGGAAAAAGTGGCCTATCTTTACTGTTTTCTTATTTTTTAACTAAAAAAACTGAATTTATTTAAAAGAAAGCACGCTTGGTAGACCGCTGCGCAAATATGGTGTGACATAAAGTTTTGCAATGACCGCCATTTTATTCTCTAGGGTGTTAGAAAAAAAACAATATATAATGTTTGGGAGTTCTAAGTAATTTTACAGCAAAAAAAACTGTTTTTAACTTGTAAACACCGAACCCAAAAAACAGGCCTGGTTGGTAAGTGGTTAAGGTAGTACAGATGATAGACTACTAGGGATGGGCACGCGGTTCGAGTCAAACATTCGCCTGTTCGTCGAGTTTAGAACATTATGGGGCTTTCACAGCGACTTCACCATCGCGGATCGCCCCATAATGCATTGCCACAGACAGTGCACACAGCTCCTCCTCCATGGGAGGGCTGCCGCCATCTGCACTGGCTTTGTTTTGACAGTTTATTTATAGTGCAGGCCCATGTTGAGGGCATGTAGCCTAGTACGGTTCAGAAGGCAGGTTGCATGCTCGAATAAGGGTCTGGTTTGGATTTTAGGGGGGACCGCACGTCAATTTTTTTTTTAATTTTGGCGTGGGGTTCCTCTTACAATCCAAACCAGACCCGAAGGGCCTGGAATGGACTGAGAGGGGACCCCACGCAAATTTTTTCAGTGATTTTTCTGTATATTGCCTGTAGCCGGCAATACATTACAGCCACGATAATAAATGACAATTTTTCCTTCACAAATGTAATTTTGCTCTGGCTATGTTCTAAACATCACAGCGGTGCACCCTTTTACAGGCAGACTAAGGGGACCTCACCAGCACATTATTTAAAGGAATATTTCATTTTTATTGTTTCACTTTAAGCATTATTAAAATCACTGCTCCTGAAAAAACGATTGATCCAAAAACTTTTCCCCTAGGGCCATTAAAATTTTTCATGTTCGGGTCCCATAGACTTTAACCACTTCAATACCAGGCACTTAGGACACTTCCCGCCCAGACCAATTTTCAGCTTTCAGTGCTGTTGCGATTCGAATGAGAATTGCGTGGTCGTGCGACGCTGCACCCAAACAAACTTTTTGTCATTTTGTTCCCACAAATAGAGCTTTCTTTTGGTGGTATTTGATCACCCCTGCTGTTTTTATTTTTTGCGTTATAACAAAAAAAGACCGAAAATTTTGAAAAAAAAAAAAAATTTTTCTTTGTTTCTGTCACAAAATTTGTATAAAGTACATTTTCTCCTTCACTGACGGGCACTGACATGGCTACACTGATGGGCACTGATGAGGCTACACTGACGGGCACGTCACATCGGAGTAGTCACGGGTAGTCACATCGGTACAGTCACGGGCAGTCACTTCCTCTTTTACATGAAATATGTTTAAAACACTGTCTTTGTTTCTTTTTAAAAAAAAAAAAAAGTTTTAAAAGCCAGAAAAAAACAATATTGCGTTTTTTATTTTTGTCGTCCCCACTAGTTTATGGTGGTTTTCTTTCGAGATAAACACCCTTGTTTTACTGTTTTTCAAACAAACCCACGTCGCAGCGTGCTGGTGCGTTAAGAGTAAGCTTAGCGTTGTCGTGACTTTCGACTTTTAACCAGACCCGCCCT
>BLSH010536195.1:203804-213858 GCA_018402905.1 Glandirana rugosa | reverse complement strand
AAAGAGGACGACGACAGACGACCACCTCGACGAGGTCCACGAGTGTAAACTTTCACGCTGCCTTCGCAGGCGCTTCAGTTCTGCTCTCAGCTTGTAGAGCTTCTCTCTCTCCCTATTCAGGACTTTACTCCCGGCCACCACTCGCTCCCGAATGGCCTCCGAGCCTTCATCCTCACCAGGGGCAGAGAGATCCCCAGCCATGGCTTGCATGGGGGCAGGCATGTCACCCGACAGTCCAGGGGATGGCTGTGAGCTTCCAGCAGTGGAGGCCTCCATGGCCTCCCCAGGAGGGGGCCACCAGGGCGGGGAGAGATTTCACCAAACTCCCCTCTCACACAGAGCACCTGGAGCAGCTCCACCAGCAGACAGCAGCAGGAGAAACTCCTCCCTCCTGACACACCTGTGATCAATGATGGAGCACTATTCCCCCCACTGATACCAATGATGGGGCACTATTCCTCCCACTGACACCAATGATGGGGCACTATTCCTCCCACTGACACCAATGATGGGGCACTATTCCTTCCCATGACACCAATGATGGGGCACTATTCCTTCCCATGACACCAATGATGGGGCACTATTCCTCCCACTGACACCAATGATGGGTCTAACTTTTTACCAACGTATATAAATGTCTGGCATGCGCCAATAACAAATAGAAATAAAATGTTTGCGGCACGCGGCAGGGAGGGGATTCCCGGCCTGTGAGTGAAGGCCAAAAAAATAGCCCAAAATTTCCCAAATTATTTTGTCTCTTTATTGTGGTAAAAACGTCAATTAAGATCAACAAACCTATAAAGAAAGTTTCTTTCTTCAGCTGTTTATCTGACCTTGTTTTTTATTTTGTTTTATTTTTAGCCCTTCTCTTGTGCCCCCCCCCCCCCCCCGACCAGCAGAGTGCATTGTGGGTAACGGGCATTGCCTGCGATTCGTTACGCGATGTCACATAGATTTATGTGTGACAATTTGGCTATAGACCCCAGCAATGGGCTCAGTAGGAAGCTGAACAGCCTTTGGCTCTCATCCCCCCCCATCCCCCGCAGGGCCTGTATGAGGCCTTTGTGGCCGTTCCTTGAGAATCCCCTGCCAGCCATGAATCCAATGCTAATGAGCCCCATTCTCTGCCCGTTTAATGATCTCCCTTCCTTTTTACTTGGCATTAACCCCTTCGCCGCTACAGTGACCCACATGGGGAAGGTGGTGTGGGGGGGGGGGGGGTAAATAGATTTTCAGTATTTATTGTAGATATCAGCGAGGTGCTGGGCTTGGAAATCTGTGATGGAAACCATCGAACGTCCCCCTAGCAGCTCATCGCTTCGCACATTTCGGCAAAACTCCCATCTGTGCAACGCAAACCGCGGCGTTCAATGCATGCGCGGCACTTCCATGGGTCACATGACCTCAGACCGCGCTCTCCACCCATTCCTTGGTTGGCCAGAGCTGCATAGACGGCGGCAGAAGTCTAATATCTGTAGAGGGTCCAACATCACCATGGCCCATCAATAAAAATAAAATCTGGGCCCCTCGGGTCACCGTGTTACTATTTACAATATTTTATTACCAATAATTCCTATAATATCATTTTTGATTTATCATTATTACCATTCTAGTATTTTATTATATTATTTTAAAGACATTTACCAATAATGCCAATAATATAATTTTATTATTATTAATAGTATTAATAATAATGATAATAATAACAATAATAATATTAACACCGCTCTAGCATTTATATTTCTAGTATATTATTTTAAAGTTGTTCACCAATAATTTCTATAATATAATTGTATTATTATTATTATTATTAGTAATAATATTATTATTACCATTCTCTTATATTTTATATTATATTATTTTAAAGGTGTTCACCAATAATGCCAATAGTAACATTGTACTATTGTTATTATTATTACCATTCTAGTATTTTTATTATATTATTTTAAAGGCATTTACCAATGATGCCAATATTATTATTATTAATAATAATAATATTTTACCATTATAGTATTTTTATTTTTATTATATTATTTTAAAGGCATTTACCAATAATGGCAATAATATAATTGTATTATTATTAATAGCATTAATAATAATGATAATAATAACAATAATAATATTAACACCGCTCTAGTATTTTTATTTCTATTATATTATTTTAAAGTGGTTCACCAATAATTCCTATAATATAATTTTATTATTATTATTGTTATTAATAATAATATTATTATTACCGTTCTGTTATTTTTTTACATTATATTATTTTAAAGGTGTTCACCAATAATGCCAATAGTAAAATTTTACTATTGTTATTATTATTACCATTCTAGTATTTTTATTATATTATTTTAAAGGCATTTACCAATGATACCAATATTATTATTATTAATAATAATAATAATAATATTTTTACCATTCTAGTATTTTTATTTTTATTATATTATTTTAAAGGCATTCACCAATAATGACAAAAATATAATTGTATTATACTTATTATTATTTTTATTATTGTTATTACCATTGTAGTATTTTTACTTTATTATTTTAAAGGCGTTCACCAATAATGTCAATAATATTATTTAATATTATTATTATTATTATTATTACCATTGTAGTATTTTTATTTCTATTATATTATTTTAAAGGTGTTCACCAATAATGCCAATAGTAACATTTTTATTATTATTATTATTATTATTATTTGTATCATTATTATTAACATTCTAGTATTTTCATTTTATTATTTTAAAGGCATTCGCCAATAATATTATCTTAATATTATTATTATTATTATCATTCTAGTATTTGTATTTCTATTATATTATTTAATAGTAACTTTTAGTATTATTATTATTTTATTCTTCTTCTTATTATTATTAATAATAATAATACTAATGATGTTGTTATTATTATTATTATTACTATTCTAGTATTTTTATTTTTATTATATTATTTTAAAGGCATTTGCCAATAAAGACAATTATATAATTTTATTATACTTATGATCATTATTATTTTTATTATTATTACCAATCTCATATTTTTATTATATTATTTTAAAGGCGTTCCCCAATAATGTCAATAATATTATTTTAATGGTATTATTATTATTACCATTCTAGTATTTGTATTTAAATTATATCATTTTAAAGGTGTTCACCAATGATGCCGATAATATTATTTTATTATTATTATTATTATTATTACATGCTAGTATTTTTATTTATATTATATTATTTTAAAAATGTTCACTAATAATGGCAATAGTTACATATTATTATTATTATTATTACTATTTTATTGTTATTATTTTTAATAATTTAATTTAATTTTTTTAATTTAATAATAAATAAAAAATTGTATTACCATTCTAGTATTTTTATTTTTATTATATTATTTTAGTAACATTTTGCTATTGCTATTATTATTACCATTCTAGTATTTTTATTATATTATTTTAAAGGCATTCATCAATAATGACAAAAATATGATTTTATTATACTTACGATTATTATTATTTTTATTACCATTCTAATATTTTTATTTTATTATTTAAAGGCGTTCACCAATAATGCCAATAATGCCAATAATATTATGTTCATATTATTATTACTATTACCATGCTAGTATTTTTATTTATATTATATTATTTTAAAGATGTTCACTAATAACGCCAATAGTTACATTTATTTTTTATTATTATTATTTATTGTTTTTTATTATTATTATAATTATTATTGATAATAATACTACTACTACTAATAATAATAATAATAATCATATTTTTATTACCATTCTAGTATTTTTATTATATTATTTTAGTAACATTTTATTATTATTATTGTTGTTGTTGTTGTTGTTGACGTTGTTGTTGTTGTTAATAATAATAATAATATTAATAATATTGTTACCATTTTAGTATTTTTATTATATTATTTTAGTAACATTTTATTATTATTATTATTGTTGTTGTTGTTGTTAATAATAATAATAATAATAATATTATTACCATTTTAGTATTTTTATTTTTATTGTATTATTTTAGTAACATTTTATTATTATTATTATTGTTGTTGTTGTTGCTATTAATAATAATAATAATAATAATAATAATAATATAAATCCTGTATAATAATAATATTACCATTCTAGTATTTTTATTATATTATTTTAAAGGTGTTCCTTGACCAATAAAGACAATAATATTTTATTATGACTATGAAACGAATTCTGAAAACGCGTTAAATGAATTCAAGTGAACAAATTGATGTAAATAACGAATGTTTTCGCTCTGCACATGCCTAGTGTGGTCAGTGAGACAGAACATAGGAAAGTTCGCATGTATTGCAGAGATCTCTGGTATATAGATAAATAGATAAATAGATAGAGATCGATCATTTTTTGTAACCCTTCTGCTGCTGTGTTAGTAAATCGCATTATACGGGGGGAGGTCTTGCTGTGCTTGGGGGGTCATAAAACCACAATTAGAAAAGCCTGTGGCCTTGCAGTTTCCTGTGCAGTGCAGTACCACCTGTGGACAGCAGGGGCAGTGTGACCCTCCCTCCCCATTACTGATACATTGCACTCCATTTATGTTCCCAGAAGTTTCTTTCTGTGGATGGATTTCTGATTTATTATTTGGGTCTGCGCAGCGTCTGGCGGTTGGGTGATGCTGCGCAGCGTCTGGCGGTTGGGTCTGCGCAGCGTCTGGCGGTTTATATACAATGGTGACAAGTGTTGGTTTAGAGGTGGATGGTGGAACATTCCTTACCGAGCCGTCCTATCAGATCGTCCGTCTCCTCCTTCCATCTAATAAACTTCTTCTAATAACTGTTTGGCGGCCTTGTCTCCGGGACAGAAGCGGGCACCTCTCTCCGCCGGGTGGGGCGAGGGTTTGGTGAATCTCATCTCTTGTCACACAGATGCCAGCTCTTCACTCTTTTTATATCCAATATAGAAGAAGATGGCGGCCGTACTCTCTACCGTAAGGCCCAGGAACGGGCGTGCCCGCTACGCCATGTTGGCACCGTGATTTTCACGCAACTCTGCGTGCCGCACGGGGCAGCCCATTCACTTATGATCCTTTTCAGGCGACAAAGCTTCATGCGATTTCTGAAGGCGTGGTTTACCGTGATCCTGTTGCGCGACAATTGCGTTTTTGGGGTAATGGCGCCCAAATCGCGCGCAGCGACTGTGCCTGATGTGAAGTTTAAACGACCTCTTTAACCACTTCACGCCCGGCCTATAGACAAATGACTCCCCCCCCCCCCCCGACTGTCAGAATGCGCCGATCGCGCGGCCACGGGCCCCACGCAGTGGCGCGATATGTCACCGACCATGTCCCAGCCAATGAGTGATAGGAGAACCACCTCGCTGCTGGTACCATGTGACCGCCCCGACGAATCACAGCAGGTCACATGACAGTAGTAAGGAACGGATGGCTTCCTTTCATGCCATTCATTGTGTACAGCTGTATTGTTGCTAGCTGTGATTGGTCACAGTGATCACATGGTACAGATAGGGCCAACCACAGCTCATCTGTACCGAGTGATTAGCTTTGGCCAATCACAACAAAACAGACTGAATGATTCAAATCCATTCAGTGAAATGCTTGCTTATAGCAATGTAATTCATTGCTATAAGCCAGTGGTTCTCAACTCCGGTCCTCGGGACCCACCAACAGGCCAGATTTTAAGTATTACCTTGGGGAGATGCAGACTAGAATACTGCAATCACTGAGCAGCAAATTGGATCACCTGTGATGCATTTCAGTTATCCTGAAAAACTGGCCTGGTAGTGGGTCCCGAGGACCGGAGTTGAGAACCACTGCTATAAGCAATCATAATGTGTAAAAAAAAACAAAAAACTTATCACCTTCCCAGAGTAGTACAGTGTTATTATGGTAACATTATATTATTATTATTATTTATAATTTAAAAAAAACTATAAAAAAGTAATAAAAATAAAAAAGTAATAAAAAAATATATATATATTTTTTTATTTATTTATTTAAAAATATATAATTTATATATATATATATATATATATATATATATATATTTTTTTTTTTTTTTTTTTTTTTTTCAATTATCCCTGTCTCTGTCACATCAGTTATATGATGATGCTGTACTGCACTAGTTACAGTTCGTAAATAAAAAAAAAAGTGACTTTTTTTTTGAATTTCTTAATTTTTAATATTTATATTTTTTATATATATATTTAAATATATATATATATATATATATTCAAATTAAATATAACCTTTTTTTTCATGCTCTTATCAGTCAATGTCCCTGTTCCATGTCCCTGTCACATCAGTTATATGATTATGCTGTACTGCACTGGTGACAGTTCGTTAATAAAAAAAAAAAAAGTGACTTTTTTTTCATTTCTTAATTTTCCAAAAAATGATGACAAAAAAATGACAACTTCAAAAAACTCGCCATGCCTCTTACTAAATACCTTGGACTGTCTACTTTCCAAAAGGGATAATTTGAGGGATATTTGTACTGTCCTGGGGTTTTCAGGCTTCAAGAAATGAGATCGGCCCTTAGTACATCAGGACTGATCGATTTTCAGATATATCCCATAGTTTGTGGACTCTATAACTTTCCGACAGACTAAATAATATTCACTAATTTGGGTCATTTTCACCAAAGAAATGATGCAGAATACAATTTTGGCCTAAATGTATACAGAAATATTATTTATTTGCAAAATTTTATAACAGAAACAAAGAAAATGCAGGTTTTGTTTCATAATTTTCGGCCTTTTTCCATTTATTTAGCAAAAAAAATAAATAAATACAATTTTAAAAAAATCACCAAAATAAAGCTTTATTTGTGTAAACAAAATACTAAAAACTTTGGGTACAGCGTTGCATAGACCGCGCATAGAGTTTGGTTTTGGTGGTATTTGATCACCTCGGCATTTTTTTATTTTTTTATTTATTATTATTATTATAATTTATTTTGTAAGTGAAAAAAGACCCAAAATTTTGAAAAAAAAAGAACCAATATCTTCTTACTTTCTGCTATAAAACACATCCAATAAAAACATTAAAAAAAAAATCTAATTTCTTTATAAATTTTGGCCAAAATGCATTCTGCTACATGTTTTTGATAAAAAAATAAAAAAAATCCCAATAAGTGTATATTGATTGATCTGCGTGAAAATTATAGCTTTTACAAACTACGGGATGTATACTGGGATTTTTAATTAATTTTTTTTATTCTATAATACTAATGGCGGTGATCGGCGACTTATAATGGGACTGCAATAGTGCGGCAGGCAATCTGACACTAACTGACGCGGGGGGGGGGAGAGACTGCGTAATGGCCACTGACATTAATACAGTGATCAGTCCTAAAAAAAAATGCACTGTCACTGTACTAATGACACTGGCTAGGAAGGGGTTAAACATCAGGGGCGCTGAAAGGGTTAAATATGTGCCTAGCCAGTGATTATGTGTGTAAAATGCGCTGCTTTTTACTAATGAGGCTTTGCAGGGATGAGAAGCTGACAGATTGTTCCCTCTGTACAGAGCTCTGTGTTGTTTATCAACACAGAGCTCTGGGCTGTGATTGGACACCGCCGATCAGCAGGTCCCAGCCTTAAATCATTGGCCAGGACTTGCTGACGGGCTCCCATTGTGTACAAGCACAGCGGGTGTCGGCTGGGAGGAGAGCAGGCTGCTCCCTTATTCTGGTATGGCTGGCCATACACAGAACCATTTTCAGTTGATTCTTGCTGGGTGCCCAATGGATTCCCCTTATTTGCAGGGATCTCCTTTTACTTCCTGTTGTGGCTGTGGGGCAGGAAGTGAAGTTAAATCTCCCCAATGGGACACAAATGGCAAACAAAAACTGACAGGGGTTATAATCCTCTCTCTAAAATATAAAAAAAAAAGCTTTGCCTGTAGTTCTACTTTAATTCCCTCTAGCGTTCTCTGTACACATTGTTACAAAGACATATGTTTTACCTATGCTCCTCTGCTCCTTCTATTGGCCATAATCAATTGCGGGTCTGCTGCGAGGCAAACTAGGCGTTTGTCTTGGGCAGCTTTTTTTAAGGGGGGGCGGCCCCCAGGCGACCTCACTATAGTCGAATGACAGCTACAATGCGGTCGTCCAGTTCTGGGAGGGCATCTCCCAGAACTGCGCCCCCTTGCACGTCCACTGCCCTTCGGACACAGCTGATCACAGATCGGGGTAAAGAACCGATCAAAGAGGATCTTTACCACGTGATCAGCCGTGTCCAATTACAATCACTGTGTTGTCACAAGGGGTGGGGGTCTCAGGGTGATGTCACCGGATGGCCATGCCCCACAGCTATATAAGAACTGGCAGACAACGGAGCTGACACAACAGTGGGAGCTAACATTGAAGGAGGACCTTTTTTTCATTTTTAGTGGGTCGGGGGCAGCAGAAGACATAATTTCGCTGGAGGGAGAAGACCGGAGGAAGCAGACATCAGAGGAGGGAGAAGACCGGAGGAAGAAGACATCATCTGAGGGAGAAGACAGCAGAGGGAGAAGACCGGAGGAAGAAGACATCACCTGAGGGAGAAGACCGGAGGAAGAAGACATCACCTGAGGGAGAAGACAGCAGAGGGAGAAGACCGGAGGAAGAAGACATCACCTGAGGGAGAAGACCGGAGGAAGAAGACATCACCTGAGGGAGAAGACCGGAGGAAGAAGACATGTTGAAGCTACGATGGGAGACATTATTCGTTATTAATAAAGGACTTGTCCGACTGTTTTTTGTAACACTACACTTCTTTTTTTTGTGAATGGGTAGGGCTACGATATACCCCATACTTATTCACATGGGGGAGGCTGGGATTGGGGACGATCAACATGGGATAAGGTGCTTTGGGGTGGGGGGGGGGGCGCAAAGCCCATCCCCCCCATGTTGAGGGCATGCGGCCTGGTATGGTCCAGGGGGGGGGGGGGGGCGCTCGCTCGTCCCTCCCTTTCCTGACATGCCTGGTTGCATGCATGGATAAAGGTCTGGCATAGATTTTTTTTTTTGAGTGTGGTTCCCTTTCAGGATTCTCAGCGCATGAGTCGCATGCCACAAGTCTGATCAGTGAAGATGGTGATTCGACTTGGATGCGACTTACATTCCAATCAATGGGCTGAAATCAGACCCAAGTCACACCAAAGTAGTGCAGGAACCTTTTTCAAAGTTGGACCGACACAAGTTAAGACGGCTCTCATAGGGAACCATTGATTTTGACATGCCATGCGACTTGCGCTCTCGAAGCCGGAGCGTATGTCAGATCAGTGTAAAACGACTATAAATTTATAAAGAATTTTGAAGAAACTAAGAAAACCTGTTTTTTTTTTTTCAAAATTTTCAGTCTTTTTTCATTTATTTAGCAACAAATGGAAACCCCAGTTGTAATTAAATACCATGAAAAAGAAAGCTCTATTTGTGTGAAAAAAATTATAAAAATGTAATTTGGGTACAATGTTAGATGGGCACGCAATTGTCATTTAACCCATGACAGCGCTGAAAGCTGAAAGTTGGCCTGGGCAGGAAGAGGGTGAAAGTGCCCGGTATGGAAATGGTTAATGACCATTGGGGGGACATCTTCAAATGTTAGGCCATTTGGAGAAGCGGGGAGGGTGACTCCATACGAATGGCCATGGTTTGGGCCATGGGATGTCCAACAAGCTCATAGAGGTGTGACGGTCGGGGTCTACAAGTTCTTGGCCATATAGCGCGGCTTACGCTAAGGTTACGGGGCAGTAAGTTTGCAGCGGAGCCCCTCCAGTGCCCGTTCTCCATAGAAATATTTTGGTCGTTCCCCTTTAATAAACGTCCCTAGGACTGTGGCGCGGCATTCTGTGGCGTGAGAGCGTTTTGTTCCTCAGTTACGGCAGAAAAGCTCTCAGGCGTCGGACATCTGTTTGATTCTCCTCGGAGTGGTCTTAGTTCCTGCCATTCAGCCGGGTAAATGGAGCACTTTGGGCCCTGCGGCAGGGTGCCGTAGGGTACCGGGTTTGGTACCGGTAAGCATACCTCAGTGGGAGGGGCGAAGAGGT
>BLSH010536195.1:168033-179684 GCA_018402905.1 Glandirana rugosa | reverse complement strand
GCCCCCCCCCCCCCCCCGACAGATCCATATTGATATATTCTGCAGATGATCCCAACCCTGCCCTGCAGACCATCGCTCTGTTTTTCCATCTCCTGCATTCCCTCTACAGATCAGCTGTAGAAGTGAGGGAAGTCTCTCTGGCTCCTCCACCTGTGCCGAGGTTTTGGTTATGTAATTTGCCCACTTACCCACCTCACCGCATTGACCTCAAGCAAAGCACAGAGCTGCAGCTGCGTCACATGACCCCCCCTCTGCACGGCTCCCACCGGGAGAGGAAACCTCTCTTCTCTCTTCTCTCTTCTCTCGCTGCAAAACTTCCACTGAGCCGATTGCCCCACCGCTGGAAAACGACAAGAGAGTCCGGCCGGGGTGCCATTTTTATAGTTTTTTTTTTTTTAATTTTTAGAGCTTAAAATGTTTCCTTTTGGTGGGATTGTCTTGCAAATATGATTTTATTTTTTTATACTGCGCGATGCAATCACTTTCCTTCTGGTTTGGTTCGTTATTTTAACCACTTCACCCCGGGAAGGTTTTCCCACTGTAGGACCAGAGCACTTTTTGCGATTCGGCACTGCGTCGCTTTACTGACAATTGCGCGGTCGTGCGACGTTGTACCCAAAATGAAATTTGCGTCCTTTTTTTCCCACAAATAAAGCTTTCTTTTGGTGGTATTTGATCACCTCTGCGTCATTCTGATCGCCGCTATAAACAAAAAAAGAGCAACAATTTTGCAAAAAAACCCCAAATTTCTTACTTTTTGCTAAAATACAAATCCAAAAAAAAATGTATTCATCGGTTTTGGCCGATTTATATTCTTCCTCATATTTTTGGTACAAAAAAAATCACAATCGACGTTTATTGATTGGTTCTGCGCAAAAATTGCTGCGTTTACAAACCATGAAGATTAATTTATGGCGTTTTTACAATTTTTTTTTCTAGTAATGGCGGCGAGCTGCGATTTTTAACTGGACTATGATATTTCAGCAGACATGTTGGACACTTTTTTGGGACCAATGACATTTATACAGCGATCAGAAATTTAAATTTTCACTGATTACTGTGTAAATGTCATTGGCAGGGAAGAGGTTAACTGTGTTCCCTAGGCGTTCTAACTGTATGGGGGCTGGGCTGCCAGGGGCACCAGAGATCTAACTGATCCCAGTGACAGGAATCAGTAGATCTCTTAGATGCCGCCTGACAGAGGGGGGAACCGCCGTGTTTACATCGGCAGTACCCCTTTCTTTCCCTCTGGCCGCTCATCGCAGCCTGCCGGTGGACATCGGGTCCACCCGAGCCGCGGGCACACTCCTCCAGAGTGCGGTGGGCATGAGAGCGCACCGGTGGCGGCACGCTCTCGCCCCCTAGCTGTGCGTCCACAAATCGCCGCTTATTTACAGCGATTCGCCACGCTGCCACAGTAAATATACTGTGCACGGTCGGGAACCGGTTAACAACCTGGCGATCACTCACAGTAATACCACTGCAAGCAGGCACCAGGTATGGGCACAAACCGCACAATCCTGTACATGTATGTGACGGCCTTCTTGCAGGTTTGGGGTGCCCCCTGCCCACCTGTGCTGTGATTGGACACAGCATGAGTTTGTCAACAGGTTTCAGGCAATGATTTTGACTGTGATATGGGAGCGGGGGGCAGAGTCCCGCTGTCTGTGTCCATGGAGGCAGCAGCGGGACTCGGGAGCGAACCCACACGGGTGCCCCCATGGAAAGCGGCTTTCCCTGGGAGCACCCAATGAAGAGCAGGGGCCAGCAGGGAACCCCAGAAGAGGATGATGAGGGCTGCTCTGTGCAAAACCATCACATAGAGGAGGTAAATATAGGCAGGTTTATTATTTTTATATTTAAAAAAAACAAAGCTTTATAACCACTTCTCAGGTTGCTTGACATGCAGAAGAATGAAACAGATTAAATACAAAAGTAACGCTATAAGTTTGTATCTCTCTATCTCCCATCTGAACAATGTTTATAAACAATGTTACTTTGTATCTCTCTATCTCCTGCCTGATCAAAGTATATAAACAATGTTACTTTGTATCGCTATCTTCTGCCTGAACAATGTTTATAAACATTGTTACTTTCTATCGCTATCGTCTGCCTGAACAATGTTTATAAACATTGTTACTTTCTATCGCTATCGTCTGCCTGAACAATGTTTATAAACAATGTTACTTTGTATCTCTCAATTTCCTGTCCTGTGTGACCAAGCCCCGGTAGGTGGGGCAAACCATGTCAGGGGGCGTGGCCAGAGAAGCGATAACTGAGGCCATACAGAGCCATATCCACATCTGAAGCACTCCTACCTCACATCCCACCAAAAGAAAGCTCTATTTGCCTGAAACAATGATATAAATGTAATTTGGGTACAGCGGTGCATTACCACGCAATTGCCAGTTAAAGTAGCGCAGTGCCAAATAGCAAACAATGGCCTGGTCATGAAGGGGGTAAAACCTTCCGGAGGTGAAGTGGTTAAAAGAGAAATTGCAGCCATCTATCAGTATCCTGCTAATGCATCCAGCAACAACTGTGCAGCATTCAACCAATGCCCATTAATCGGAGATGTGTGTTTATCCTCCATAGGCAGACATTACAGAGCTCCTCACATGTGCGCTGGGTGTGTCTGCCCTTTCATGCCTCACCAATCAGATCTGAACTTCCATGGCAGGCTTGAAACTGATTGGCGGTTGCGATTAAATCATTCTAACTGTACTTCTGATGCTTTGATACATCCTGCTTTCTGTATGAGAGACAGAGAGGAGCCTGCAGAGGGCGTGCTTGGGGACCCCTCTCCTACAGCACAAGCCGGGGGTTCCTAGATCACCAGACTGCCAGCAAAAGGGAGCGAGTGGTATAAAAAGTGAAGTATTGAGCTGCGTTCCCTGCCCATATCTTGAGGTTTAATTTTCATTCTGGACTGGGGTGGGGTTGATGGACTTTAAAGGAGACACAGCGGTGCTATACCTGGGTGCACCTACAGAGGGGGCCCTTGCTCTCAGGTAATCAAGCCTCTATTAGGAAAGGTGAGCTCAGGAGGCTTCTATCCTTCAGAAACCAGACTTCATCACAGTCCATTTGACCATAGGCATGCACAGGGGGTGTGCCAGGTGTGCCTAGGCACACCCTAATCGCTATGTGTGTTGCTGATTCCCCCTACTTCCTGGACCCCCCTTGTTGGCCCACCCTGCCCTGCAGCGCTGCTGGCTTCCCTCCTCTCTCCCCAGCTGCTTCAGGGGGTGTTCCAGGATGAAGAGCAGGGGAAGGGGCTTCTAAATGAGCACACTCGCTCACTGTGTCCATTCATAACTGAAGCATAGTAAACAGTGTTTAGTATGCTTAAGTTTGTGAATGAACAAGAAGCCATTCAACGCAGAGTGCTTCCCATTCATTCACTGCCCCATGCAGCTGAGGCTACAGAGAAAGGCATGCGTGTTTGAGCTTTGGGGTGCAACACCCTAATGCAATAGGCTGCCCACACCTACGCCTTTGGCCATTATGTAACCCAACTGGGGGGGAAATTGGAAATATTCCCCTTGCCCAACCATAGAGGGTTCTTTTAAAACTCTACAAAAAAAATCTGAAAATGTGTGCACAGAAGTAAATATGAATCTCCCATGAGGAGTCCCAGATAAGGAGCACCATTAATGAAGAATTATATCTGCAGATTAGGCTGGAGCTGTCCTGGGGTCTTCAAACTAAAAGCCTTTAGCGCCATCTGCTGTCTGATAGAGAGTAGGACCAGCCCAGCGTAATGCAGAACAGTGGTCCTCTACTCCGGTCCTCAGGACCCACCAACAGGCCAGATTTTAAGTATTACCTTGGGGGAGATGCAGACTAGAATAAGGCAATCACTGAGCAGCAAATGATATCACCTGTGATGTATTTCAGTTATCCTGCAAACCTGGCCTGTTAGTGGGTCCTGAGGACCGGAGTTGAGAACCATTGCTGTAGAACAGGGATATGCAATTAGCGGACCTCCAGATGTTGCAGAACTACAAATCCCATGAGGCATAGCAAGACTCTGACAGCCACAAGCATGACACCCAGAGGCAGAGGCATGATGGGACTTGTAGTTTTGCAACAGCTAGAGGTCCGCTAATTGCATATCCCTGCTGTAGAAGATAGAGTTACAATACGATGTGATACAAGAGAGATCAGAGGGCCCTGCTCATATAATATATATATATATATATATATATATATGTATATATACAGTTGTGCTCATAAGTTTACATACCCTGGCAGAATTTATGATTTCTTGGCCATTTTTCAGAGACTATGAATGAGAACACGAAAACTTTTCTTTCACCCATGGTTGGTGTTTGGCTGAAGCCATTTATTATCAATCAACTGTGTTTACTCTTTTTATATCCTAATGACAACAGAAACTCCCCAAATGACCCTGATCAAAAGTTTACATACGCTGGTGATTTTGGCCTGATAACATGCACACAAGTTGACACAAAGGGGCTTGAATGGCTATTAAAGGTAACCATCCTCACCTGTGATCTGTTTGCTTGTAATTAGTGTGTGTGTATAAAAGGTCAATGAGTTTCTGGACTCCTTACAGACCCTTTCATCTTTCATCCAGTGCTGCACTGATGTTTCTGGATTCTGAGTCATGGGGAAAGCATAAGAATTGTCAAAGGATCTGCGGGAAAAGGTAGTTGAACTGTATAAAACAGGAAAGGGATATAAAAAGATATCCAAGGAATTGAGAATGCCAATCAGCAGTGTTCAAATTCTAATCAAGAAGTGGAAAATGAGGGGTTCTGTTGAAACCAAACCACGGTCAGGTAGACCAACTAAGGTTTCAGCCACAACTGTCAGGAAAATTGTTTGGGATGCAAAGAAAAACCCACAAATAACTTCAGGTGAAATTACAGGACTCTCTTAAAACATGTGCTGTGGCTGTTTCAAGATGCACAATAAGGAGGCAAGAAAGATGGGCTGCATGGCCGACTCGCCAGAAGAAAGCCATTACTACACAAATGCCACAAAGTATCCCGCTTAAAATATGCCAAACAGCACAGAGACAAGCCTCAAACCTTCTGACGCAAAGTCATTTGGAGTGATGAGACCAAAATTGAGCTTTTTGGCCACAACCATAAACGCTACATTTGGAGAGGAGTCAGCAAGGCCTGTGATGAAAGGTTCACCATTCCTACTGTGAAACATGGAGGGGGATCGCTGATGTTTTGGGGATGTGTGAGCTACAAAGGCACAGGAAATTTGGTCAGAACTGATAATAAGATGAATGCAGAATGTTATCAAAAAATACTGGAGGAACATTTGCATTCATCAGCCAGGAAGCTGTGCATGGGAAGTACTTGGACATTCCAACATGACAATGATCCAAAACACAAGGCCAAGTCGCCCTGTCATTGGCTACAGCAGAATAAAGTGAAGGTTCTGGAGTGGCCATCTCAGTCTCCTGACCTCAATATCATTGAGCCACTCTGGGGAGATCTCAAACATGCAGTTCATGCAACACAGCCCAAGAATTTCCAGGAACTGGAGGTTTTTTGCCGATTTATATTCTTCCTCATATTTTTGGTAAAAAAAATCACAATCGGCGTCTATTGATTGGTTTGCACAAAAGTTGCCGCGTTTACGGATGATGAAAATTAATGTCTGTGGTTTTTATTTTTTTTATTTATTTTTACTAGTAATGGCGCCGATCTGCGATTTTTAGCGGTACTGCGATATTTCAGCGGACATGTCGGAACATTTTGACACTTTTTTGGGACCATTGGCATTTATACAGCGATCAGTGCTATGAAAATGCATTGATTACTGTGTAAATGTCATTGGCAGTGAAGGGGTTAACATGGAGGGGGCGCTCTAAGGGTTAACTGTGTTCCCTCAGTGTCTTCTAACTGTATGGGGGCTGGGCTGGCAGGGGGAGAGGAGTGATCACGGCTTCCATATAAAGGAAGCCTGTGATCACAGCCCTTCCCCCTCTCACAGAACGGAGATCTGCGTTTACATACACGGATCCCCGTTCTTTCACTGCGGGGGGGCATCGTGGGTAGCCGGCGAAGATCAAGTCCGCCCTACACGCTCCCTGGCCCCCCCCCTGAACACAGTGAGCGCGCCTCCGGCGGTGTGCGCGCGCTCACAGTGAGGGATTTCGCAGCCGCCGTCATATGACGCCGGTTTGCGATATCGAGCCACTTTGCCACCGTCAGACTGCAGTCGGCGGTCGGCAAGTGGTTAAAGAATTAAGAAAACCTAAACAGTAAAGTTAGCCCAATTTCTTTCTAGATTGTGAAAGATGATGTTACGCCGCGAGAATCGTGATCTTTACTTTAAGCAAAAAAATAGTGATTCTTATTTTGGCCAGAATCGTGCAGCTTTACCCCCTCCAAAAAACATCAGTGAGCCATCACCATGCTTCACAGTGGGGATGGTTATCTTGTCACTATACACCTTGTTGACCCCTCCACAAACATAGCGCTTATGGATGTGACCATGAGCTCTATTTTGGTCTCGTTGATCCAGATTACAGTGTGCCAGAAGCTGTGAGGTGTGTCAAGGTGTTGTCAGGCATTATGTAACTGGGCTTTTTTGCAGCATTGGCGCAGTAAAGGCTTCTGTCTGGCAGCTTGACCATGCAGATTATTTTTGTTCAAGTATCGTCATATTGTGCTCCTTGAAACAACCACACCGTCTTTTTCTCAAAGCAGCCTGTATTATTCCTGAGGCTACCTGTGGGATTTTCTTTGTATCCCAAACAATTCTTCCGCCAGTTGTGTCTGCGACCTTTCTTGGTCTACCAGACCTTGGCTTGGTAACAAGAGATCCCTGAAGTTTCCACTTCTTAATGAGTGATTGAACAGTACTGACTGGCATATCCAAGGCTTCGGAAAACGTTTTATATCTTTTTCCATCTATATAAAGTTCCATTACCTTGTTATGCAGGTCTTTTGACAGTTCTTTTATGCTTTCCATGTCTCAGTATCTACCCTGTTCAGTGCATCCATGTGAGAGATAACAAACTCATTGATTATTTATACACAGACACTAATTGCAATTTAAAAAGCCACAGATGTGGGAAATGAACCTTTAATTACCATTTTCACCCATGGATGTCACCTTGTGTGTCTGTACCAAGGCCAAACATTCCAGGGGGTGGACACTTTTGATTGGGGCCATTTGGGTGATTTCTGTTATCATTATGATTTTTAAAAAGGAGCCAAACAACTCTGTGATAATAAATGGCTTTATATCATCACTATCATATTTTCAATACTAATGCCAAAATGTCACAATTTCCGCCAGGGGATGCAAACTTTTGAGCACAGCTGTATGTGTGTGTATATAAGATACAAGTCTGCTTTTAAGTATCCTATGCAACAAAAATGTCATTTTTGATTAGATACTCAAAAAGAGTTACAATATTTCTAAAGGGATGCAGACACTGCAACCTTTCTCATTAGAACACTGAGAGCGCACCAGGTGACTATAATAAACCAGTAAACCAGACCATCCCATTCAGAATCAGTCAGCTTTTTCTTCAGAGCAACAAAAGTTAGGAATCTGCAACAATGTTTGTTAGCCCCTTCTGCTCCCGCAGATTTACCCCCCCTTCCTGACCAGGCTGTTTTTTGATATACGGCACTGCGTTACTTTAACCACTTGCTGACCGTTATCACGTGGATATACGGCGGCAAAGTGGCTTCACTGCGCAGATTGCCGTCTATAAACGGCGGCCCGTGTGCCACCGCGCTCTCGTGCCCGCCTCGCGCTCTGTGAGTGGGGCTGTGGTTTGGGGGGACTCGATGTCCACCGGTGACCTGCGATCGCCTACTACAGAGGAAGAACGGACAACTGCCGATGTAAACACAACGGTTTCCCATTCTGACAGGCGGCATGACGGTGATCTACTGATCCCTGTAATCGGGATCAGTTAGATCTGTCATGCCCCTGCCAGCCCAGCCCCCACACAGTTAGAACACGCCTAGGGAACACAGTTAACCCCTAGATCTCCCCCTGCAGGTTAACCCCTTCACTGCCAGTGACATTTATACAGTAATCAGTGGATATTTTTAGATCTGATCGCTGTATAAATGTTATTGGTCCCAAAAAAGTGTCAAAAATGTCCGACATGTCCGCCGCAATATCGCAGTCCCGATAAAAATCACAGATTGCCGCCATTACTAGTAAAAAAAAAAAGTAAAAACCCCATAAATTAATTCTCATGGTTTGTAAACGCGTCAACTTTTGCGCAAAACCAATTAATAAACGCCGATTGCAATTTTTTTTTTTTTTACCAAAAATATGAGGAAGAATATAAATTGGCCTAAACTCATGAATAATAATGAATTTTTTTTTTTGGATTTGTATTATAGAAAAAAGTAAAAAATATTGGGTTTTTTTTTCAAAATTGTCGCTCTTCTTTTGTTTATAGCGCAAAAAAAAAAAAAACGCAGAGGTAATCAAATACGACCAAAAGAAAGCTCTATTTGTGGGGAAAAAAGGACATAAATATTTGGGTACGTCGCACGACCGAGCAATTGTCAGTTAACCACTTCAGCCCCGGAAGGCAGTTCTGCCACTGGTGCCAGTAGTTTTTATTATTGTTATTTTATCTAGGGGCAGCAGGACCTAGGTAAATCTTAATAGGTAGTCAGGTGTAGTTAATACTTTGTTGACCCTCATGGGCTCCTCTGCCCCTCCCCCCTCTTCTGGGACTTGTAGTTCGGCCTTCTCTATATCCCCTTCTCCCATGACAGGTCCTCTGCCCCGTCCCACTGACTGGTGTATGGCTCAGGAACAGGAAGGCAGGGCCGGCTCAGTGATGGGGGTGGGGATTATCCTTGCCATAAAAACAGGGATATGGCTTCTACCTGCTATTGTTTAAGTTTCACACACAGTTTTCAGATGATTTTAGAACAGGGATATGGGTTCTCCCGGCTAATGTATACTTTTTTCACACAGTTTGAAGATGATTTTAGAACACTGCTATAGCTTCTCCCGCTAATTAATACTTTTCACACACAGCTTGAAGATGGTCCACATCCACCTCCATTTTTGATTTTTTTATGTGATTTTTGTTTAAAAATGCTTTTAAGTTATTTCCCTGTCCCCATTTCTTTGTAGGGCACTTGTCCGACCCTTACCCCCATTTTCCTTCCTTTTGCAGACCTCTAGGTCTTTCCAGGACTTTTTTACAGCCATTTTTGTGCCTAAAAGTTTGGGTCCCCATTGATTTCAACGGGGTTTGAGGTCCGGGTCAAAGTTCGGGTTCTGTCTGGACCCGAATCCGGACTTTGTCCCGAAGTTCGGCCGAACCAGCAGAACCCGAACTTCTAGAGGTTCGTTCAACTCTAGTCAGGAAACTTATAGCACAAAAGTGTCTATCCCCTTCCCCACTCCTATTAAAATGTGGATCAATACTATCAACACTGTCACTTTGAATAGAGTAACTCATATGCAAGCACCGGGGTAGGATCTTTTTACTCAGCATAAAATCCCTTTTCTTCCTTGTCAATTGAGGCCCCCAGGAAGTCTTAAACCTTTGTGTTATACTGCCTCCTACAGGAGGATTGGATACTGGAAGCCTAAATTAAAACGACTCCTTGTCCATCAAAGGGCCACAGAACGTATTAAACCTTTGGGTTTTACTGCCACCTACAGGAGGATTGGATACTGGCAGCTTAGAGTAAAACCTCTCCCACTACTCTTTGTCCATTGAGGGTCATAGAAAGTCTTAAAAGAGAAGTATGGTTTTTTTGTCTTTTAATCACACTTACCTAGGTGGATGAAGCTCTAAGCGATCAAAGACCACTGATCGTTTAGTTCTCAGTACTCCGTGGGCAGAGAGCTGATGACTGTCAGTCACCGATGTCTGCTATGCCCCCTCCCGTGTGCTCATTGACGGGGGTGGGAGTGGCTGGCCAATCCAGGCTCCTGTGTGGATCCCGATGGTTGCATTTTTTTCCAGCCTGGACTGCTGTGACATCAGCCAACAGCTGTTGGCTGAGAATGGTCACATGAGTGCAACAGGAACTGCACTCCTGTGATCCACAGAAGCACAGCCAAACAAGCTTTGGCTGTACTTCTCCTTAAACCTTAGGGTTATACTGACACCTGCAGGATGATTGGATACTGGCGGCCTAGGCTAAACCCCCCCCCCCCCCCACTACTCCTTGTCCATTGAGGGACACAGAAAGTCTTAAACCTTAGGGTTATACTGCCACCTACTGGAGGATTGGATGCTGGCAGCCTAGGCTAAAACCCCTCCTACTACTCCTTGTCTATTGAGGGACACAGAAAGTCTTAAACCTTAAGGTTATACTGCCACCTACAGGAGGATTGGATACTAGCGGCCTAGGCTAACCCCCCCCCCTCCCCACACACACACTACCTCAGTTTTTTGCTAGTGCCCTAGGAGTATTAACCTTTTTTCTTCGGCTCTGCTGTTTTAAAGAATAACCTGTGATTGGTTCCACCCTGCGCCAGCTTTTCTCAACCTTTTCAACACAGAGGAACCCTTGAAATAACTTTCCAGTCTCAGGGAAACCCCTGCTAAAAATGACTTTACCTACCTCTCATGATACATTAATATGATGGTCAGTGGGAAGAATGCTCCTTACACTTGTGGTCATTGGGAAAAATTCCCCGTTTACAGATATCTAAAAGTATCAAAGGTGACAGAAGTAACAAATCCGAGGGGCAGAAATGTCTCATTGCTCAAGGAACCCCTGGTGGATCCCTAGGGTTCCACGGAACCCTGGTTGAGAAACCCTGCCCTATGCTAATAGCCAACGTACTTTAACCTTGGCACCTGAATGAATTCTGGGACTATGCTCCTCATATGAAACATAGGTCATGACCATATATAATGGGGGAGGAACAATTATATAACACCCCCCCCCCCCCAAAAAAAAAACTTTATTGCAACTTCAAATACCTTCAAAGATAAACACAAAAGAACAACCATGGCATAAAACTTTATTTCATTTTATGAAAAACAATAAAGTTTCAACATTTGAAAAAAAAAAAAAAAACGTGTCAAGAGATTCCCAATGGATGGATTTGATTGTCTACTCTGCTGCTAAACCCAAACTGACAGTTTAGATGGTCTGCAGGAGACTTCGATTATCCAAAAACAGGTATAAATGAACAAAGGTGTCATGGAAATTCGAAAACGTGACATCGTAATTCCACCGCCATGGATCATCTATGGGTGGGAATACGAGGTGCGGTTCTCGATTGCCATTACTGGCGGATGGGCGGTAGGATGCTCCCTCCTTTCTTGCTCAGCAGTGAGATCTCCTCCTTCAGGCCCTCTATCTCCTCCGCCTGGATCTGAGCGCGATGGAGCAGCCTCTGTCTCTCGCGGATGTCTACTTTCCGTGGCCCCTGGAATTCGGCCCCCTGAACAGTGATAAAGAAGGGTCAGATGGTTACATTGAAGAGCTGCATGTTTTATGATCACCTAAAGTGCACATAAACCCTAAGGCCACTTTCTCATAGGCCTAGGTGCTAATTGTCAGCAGTGCCTGGCCAGTGGTTAGCAGGCAACCAGGAGACAATATGGAGCATAAGGGTGGGTATCTACTAGGTACCGCCACCTTAATGCTACAGTGCAAAAGCTTAAAGGTACTGTGGAAACAAGTAAATATGGACAA
>BLSH010536195.1:140481-159777 GCA_018402905.1 Glandirana rugosa | reverse complement strand
GCGCATCGCAGCGATCGGTGGTGTGGTGTGTCAGTCAGACCCACCGCATTAGCGATCTTGGTAAAGAGCTTCCATCGGAAACTCTTTACTACGTGATCAGCCGTGACCAATTACGGCTGATCACGGTGTAAGCAGGAAAGCCGTTTATCGGCTTTTCCTCTACTTGCGTCTGCAGACCTGAGTAGTGGAGAGCCAATCAGCTGCTCTCCTGACAGGGGAGGGGTTTGCACTAAATGTTTATCAGTGCAGCCCCTCTAGGATCGCCAACCAGGATCACCAGGGAGCCCACCCAGGACCACCAAGGAGAGCCCACCCAGGACCACCAGGGAGCCCACCCTGACCACCAGGGAGCCCATCCTAGACCACCAGGTAAGGGGCACAATACCCAACATGGATGGCACTCAGTGACAATTTCAGATGCCACCCAGGACCACCAGGGAATGTCCACCTTACATTGCAAGCTGATATTGTCGCCCATCTGTGCCGCCTATGAGTGCCCATCAGTGCTGCCTATGAGTGCCCATCAGTGCCACCTATCAGTGTCCCTCAGTGATGGAGAAAATGACTTATTTACAAAGTTTTGTGACAGAAATAGCTGAAACTTTTTTTTTCAAAATTTTCGGTCTTTTTTTTATTTGAAGCACAAAAAATAAAAACCCCAGAGGGGATCAAATACCACCAAAAGAAAGCTCTATTTGTGGTAAAAAAAAAGGATAAAAATGTTGTTTGGTTACAATGGTCGCATGACTGCGCAATTGTCATTCAAAATGCGACATCGCTGAAAGCTGAAAATTGGTCTGGGCAGGAAGGGGGGGTAAGTGCCCAGTATTGAAGTGGTTAATTAAGCTTTAAAAATCGCTGATTGGCTACCATGCACAGCTGTACCAGATTCTGCATGCTCCAGTTTTAGTAAATCTCCCCCCATGGGTCCACACAACTTTTTTTGTAGAACAGATTCATTAATAATGTTTAATAAGTTTCCCTTCTAGACTGTAAGCTCTAACGAGCAGGGCCCTCTGATTCCTCCTGTATTAATTGTACTGTAATTGTACTGTAATTGTACTGTCTGCCCCCATGTTGTAAAGCGCTGTGCAAACTGTCGGTGCTATATAAATCCTGTATAATAATAATAATAAGTAGCAGGGATGTAGACATACCACAGCAGTCTGCCTGGTGTCCAGTTTCGCCTCTATGACTTTCTTATCCGTCAGGATCTCATTTAATCTGTCCAGCTTCTTGGTGTTCTCTCGGGTCACCTCCACCACTTTCTTCTTTGTCTCCATTAATCTGGCCTTTTAACAGAAAAAAAAAAAACAATATGAAAGCAAAAATGTGAGACAATGCATATTTTTTCCTACCTTCATAATGGTCTTAGCAACTGCTGTATTGTAATTAGCTGCTCCTGATAGGTGCAGCTAGCTACATTGTAACGAGGTTTGTTAACAGTTGAACAGCCACTGATTACATAAGGTCCATGTCACACTTCTAATCCTAGAGATTGCCAATGAATACTCCATGTTTCTGCAGCATCACTCCCTCGTTGGCTGGAACAGTAAGGCTTTGCTCCCTCATTGGCTGGATCCAGGGCCACCATCGGGGGGGTACAGGCAGTACTGTTGTATGGGGCCCCATATGGGGACACCGTTCTCCCAAACCATAGGCAATAAAAATACCAAACTTGGGTCACATGGAGAGGGCCCCCTGGACCACATCTGGTCCAAGTTTGGAACCTCCAGCACCTATGGTTCGGTGAGAGGTCTTAATGAAAGCATCGGGTGAGGCTGAGCTGCCTGTGCACTGTTCTTTTTAACCCCTTGGATCCCACACTAGCATGCATTGAACACCTCACTTGAATGGGTCATGCTTGGCAGGTTACACCTGGTAAGTGTGACAGCGTGTATAATTCCTACTGCAGCTGCAACATGATTACACCCCTGGTCAGTGGGATGGCCAATGGGCGGGCCCTGGGGAATGTTGGTGGTCAGACGGGGGGCCCAGGTCTAAAGCTGTGTAAGGGACCCCAAAATTTCTGATGGCTGCTCTGGCTGGATCAGTAAGGCTTCGCTCCCACGTTGGCTGGATCGGTAAGGCTTTGCTCCCTCCTTGGCTGGATCAGTAAGGCTTTGCTCCCTCGTTGGCTGGATCAGTAAGGCTTCACTCCCTCATTGGCTGGATCAGTAAGGCTTCACTCCCTCATTGGCTGGATCAGTAAGGCTTCACTGCCTCCTTGGCTGGATCAGTAAGGCTTCGCTCCCTCATTGGCTGAATCAATAAAGCTTTGTTTCCTCCTTGGCTGGATCAGTAAGGCTTCGTTCCCTCCTTGGATGGATCAGTAAGGCTTCGCTCCCTCATTGGCTGGATCAATAAGGCTTCTTTCCCTCTTTGGTTGGATCAGTAAGGCTTCGTTCCCTCCTTGGCTGGATCAGTAAGGCTTCGCTCCCTCCTTGGCTGGATCAGTAAGGATTCGGTCCCTCCTTGGCTGGATCAGTAAGGCTTCACTCCCTCATTGGCTGGATCACTAAGGCTTCTTTCCCTCTTTGGCTGGATCAGTAAGGCTTCGCTCTCCCTCCTTGGCTGTATCAGTAAGGCTTCGTTCCCTCCTTGGCTAGATCAGTAAGGCTTCGCTATCTCCTTGGCTGAATCAGTAAGGCTTCGCTCCCTCATTGGCTGGATCAGTAAGGATTCGCTCCCTCGTTGGCTGGATCAGTAAGGCGTCACTCCCTCCTTGGCTGGATCAGTAAGGCTTCACTCCCTCGTTGGCTGGATCAGTAAGGCTTCGCTCCCTTGTTGACTGGATCAGTAAGGATTCGCTCCCTCGTTGGCTGGATCAGTAAGGCTTCGCTACCTTGCTGCTGAGGAAGATCCTGCAGCATTCCAGCCAGAGAAGGAGTTGAGGCCATGCCAGTCCAGCCAACAAGGGAACAACACCATAGAAACTGATGAGTAGCACACATAATTATACGCGTGGCAAGGACCAGAAGCTGGTTACAGCAGTTGGCAAAGAAGCATCTATTGACAACAGATCTGCTTCATGCAGCGGATAAAATTAGTATTGAACACATCACCATTTTTCTGGGTAAATATATTTTTAAAGGTGCTATTGGCATGAAATATCCCCCAAATGTCGGTAACAACCTATGAAATCCATACATACAAAGACACCAAAACAAGTAAGTTCAGAAATTAGGTTGTGTGTAATAAAATGGAAAGCCAAGACACCAGCTGAAATCTATCAGTAATAAGAAAGCAATCCTGCCCCTTGTCAGTGCAAATTAATATCAGCTCGCCTGGTTCAGTCTCAACTGATGGCCTATTAAAAGATGTCTCATTACTAAGGAGTCACACAAGAAACATCTCATGATGGGTAAAAGCAAAGAGCTCTCTCAACACCTTTGCAACCTTATTGTTGAAAAACATACTGATGGCATTGGTTACAGAAGTATTTATAAACTTCTGAGTGTGCCAGTGAGCACTGTTGGGGCCATAATCTGTAAGTGGAAAGAACATCATTTTACCATAAACCGACCACGACTGGGTGCCCCTCGCAAGATTTCTGACAGAGGAGTGAAAATAATTATCAGAAGAGTTTTGTATAAGAGCCAAGGACCACTTGTGGAGAGCTTCAGAAATACTTCGAATTAGCAGGTACAATTATTTAAAAGAAAACAATAATTAATGCACTCAACCACCATGGCCTGTTGCAGCTCACCACGCAAGACTCCTTTGCTGAAGAAAAAGCATGTTGAAGTTCGTTTAAAGTTTGCTGCACAACATTTAGACAAGCCTGTGAAATACTGGGGGAATATAGTCTGGTCAGATGAGACCAAAAATTAACTCTTTGGATGACATAATACACATCATGTTGGGAAGTCAAATGGCACATCACACCAAAAAAACACCCCCATACCAACAGTGAGGTTTGGAGGTGGGAACATCATGTTGCGGGGCTGTTTTTCAACAAACGGTACTGGAAAAGTTAAAAGTAAAATTGGACCAAGATATTCTTGATAAAAATCAGTTGCTATCTACAATGATGAAACGAGGGTGGACAGCAAGACAATGATCCCAAACACAAAGACAAGGAAACTCTCAGATGGTTCCAAAGAAAGAAACTAAAGCTGCTAGAATGGCCCAGCCAATCATCTGCATCCAATAGAAAAAACTAAAAATCAGAGTTCATAGAAGAGGCCCATGGAACCTTCAAGATTCTTTATGTGGAAGAATGGGCCAAAATCACACCGCATGCGACTCGTTTCTCCATGCAGGAGGTGTCTTGAAGAGGTCATTACCAGCAAAGAATTTTGTACCAAGTATTAAATACATTTCAGTTAGCGTTTTCAATACTTTTTCCCTGTGTCCTTCCATTCTATTACACAGAACTTCATTTCTGAACTTATTTGTTTTGGTGTCTTTTTATGTGTGGATTGATCCCGACGTGTGGTGAAAATTTCATGTCAATCACCTTTAGAAATACAGTTACCTCGAAAAATAGTGACGTGTTCATCACTTATTTTACCTGCTGTAGATGGGACCTCAGCTGTTGAACTTTCCCACAGGTGTGCACCCAGCAGGAGGGGTTCCAGAAAGTAACAGGTAGACCTTGGTCATTATTAAGAATTACAAAATGTAAAATATAAAGGTGTTTGTATGAAAGTTTCTCATATCTTGCCACTTTGAAAACCAGTCTCAGTGATGATCTCACAGGTTTAGAGTCATTAAGGTGCAAAATAGAGAAATATTCATACCTAGAAAACAAAATTGGACAACTCACAGAAGAATCAAAGCAAAGACCCCTGATCACCTGCCTAGACAGGCGCTCCTGCGTTTTACCCCTGTGTGGGGTGGCGCTGTCCGGTAAGCAGGGTAAAGAGAGGGGACCACGTGTGATTCACATATGAAAGATTAATGGACTCTCACCTAATGGACACTATTAATTATTGATTTTTACTAAAAATGTTATGTGGTTTATGATTTTTATGCGTTTTTTTTTTTTTTTTTTTTATATTTTTTATGTTATACCAGCACAGTGTTGGGAAACACAGGATATAACGTATAACATAAGCACTGTTCACTTATGCTAATTTATTTATTATTATAAACTATAAATTACTTTTTGCTAATTTGCACAAGGGTGGGGTACCCCGGGTCGGATCACTTACCTTATACACTGCTGACAGCCACAACAATTATTTGGTCTTTTTAACCAGGGCAGCGCCAACCCAGCTCCTTATTATACTGTAGCCACAAACTTCCTTTGTTAGGAAGGTAACACTGGGGGCAGCAAACCCAACAAGAGTAAGCCAAAAAAATCCTGAGCGCAATACCTCTATCTATTAGTTCAAGGTGCAAAATAGTGTTACAGAAGCATCAAGATACGAAGTGACAAACGATCTATTGGCCAACATAACAAAGTCCACGATGACCGTCTTACCTCCCACTCTGCTATCTCCTGGTCCATTTCCTTCTGTCTTTGTGATGATTTCATCTTCAGCTCCTCCAGGGTGGTGTTCACAGACAAGGTCTGCAGAGCTTCAAGGTCAACCAGGCGGCCAAACTTCATCATCATCTGCTGACGGCACTTCTCCTCCAGGCCTGACAAATTGAAGTTATTTGAAGTTATTTTTTAGCAGAAACAATTATCGAAATCTGTCCAGGAAAAAGCAGGCCAACCCAAGACAAGCATCTACAGCTTTTATATATGGGCATAACATGGACCTGTTTGGTCAGGAGGTTAGGTAAAAAAATACAGAGGTGAACAGGGGAACTGAAGGCTCTTGAACAAGGGAGACCTAATATCTCACGTCTGCTGGATGACATATCACAGGAGAATAAGCAGTTAAAGTGGACAATGAAACCTGTTTAATGCATCTGGGATTCCATTCAAATAGCACATCTGGATGAAATTTTAAGGGCTACAGCAAAATTATTGTCAAGACAAAATGTTCTAACAAATGGGTTTCCAGGACTTCCATATGATCGAAAATCTGTGTATGCCCAGCTTAAGTTTTGCTGTGGATCACTAAATCGGCTCATCTCTACCATCTGTACCTTTAGGTATTCAGAACTCACCCTCGATTTTACCCTCCATCTCCTTGCGTTCTCGGATCAGCTGCTTGTGCTGCTCTCTGGCCTGCTTATACAGCTCCCTCTTCTCCACCTTCTCCAGCTGTAGTTCTTTGATTCGATGCTGCAGACTCTCCAGGGAATGGTTGGTGAAGACCAGGGCCTGGGACAGGTCACTAGGAATCTCCCCGTTGATCATGTAATCAACCTGAACAACGGACACACAAAGTAACTCATTTAATTGGGGTAATAACTCCTGGCAAGCAAGCAAATTGGGGAAAACCTACAGGAGTTGCAAAGGGTGCGACTACTACAGGGCCCATGAAGGACACAGGTGAACAGTGCAATTTAAATAAATTACCAGTTGACTTGCATGCAGATACTGGTGTCCCACTGTGATCACTCACACATTGTACGTTGTTTTATTAATTTAACAAGCCCTGAAATATACAACGTGGGCCTCTCATTTCAGCCCATGCACCACAGAAGCTTACAGTCTAAACACTCCCAGTGCAGTCAAACAAAACACATAACTGGACAGTGGCGGCCGCTCCATTAGGGGCGCTGCCCCCCTAATCCATGCATCCGGCCCCTAATCTACATGCAGGGCGCATGGATTTCTATGGGGTTTTTTTTGGAAGCACATAATTAGAGCCTGAGACTCTAATTGGCTACAAAAAAGGGTGGGCTTGGGGCGCAGAGCACTGCGCCCTGAGCCCACCCAGTTGTGTGACACTAGCGAATTAATATTCCCTATTGTCTACCTTCTCCTCCTTCCAGCCAATCAGTAAGCAGGTCCTGAGACCTGATTGGCCAAGAGGAGACGCGACCGTATTGGCTGATACCAGGGGAGGATGAAAGTGGATAAGTGGAGATCCAGGAGATCAGGAGGAGATCCGGGGGAGGGGGGGTTCTGAGGGTGGATTTGGGGATGGAAGGGGGTCGGGTGGTTTGTTAGCCCCCCCCCGGCTGGAGCATCAGCCACCACTGTAACTGAGTCCTTTTGGCTGCTGATCTAGCAGATTATCTCTGAGGAAGGGGGTACGCCCCAAAACGCGCCAGTTTCACCCTTCGCTGTGTTCCACATTGTACCATGCAGTGTTTTTATGGCCTATTGAGAGATGCCACTTTGAGTGTCCACTTGTGAACCTCTTTTAAAACATCTCTGGTAATGCACTAGGTGTGAGCGCCTTCCTTTTTCCTGATTTTTCAGTTTTTTGCTGGGATCTACTAGAGACCCCATTACCAACTTACAAAATTGCAAGTAAAAGCACAGAAAAATAAGTATTTTTAAAGTCTACTTGAAGCATTTTTCCATTCCATACTTTTTTTTTTTGTTCACTTCCATTGTGCCTCTGAACATACTAGAAAAATTTACTACCCTAGGAGGAGTCAATTCCTCAGCACAGTCCATTTCTTACGATGCCTTGAAAAAGTATTCATACACCTTGTCATTTTACAACCAAAAATGTAAATGTATTTTATTGGGATTTTATGTGATAGACCGACACAAAGTGGCTCATAATTGAGACGTGGAAGGAAAATGATAAATGGTTTTCAACATTTTTTACAAATAAATATGTGAAAAGTGTGGGGGGCATTTGTATGGCGCCCCCCCCCCAGTCAGTACTTTGTAGAACCGCCTTTCACTGCAATTACAGCTGCAAGTCCTTTTGGGGAAGTCTCTACCAGCTTTGCCCATCTAGAGAGGACATTTATGTCCATTCTTCTTTGCAAAATACCCCAAGCTTTGTCAGATTGGATGGAGAACGTCTGTGAACAGCAATTTTCAAGTCTTGCCACAGATTCTCAATGGGATTTAGGTCTGGACTGTGACTGGGCCATTCTAACACATGAATATGCTTTGATCTAAACCATTCCATTGTAGCTCTGGCTGTATGTTTAGGGTCGTTGTCCTGCTGAAAGGTGAACATCCGTCCCGGTCTCAAGTCTTTTGCAGACTCAAACAGGTTTTCTTCTAAGATTGCCCTGTATTTGGCTCCATCCATCTTCTCATCAACTCTGATCAGCTTCTCTGTCCGTGCTGAAGAAAAGCATCCCCACACCTTGATGCTGCCACCACCATGTTTCACGGTGGGGATGGAGTGTTCAGGGTGATGTGCAGTGTTAGTTTTCCGCCACACATAACGTTTTCCTTTTAGGCCAAAAGGTTTAATTTTGGTCTCATCTGACCAGAGCACCTTCTTCCACATGTTTGCTGTGTCCCCCACATGGCTTCTCACAAGCTGCAAATGGGACTTCTTATGGCTTTCTTTCACCAATGGCTTTCTTCTTGCCACTCCTCCATAAAGGGCAGATTTATGGAGAGCACGGCTAATAGTTGTTCTGTGGACAGATTCTCCCACCTGATCTGTGGATCTCTGCAGCTCCTCCAGAGTTACCTTGGACCTCTTGGCTGCTTCTCTGATGAATGCTCTCCTTGCCTGGCTTGTCAGTTTAGGTCGGCGGCCATGTCTTGGTAGGTTTGCAGTTATGCCGTACTCTTTCCATTTTCGGATGATGGATTGAACAGCGCTTCATGAGATGTTCAAACCTTGGGATATTTTATTATAACCTAACCCTGCTTTACAATTCTCCACAACTTTATCCCTGACCTGTCTGGTGTGTTCCTTGGCCTTCAGGATGCTGTTTGTTCATTAAGGTTCTCTAACAAACCTCTGAGGGCTTCACAGAACAGCTGTATTTATACTGAGATTAAATTACACACAGGTGGCCTCTATTTACTAATTAGGTGACTTCTGAAGGCAATTGGTTGCACTAGATTTTAGTTAGGGGTATCAGAGTAAAGGGTGCGCCATACAAATGCACACCACACTTTTTGAAAACCATTTATCATTTTCCTTTTACTTCACAATTATGAGCCACTTTGTGTTGGTCTATCACATAAAATCCCAATGAAATACATTTACCTGTCAAAATGTGGAAAAGTTCAAGGGGTATGAATACTTTTTCAAGGCACTGTATACATCATAGACCTCTCCTCTTCTGGAAATGTCTAATTATTATCTGTGTTGGCTACAAAGCCTGGACAAGGAGTCGGCAGAAGGGGAAGCCGCCCAGGCCATAGTGGTAGAGAGGGGGCGTCCCCCTGCTGCACACTCCAGATTTGCTGTCACACTGACAGCTGACACAAAAAACACACCGCGCACGTGCAACCACCTCCTAACTGCTAGAGAGCAAGTGATTGACCATGCATGTGCAGTACACACTCTATGCCAACCATGGACAGCCAGAGCAAAAGGGGCAGAGAATGGGCACAGGGAGGTACACCCATTTTATGTCATGCAGGGTGAGGAGGGCACAGTTCTGCATTCTTGCCCTGGACACTGGACAAACCTTGTCCCTGTACTGCTTGGCCAAGTTCTTTTGGACTCGCCCCAGGGAAGAGAGAAGGATCTCCACATCACGGTACTGCACACCAAAATCCATTCACCGCCCTTGATAGGAGCTCCAGATGACAGTGTGGATATGGAGGCAGTCCTGGGCTGAATGCAGTCTCCGCTGTGCTTGATCTCTTGCTCGGGTCACATGATGCGAGCAACTGGCTGCTGATGGGGTATGTGAGCTGTTGCTACAATAACATGTTTCGGAGGCCATGATAAAGGGGGCTACACCCTTCAAAACATGTTGTCATAGCCACAGCTCACACACCCCATGTGTGCATGAGATCAAGCACAGCGGTGACTGTATTCGGTCCAGGTCTGCTACCATATCCACACTGTCAGCTGGAGCTCCTATCAAGGGCAGTTAAAGGATTTTGGTGCACAGAACCGTGGTGGGGAGATCTGATTGATCAGCTCTGATTAATTTTTGCTTGTGAGTGCATTTTTATTTCGTTTTTATCATAAAATAAAGGTTATTGCACCAGAGCCTGTGTGCTCTTCTCTCTCGTTTGTGTGTTCCTACGTCTAATCTCAATGCTTTACTCTACAATGATTACCAAACTTACATCTAATCCCCTTCTTATACTAACAAATGGACCACTGACCTCAGTGTCACCCTTCAACCTAAGGAGTGGGACCAAATCTGGGTCATTATAAAGTCCTGTTCCCAGAATTTGGCAGCCCTGGAAACAAAATTACAAAATAATATACCAATGTTATCTAGTCCTCATCAGGATAGGCTAATTTTCCCCCAACTATGCACCCTCTTGCTTTAGGGGCTGCACAAATTTTGGACCCTACTTGCACATCTGATGGGCATGCCTGGCTATCGGTGCATTTTAGGTAAACAATTTTGGAACCTACTTGGTTCCACTATCTCCACAGACTCAACCACAACACTTCCCAATGGATGCCCACCTGACATCACAGGTGTACCAATCAAAGGATTTACTGCACGTTTATTATACAGCAGATGTCTCATCTGCTCTTAAAAGCATCTGATCACACCGAGAGCGAAGTGATCAGATACTTTCCATATTAAAAAATGGTGCTGTTTACAACCGGGAGACCAAAATTGATGAAAATGCTTGTCACTTCCAGTTTCTTAAATCATAGAGCTGATCGGAGACCTTCTGGCCATCCACAGGCTCTGTGGTAAGCTGGCGGAACTGCCAGCTTTCATTCCGGGCTTTCCGGTAGGACTGTAGAGCTTAGAGAGGCACCGGCGAGCAGTGCAGGGGGGGGGGGCACCTGCAAAAAGCCATCCGGCGGCTAATTAGCCGTGGTTAAAGTGGACCTGAAATCAAAAAGTGAATATTTTCTATCTTACATGTCTAAGCATGCCTAGACACTCCTGTTCTATAGTCTCTATAGCAGTAGCACTGCTGCCTCTGACTGCTAGTCTCTCCAGATTTGGTGATGTCACTACTGTTCTCTACTGTCTGTTTACTGTTCTCCTTGCTGGAAAGGAAGCTGTACCTGAGCAATTGCAGTGCAAGGATCTTCCTGCTCCATTCATTTTGAGGATCTCTGCTTCCTGCACCTCTTTCATTACCCCAGCAGCCATCAGATTACCAGTCATCAGGTGGACAGCTCTGGCATGAGGAAGCAAAGCCCTGCCTATACCAAGATGGCCGCCTCCGCATGGAGACACGGAACAGAGCAAGGCTTTGTTAAACAGTAATGAGGAAAAGATCAAGGAGACTACATGGATCAACTGCAAAGAGACTACATGGATCAACTGCAAAGAGACTACATGGATCAACTGCAAGGAGACTACATGGATCAACTGCAAGGAGACTACATGGATCAACTGCAAGGTGACTACAAGAATCATCTGCAAGGAGACTACAAGGATCAACTGCAAGGAGATTACAAGGATCCGCTGCAAAGAGATTACAAGGATACGCTGCAAGGAGACTACAGGGAATACCGGTGACTAGTCCTTTGCCCTCTGTTTGCTTATTTGGGCACAGCTTCCACAGTACAGGTCCTCTTCATGCAGAACAATCCTTTACAGGATTACACTGGGCTCAAGTGTGCTAGGGAGGGATGAAGGAGGGGGAAATACGGTACCTGGTGTAGCTTTAAGGGTACAACAACGTGCAGCTCATTGAGCTTCTGCTGCTTCTCCCTTTGGAATGCCTCAAGCTCCGCCACCGCCGACTTCAGATTCACTTCAACTATTTTCACCTGTCAACGAAAATTATGCTACATGTTACCAACTGTATGCATTTAAATGGAACTGGATTCTAATTAGACCTACTAATAATTACGATAGCTACAGCTCACAGTACATTGGCATGACAGCAGGAAGAATAGTCCTTACATTGGTAGCCAGCGGGAAGAATGCCCCTTACATTGGTGATCAGTGGGAAGAATGTTCCTTACATTGGTGGTCAGTGGGAAGAATGTTCCTTACATTGGTGATCAGTGGGAAGAATGCTCCTTACATTGGTGATCAGTGGGAAGAATGTTCCTTACATTGGTGATCAGTGGGAAGAATGTTCCTTACATTGGTGATCAGTGGGAAGAATGCTCCTTACATTGGTGATCATTGAGAAGAATGTTCCTTACATTGGTGATCAGTGGGAAGAATGCTCATTACATTGGTGATCAGTAGGAAGAATGCTCCTTACATTGGTGATCAGTGGGAGGAATGCTCCTTACATTGGTGATCAGTGGGAAGAATGCTCCTTACATTGGTGATCAGTGGGAAAAATATTCCTTACATTGGTGATCAGTGGGAAGAATTCTCCTTACATTGGTGATCAGTGGGAAGGATGTCCCTTATATTGGTGATCAGTGGGAAGAATGTCCCTTACATTGGTGGTCAGTGGGAAGAATGCCCCTTACATTGGTGTTCAGTGGGAGGAATGCTCCTTACATTGGTGGTCAGTGGGAAGAATGTCCCTTACATTGGTGGTCAGTAGGAAGAATGTCCCTTACATTGGTGGTCAGTGGGCAGAATGTTCCTTACATTGGTGATCAGTGGGAAGAATGTTCCTTACATTGGTGATCAGTGGGAAGAATGCTCCTTACATTGGTGGTTAGTGGGAAGAATGTCCCTTACATTGGAGGTCAGTGGGAAGAATGTTCCTTACATTGGAGGTCAGTGGGAAGAATGCTCCTTACATTGGAGGTCAGTGGAAAGAATGCTCCCTTTACAGATAGCTAAAAAGATATTTAGTGTCGGTGGTAACTTATCTGAGAAGCAGAAATTGCTCAGGCTCAAGAAATCCCTAGCAACTTCCAGAGGAACTCTGGCTGAGGAAGGTTGTTATAGTGTAACATGATATAGGTTCCAATTTAAGGCACGTGATTTTCTGCACACATTTGATAAATGCAGCTAAGTTTGGCATAAAAGACATATAATGTAAATGTGAATGTTGTGAAGTCATATCACAGTCCTAATAAACCACCTTTTTGGCCAATGCGTCATATTCCTTCTTCAGATTATCAACAAGTTTCTTTTCTTCTGCTAGGGCCTCCTCGATGTCCAGGCGCTTCTCTCGCAGTTGCAAGGTGTTGTCAAACAGTTGGGGGTCGCAATCTGTACAGAACAGAAAGATGGTGAAGAAATAACCAGACTCCAAAAACAATTATAAGGCCTCATACACACGGACATTTTTTGACGCCGGCGTTTTCTGGCGTTTTTTTGCAGCTCTCCATGTTAGTCAATGGCCCCATAGAAACGTCGGCGTTTCTGAGCTGTAGATGACGTCGGCGTTAGTGAGCTGAAAGTAGAACCCACAGCCATCGCGTTCTGAAGCTGTAACGTTTTGGCATTTTTTGACGCCGCCGCCGCAAAACGCCAACTAACGCCAACAAATGCCAACTAATATTGTACCGGCGTTTTCCGGCGTTTTTTGACGCCGACGGTTTTAGGTTGAAAAATAGCAGAGGAATGATTTTTTTTTTAAAAACGCCTATTGACGCCGACGCTCACTAACGCCGATGCATAACGCCGAAAAACGCCGATTTTTTTTCCTTAAGGTCGGGCCCAACGTTTTGTTTATTTTTAAGCTTAACTGAACAAGTTGAACTTAGTAGCTGATTGCCTACCTTGCACAGCTGCACCAGATATTGCACTCTCCAGTTTTCGTTTTTTTTTGGAAACATGATGCTTTGGGGCTGTTTCTCTGCTAGAGGTACAGGCTGACTTTGTCGCTTTGAGGGGCCAATCGACGGGGCCATGTGTTGTAAAACCTTGGATGAGAACCTTCTTCCCTCAGCCAGAAGACTAAATATGGGTCGTGGATGGGTCTTCCAGCATGACAATAACCCAAAACCCAATCACATTAAAGCGGAGGTCCGGGCTAAAAAAAAAAATTAAAAGTCAGCAGCTACACATACAGTAGCTGCTGACTTTTAATATTAGGACACTTACCTGTCCTGGACTCCAGCGATGTCTGCACCCGCCGCCGATCTTCGGATCGGGGGACGGGTGCAGCCGCCTCCATCGCGGGTAAGGGAACCCGGACGTGTAAGCAGTACAGCTTCACGCCGGGCACCTTACCGCGCATGCGCGAGCTCTGCCACGCTCTGCTACTGGCCAGGCGGCCAGTAGCAGAGCGAGCAGGGAGGAGGGAGCCGGCTTCTGACGTCAGCGGCCGCGTCCGCCGGCCAGAACTCCCGGAAGTGTGGAAAAGGACACCTGTCTAAAGACAGGTGTCCTCTTCCCCCTCCCCCCCGAAAGGTGCCAAATGTGACACCTGAGGGGGGGAGGAATCCAACCAGCGGAAGTTCCACTTTAGGGTGGAACTCCGCTTTAAGGTCATGGAGTGGCCTATGCTTTCTCCAGACCTTAATCCTACAGAACATTTATGGAGGGAACTGCAACTTCAAGTTGCCAAACGACAGCCAAGAAACCTTAAGGATTTAGAGAAGATCTGTAAAGAAGAGGGGACCGAAATCCCTCCTGAGATGTGCAATCCTGGTCACCACCTACAAGAAATGTCTGACCTCTGTGCTGCCAACAAGGGTTTCTCCACCAAGTACTAAGTCATGTTTTGCTTGGGGATCAAATACTTATTTTATTCACTGAACTGCAACTCAATTGATAACATTTGTATCATGTATTTTTTTTTTTGGATTTTTGGTTGATATTCTGTCTCTATCATATAAAATACACATGTGATAAAAATTATAGACCCTTCATTTCTTTGTAAGTGGGCAAACTTACACAATCTGCAGGGGATCAAATAATTATTTTCCCCACTGTATAATAGACATTAGCAAGATGGGCGCTGGGACCACTAGGACTCAAATTATGGGCCTGGACTTCATTCACTTTTCACTGTTAATTTATACAGAATGAATAAGCTTTGGACTTGGTAGTAGAATGGAGGAGGGGTCCTAAAATTGTCCACCACTGGCCAGCAGAAAAGTTCAGCCAGGTGTGTTTTTAAAATCTTCACTGAAAGCTCAGTTTAAATTTACTCAAAGGACAGACAAGCAGGGCCGTCTTAAAGTGAATGTAAAGGCTTGCTTTACAAAAAAAAAAAAAAATAACAAACATGTCATACTTACCTCCTCTATGCAGTTGGTTTTGCACAGAGCAGCCCGGATTCTCCTATTCTCGGGTCCCTCTTCTGCTCTCCTGGCCCCTCCCTCCTATAGAGTGCCCCCTGAGCCAGCAGCTCTCTATGGGGGCACCCGAGCCAAGTCAGAGCTCTGTGTATCCATTCAGATACGGAGCCCCGACCCAGCCCCACCCTCTCTCTCCCCTGATTATCTGACAGATTTTGATTGACAGCCGCGGGGGCCAATGGCGCCGCTGCTGTGTCTCAGCCAATCAGGAGGAGTGTCCTGGACACATGAAAACTATCTTACAGTAGGTGATAGCTGTAGTATGATATACATTTCAAGTAACCCTGTATTACTGTATAGGTTGGTCAAAAAAGCCTGTTACAAACATATAGCCATGTGCTCCCTTAAGAGTGGCTGATAGTTGAGATCCACACGCCTGCTGCCCTCAATCACACGAATTCCACGCATCCAAAGTCACTGAACAGACCGGTACTTTGTTTTTGTTGTTTTATTTAGAGGTTTGAACTTGGATAGGGATTAGGGATGACTGTGGGATGCCCAGTAATAGAACATAGGATCTTCCTATATACACTTCTTCACCTCCAGCACACTACGTGCTGATCGTTATACTTCTCCTGTACTCCTCTCCAGTACACTACTTGCTGACCGTTACACCTGTCCTCCTAGTCCGAAGGGAAATTTATCAGACCTCCATGACACTTCTGCTTTGCCACAGCTAGCACATGGTGAGGCCTGCTGCAGCGGCTGGCAAGGCCTCAGAACTACCCTTTGTGGGTGAGAGCTGTGGATTTCTCTCACTGAAACCAGGCACCCTCTCTTGTGTAGCAAAGTACGTTGGTGCTAGCCGGGCCTTAGGATTGAACTACTACTCCCAGCCCATCCTTCAGACCCATCTGGGCTGTCCTGCAGTCTAATGGCTCTCCTTCCCCTTGATTGGTTCCTCCTGGCTTCCACAGACTGCTCTCTCTCTCTCTCTCCCAGACTGTCCCAGCCATCTCCTCCAACTCCCACGGTCCGCCACTCACTGACTTACTGGTGGAGTCCTTTAAAGAATCTCCTTCCATGTAGACCTCAACTGCTCTCCTGCTTCTCCTGTGCCACCCCAGAAGCAGACTCCTGCTCCTTGCTGCACCCAAGCTTCAGGCCTCAGATTCACCCCCGCACCAAAAGGGCGATCCCCTCCCAGGTGAGGCCTGCTCCACAGCTCCTGACTACATCCTCACTCTACCACCCGAACTCTCCTGACACCTGCTGGAAGATTGCTATATTTAAGGAGGCCTGCCCCCTGACAATCCAGCCGCTGGATTGGTCAGAGCTCCTAGTCATACATCAGGAAGTGACACCTCCTCCTCCATCCCCCTTTCCAGAACTTTCCAAGCTCAAGGGGGAGGAATCTCCAAGGGGTGTTCCTTCCCTCTATCTCCAGCCCCTCCCTGAGCCACTCCCCTAGCCAAGATCAAAACATTCAGGCCTGCACCTACAGTCAGGCCTGACTAGATTTTTCCTTTCATATCAAAAATCTACAAAAGTAAAGCACCTATACTATGGGGGCGCTACAAACATGTTCCAAGAAATATTTCCCAGAGAGGGGGCAGAAAGAGGCTTTCAAAATGACAACAGATGTGAATGGGTATATATATGAAATTATCAAAAAAAAAAATGTATTAATAAAGTATCAACCATAAAATTATCCAAAGCGGGGAAATTATAGCCAGCCTGTATTGGGTGCGGATGCACCCAGAGTAATTGGACTGACAGGACAGGCCCCCCCCGGGGAAGTATCGGATGCACATGAGGAGGACATCCATTGCCATGGCACAGGACAGGCGGAATACCATTGGAGCCAACCGGCGCGGTGGTAAGAATGTGCCACTGTGCACGCACCCGATATATGCTGGGCACAATGCTACACTCCCTATGACTTCTGTCCCACCAGGCACCCTTCACAGACCGCATAGTCTCTACTGTGAACTGGAGTCCTCATTCCACTTGTTTTGTGATACACCTCCCCCTTGCTTCCATCCCTTTCATCTAGCCGCGGCTAGGGGACATCCCAAGTGATTGAACAACATCACATGACTGCATATCTAGTGCCTCCAAGGGTGGCCCAGCACACCCTCTTCTTTCCCACTCCCCCTTGGCAGCGGTGCACCCATGTACAACGGATCTCCTGGCATCACTGTCTGTCACCAGACCTGCCATTTGCCAACTCCCCCCTCCTCACAGCTCGAGCCTCCAGGGGTGATTGAGACACTCTGTGCCACCATAGATATCCAATTGGAATTTTCCCAGGCGACACAGGCGTTGCAATCTATCTGGTGTCTGGATGATTTGATGCATGTTTTGTGTTATGTGTTTTGTTAATGTCTCTTGTCAATGTCATTGTATACTTACATTGCCCAATTGTATGGCACCTTCAGTTAGGTTCCAACAGACAGAGGGGCCATAATTCCCCCGCTTTGGATAATTTTATGGTTGATACTTTATTAATAAAAACGTTTTTTGATAATTTCATATATATATACCCGTTCACATCTGTTGTCATTTTGAAAGCCTCTTTCTGCCCCATCTCTGGGGAATATTTTTTGGAGTCTCCTGGACAGCTGAGGGGATCGTGGACATCGCTGGAGAAAGAAGGGGCTCAGGGTAAGTATTAGGGGGTGCTGGGGAGGCTGCTACACACAGAAAGTGTTTTGCATAGAATGCATTAAGATAAAAAATCTTCTGCCTTTACAACTCCTTTAATGCATGGGCACTGCCCAGGGGCCCCAGGTGCATAGGAGCCCCATGATAATCTTGCATTACATCAAACTTGCCAACTGTCCTGGATTTGCTGGGATAGGCACACTTTTTACTAAGTTGTCCCGGCATGGCCGTGTCCGAGGCAGTGTCCCGGAACCTGTACTGTGCCCTTCTGATTCCAGTACTGTGTCCTCCTGATCCCAGTACCGCGCCCTCCTGATCCCAGTACTGTGCCCTCCTGATCCCAGTACTGTGTCCTCCTGATCCCAATACTGTGCCCTCCTGATCCCAATACTGTGTCCTCCTGATCCCAGTACTGTGCCCTCCTGATCCCAGTACTGTGCCCTCTTGTTCCTAGTACTGTGCCCTCTTCATCCCAGTACTGTGCCCTCCTCATCCCAGTACTGTGCCCTCCTCATCCCAGTACAGTGCCCTCCTCTCCCCCCCTGCACTATGCCCTTTGTGTTAATTAGCCTTTGATTTATTAGAAGTGTTTTCTTATCGTTTAAAATCGATTTTACGGAAAATACTAATAAATATATGTTTCATTCTATCAGCTATTTATACTTTCATTCTTGAGAGTGGGTGCGAAAATTGGGGCAGACTGGTGAGGGTCCCAGTACATTACTTTGCCCAGGGGCCCATGATGCTTTTAAGATGGCCCTGCTGACAAGTGGACAGACAGAAATGACTCACTGTCAGGACAAATGGAATCATCAAAGACACCGTCCTCTGAATCCGATTCCTCCTCATCACTTTCATAAGTCGACTCCTCATCAGACTCTTCATCGCTGTCCTCGTCCTCTTCTAAGGATTAAACACAGAATATATTAACCCCTAGAGAGAGCGTTATGCTGCGCACACATGCAGTACAAGATTACATCATAATAGCTGGATTCCCTCTCTGGAGTGGATTCCCTATATATTCATATAGAGAGTCTACTAGGGGGCCACTGACACCCACAATATATAGTCAGAGTCCAGGTCCCAGTGGAGCGCCGGCTGACGTTGTAGGACTGGAATGGATTCCTCTAACGGGGTAACACAGAGACATGTAAGCATGGTAGGGGGCAGATACTTCTCAATGTTACCCAAAAGAAGATATTTTAGGTGGAGCTTGGTTTTAACTCTCAGCAAAGGGGAGCACACTAAAGGAATTCAATGTCAATAGAAAGGCATTTTCGCTGTGGAATAAAGTTGGCCAAAATTTACACCAATGATGGGGCATCCTACTGACACCAATGATTGTGCACTATTCCTCCCACTGACACCAATGATGGAAACTATTCCTCCCACTGATACCAATGATGGGGGCCTATTCCTCCCACTGACACCAATGATTGTGCACTATTCCTCCCACTGACACCAATGATGGAAACTATTCCTCCCACTGATACCAATGATGGGGGCCTATTCCTCCCACTGACACCAATGATGGGACACTATTCCTCCCACTGATACCAATGATGGGGCACTATTCCTCCCACTGACACCAATGATGGGGCACTATTCCTCCCACTGGTAGTAACCATAG
>BLSH010536195.1:124917-140036 GCA_018402905.1 Glandirana rugosa | reverse complement strand
CCTCTCACTGACACCAATGTTCTAGATCCTAGCTCTGGAAGCAGTGAATGCACCAACCCGGCAATGAATCTTATTTATCCCATCATGAGATGACACTCCTACAAACCTTCATCCCCTGTCACCTCCTTCTTTTTGGTGCGTTTGATTTTCTTCTTAAAGACTTTGGTGAGAAAGGTGGCAAATTTGTTGTTCTCGCCCAGTGAGGTCTGGAAGGTGGCATGTAAGGTCTTTTCATTCTCCTGAAGCTTCACAATGTCCTTCTTCTTTGTCTCCAGCTGCTGCAGATAATCCTCAGACTTCCTCTATGGAGAAAGAAAGTCCATGTGCAATGCCAAAGAAATCTGTTCCATTGTCTGGCTAACCTTAGCTCTATATACCCAGTGTGGTCACTATTCACCTTCCTGGTTGACCTCAGCTCTGTATACCCAGTGTGGTCACTGTTCACATTCCTGCCTTGTCTTAGCTAAGTATAACCAGTGTGATCACGTTTCATCATCCTGGCTGGTCTTACTTAGCTCTGTATAACCAGTGTAGTCACTATTCACCTTCCTGGTTGACCTCAGCTCTGTATAACTAGTATTGTTACTGTTCACCTTCCTGGCTGATCTTAGCTCTGTATAACCAGTGTGGTCACTGTTCACCTTTCTAATTGACCTCAGCTCTGTATAACCGGTGTGGTCACTGTTCACCTTTCTAATTGACCTCAGCTCTGTATAACCGGTGTGGTCACTGTTCACCTTTCTAATTGACCTCAGCTCTGTATAACTGGTGTGGTCACTGTTCACCTTTCTGGTTGACCTCAGCTCTGTATAACTAGTGTTGTTACTGTTCACCTCCCTGGCTGGTCTTAATTCTGTATAACCAATGTGGTCACCATTCACCTCCCTGGCTGATCTTAGCTCTATATAACCACTGTGGTCACTGTTCACCTGCCTGGCTGATCTTAGCTCTATATAACCAGTGTGGTCATTGTAGACTGTCTTGGCTGAACTTAGCTCTGTATAACCAATGCAGTCATCGTTCACCTTCGACTTACCTTCATTTCTTCCAGCTCAGAGACTCGGTCGTTGACCTTCTCCTGCAGAATGTCTTCTCTCTTCTCATATTCCTTCAGCAGCATCAGCTCCTCGAAAAGAGTGATGTGTCGGAGGTCAGCCATTTTCATTTGTACGTCTAGCTGTAGCTTCTTGTGTCGCAGGAGGCGGAGCTCGGCATCAAAGCTAATCACCAGGTCATTTATCTGCATGCAAGAAAGTATGTCGCTTAAATAAACGGGTCCAGTCCAACACAAGAATTTTGGATTTAAACATCTTCAGGTTCATCAGCTTATGATTATGCATTGCATGGAAACTCAGTGATTACAGCAGGTGAAAGCCGGCAACTCAGAGTGCTCTCGCAACGAAAATCCTTTATTGGCTACATGTATAAAAACACAATACGGTAGATGCTAACGTGTTTCGCCTATGCAGACTTCCTCATTGCTGTATGCTATGAGGAAGGCTGCATAGCCGAAACGCGTTCGTTTTTCTACTGTATTGTGTTTTTATACATGTAGTCAATAAAGGATTTTCTTTGTGAGAGCACTCTGAGTTGCCGGCTTTCATCTGATCATTACTTGTTATTTTGGGAGTTGAATGCCCTAGCCAGAGTACCGATCTCCAGCTCCTGGATCTTAGGCACAGCGGTAGAGCTTGGGTAAATTTCATTATTAGTGTTGACATCACTGAGTCTGAGCTCTTTGGAGGGAACACCGCTCTAGGATAATTACCCGATAATAGGTATCAGCCGCTTGAGTCTGTGTCCGGGTGCTGGCTCTATTGCTGAACAGCATGTAGAAAGAAAAGACCAGGCTGGGACTTGTAGTCCCCTGGGATCTGTTTTGTGTTTTTTTACAATAAAGGAGATTGCATCGGAGTGCAGCCATCCAGCCTGGTCTCTACTTTCTGAGCTCTTTGGCATTAACTCGACTCGCCGTGCTTGGAGATAGAAAAATGCTGACTATGACCCTAGGAACACCATCCCTACAGTCAAGCACGGAGGTGGAAACATTATGCTTTGGGGCTTTTTCTCTGCTAAAGGTACAGGCCAACTTTGCCGCATTGAGGGGCCAATGGACGGGGCCATGTATTGAAAATCTTGGATGAGAACCTTCTTGCCTCAGCCAGAACATTGAAGATGGGTCGTGGATGGGTCTTCCAGCATGACAATGACCCAAAACATACCACCAAGGCAACAAAGAGGAAGCACATTAAAGTCATGGAGTGGCCTAGCCAGTTTCCAGACCTTAATCCTATAGAAAATGTATGGAGGGAGCGGAAACTTCGAGTTGCTAAGCAACGACCAAGAAACCTTAAGGATTTTGAGATCTGTAAAGAAGAGTGGACTAAAATCCCTCCTGAGATGTGCAATCCTGGTTGCCAACTACAAGAAACGTCTGACCTCTGCGCTTGCCAACAAGGGTTTCTCCACCAAGTCATGTTTTACTTGGGGATCAAATACTTATTTTACTCACTGAACTTCAACTCAACTTATAACATTTGTATCATGTGTGTTTTTTCTGGATTTTTGGTTGATATTCTGTCTCTATCATTTAAAACACACCTATGATAAAAAATGATAGACCCTTAATTTCTTTGTAAGTGGGCAAACTTACAAAACCTGCAGGGGATCAAATAATGATTTTCCCCACTGTTTATATATTCCCTCCTATTAGTATGTACCTGTTTAATGATGTTTTTCTGCCTATAGAGATTTTGAATTTCCTCAATCCGAATCATCTCCTTCTCCAGCTCTGACAGTTCTGCATCCTCCACATGCTGGGTTCCGGCAGACACGGCACGGTAGGACCTGACTGTCGTTGTGGTAGATGGCCTTGAAGACCAAGCCTGCTTAACTGCAGCTTGCTGCTGCCCTCCGAACCCCTCAAAGGCTCCGAATCCCCCTCCTTCCGTCATCCGCGGGGCCTGGACCTGCTTTGCTTGCTCCTGTTTGAATTTTTGGAGGGTCTCGCTGTCGTACTGGAACTTCCTCTCCGGAATCTCATCAGGGTGCATTGATGGGACTTTGGGGATGGGGAGATGTTTGGAAGGGTCCAGCAAGGACTGGATGGCTTTCAGCTCCACCACTAAACTCTTCATATGCTCTATGGTCTCCACCTTGAAATCTCGCAGCTCTAAGATGGAGCGGTTCATGGATGACTTTTGCTCATGGATCTGTATGAAGGCACAAAAAATAGAAATGTAAAAAATCACTTTGTAAGGCCACTCTGTGGTATCATGGAAATAGGAGATAAGGGGAAGAACCACTGAAATCAAAATCATAGCAGATTAAACGTTGGCTTTAAAGCCACATTAAACCCAAATACAGAAATGTGATTTGCTGCAGCTCACCAATCATCGGATGTGGTGGCTGCATTCATTTTTATTTGGATGCTGGGCACTTTTACCCCCTCCCTGTCCAGGTCAATTTTCGTCTTTCAGCGCTGTTGCACTTTGAAGGAAGTGCTCAGTCATTCAACACTGTACCCAAACAAAATTTGTATCACTTTTTGAGACAGATAGAGATTTATTTTGGTGGCATTTAATTGGCATTTCTTTTTTTGGTTTTTTTTTTTTTTGCTAAACAAACAAAAAAAAAATGAAATGTTTGGCAGAAAAAAAGTTTTTTTTTATAAAATTTTGTAAATAAGTAATTTTTTCTCCTTAACTAATGGGCACTGATGAGACTGCACTGATGGGCACTGATGAGGCTGCACTGATACACTGATGGGCACTGATGAGGCTGCACTGATGGGCGCTGATAGGCATTACTGATAGGCAGCACTGATGGGCACTGACAGGCAGCACTGCTGGGCACTAAAAGGCAGCACTGATGGGCACTGATAGGCATTACTGATAGGCATCACTAATGGGCACTGATAGGCTGCAATAATGGGCACTGATATGCGGCACTGGTAGGCAGCACTGATGGGCACTAAAAGGCAATACTGATGGACACTGACAGGCAGCACTGATGGGTACTAAAAGGCAACACTGATGGACACTGACAGGCAGCACTGATGGGCACTAAAAGGCAACACTGATGGACACTGACAGGCAGCACTGATGGGCACTAAAATGCAGCACTGATGGACACTGACAGGCAGCAATGATTGGCACTAAAAGGCAGCACTGATGAGCACTGACAGGCAGCACTGATGGACACTGACAGGCAGCACTGACTGGCACTAAAAGGCAGCACTGATGGGCACTGACAGGCAGCACTGATGGCCACTAAAAGGTAGCACTGATGGGCACTAAAAGGCAGCACTGATGGACACTATAAGACAGCTCTGATGGGCACTAAAAGGCAGCACTGATGGCCACTAAAAGGCAGCACTGATGGACACTAAAAATCAGAACTGATGGGGCTGCACTGATAATCAGTGTGGATTGTCACTTACCGGCTCTCCTCTCCTTACGCACAGTCAGCGTGAGGAGAGGACTGCTGATAACTGGCTAATCCTGTTTACACTGTGATCAGCTGTGATTGGACACAGCTGGTCACATGGTAAAGAGCCGCTGTGGCTCTTTACCTGAAGGACACAGGGATCACAGATCACTGTTGATGTGTGCCACAGGGGGCACGCAGAAAGCACGATCAAGGGAGGACGTCAATAGATTCCCTCCTGAAAATGTGCAACCGCGTTGTAGCCGTCAGTCGGCTATAGTGCAATCGTGAAAAAGTTAAAGGCAATTACAGCAGTCTTTTTTCTTTAGGATGACAGATTTACATAAATAAATGAAAGCTGATCATTGTAAGCACCCCGGTCAGTGTTAATGGGTATGTCTCAACCCTCTAAATGCTACATCTGAAGGACAGCTCATAAAAAAACAACAGACTTACCTGGTAGATGATCAGGTGAAAATAAAGGAATGGGAGCCTAAAAAAGAAAACTAATGCAGCCATCGGATCTTAAAATTGGTAAGCTGCAATATAATGAATGTTTGCTTTTGGGTTTCATACCACTATAAGCTGACTTTACAATAGATGCTTATCTGCTTCTGTTCTGTAGGTATGGAGGTCACTCACTTCCAGAAATTTGTGTTAAAGTGAACCTAGACTTAGTTTGGATGTCTAAGGGATCTGTTAGCCCAGTTTAATATGACAAGGCACATATGTGACGGTGCCTAGGCACACCCAGCTCATCTAGCCTATCTGGAGTTTGGTATACCCTGCCCACTCCCTCCCATGGGTAATGGATCAGGCAGATTCTAGATCCCCATGACTAAGAACCGAGGAGCGGAGCGAAATGCGTTGGGAGGGGCGTGGCCTGGTCAGAGTCCAGGATGAGGTTGCCACTACCACACTGATCAGAGGGATCATTCAGATATGGGGCTAAGGGAGACCTTTTTCATATCTGGCAACAGGAAGCCACATAGAGAGTGTGCAATGGACAAAAAGGTAGGTCTGGACAAAAGGGCAGCTGCAGGTATGGGCCCCTGACATCAGCAAGGGGCCACACATAATATGCAGTGTATGTGAAGCGCTACTCCTGCAGGAGCTGCTGGCTTTCTGGGCCCCCTATTCGTGCACAGCCAGGCAACATGCATTTACCACTTGCATCCAGACACAAGTAATCAGTAATGGAGATCCCTTTCTTAGGCTTCCTCTCCTTTCTTTGCTCATCTCCCAGCCTGGAGGCAAAGCCCCCCAGTCCCTGGGGCCCCCTCCCGGGCCTCACTACAACAACCTCAGCACGCCATCTTCCACCGACTCCCCTGCTGGGCAGGCTCCATACCTCCCAACATTTTGAAATGGGAACGAGAGACACCTATAGCTCCCAACTGTCCCGGATTTCAGGAGGAAAGAGGGACAGCGCGACTTTGTTCCAAATCAGGGACAGTCCCTCGAAATCCGAGACAGTTGGGAGCTATGAGGATCCACGATATTTAAAGCGATACTAAAGGCTCACAGTTTTTTTTTTTTAAATAACAAACATTTCATACTCACCTCCTCTGTGCAGCGGTTTTGCACAGAGTGGCCCCTAACCCCGTCTTCTTGGGTCCTACAGCGGTGCTCTGGGCTCCTCCTCTTCTTGAGTAACCACCACAGGGAAGCGCTTTCCCTGGGGTCACTTGTGCGGGCGCGCCCCTTTTACTTACCTGAACCCGGTCTTTCCAGCGATGGGGACGAGCACACTGGCTCCAGTTGGTGTCTCGGGTCCTGATTGGATAGATTGATAGCAGCGCAGGCATTGGCTCCCACTGCTGTCAATCAAATCCAATAACACGGGAGCCAGTGGGCGGGGCTGAATCCAGCTGTTTATGTCAATGGATGCAGCAGCAGGACACGGGAGCGCGCCCGCGCGGCTCTCCAACGGGGCACTCCAGAAAAGGAGGAGCCAGGAACACCGCTAAGGGACCCCAGAAGAGGAGGATCGGGGCCACTCTGTGCAAAACCCTTACACAGAGGAGGTGAGTATGACATGTTTCTTATTTAAAAAAAAAACTTTACAACCCCTTTAAGGGCTGACCCAGCCACCCTGCCAGTGCCTTCTGCCTGGGGATTGGACGGATTCCCTCAAGTATGCAGATCAGGACCTCCTGGCCTCCGCCCACTAACTTCCAGAAGCTTCTTCAGGCTTCTAGAACCAGGCGGAGGTACCAGAGACCTGCCCTGTAGAGCCATGGAGTAACCTGACCAAATTTCAGACTCACACAACTACCACGAGTCAACCAAATAAATTTACCTACGCTGGTTGCAGACTAGAGGGTGCTACATATGAATCAAGCCTATCGGAGATGAAATGGGGAGAGATAGTAAATATACTACAGGAGTGCTTGGAGAATGGGCATGGGTAGCAGGAGACAAAGATTTGGGACACATTAAATGAGACTTCTAGAAATCATCGCCATTATAGCCTGTTCCCGCATCTGACTGCTGGGGGTCCAAGGGCCCCACAAGGAGTACAGAGGAGCCGCATATGGCAGCAGGTCGGGCACCGGTGATAAACGTACAATGCTCTCCAGCATTGCCAGCTCGTTCCTCTTCTGCTCCGCATTGATGCGCAGATGTTCCGGGACCGTGTAGTCCTCCGCCGTCTTCAGTTTAAAGTCCCCCATGTTTTCTTTGGCGTTTTTTATTGCCAGAACATCCTGCGGATCCTCGTAGTCCTCGCTGGGCTTGGTCTTATATCTGGAGAGGAACAATAAGGTTGTCATTCTGATGCCGCTGTAAAGCTAGAACTCTATAGATGTGATACTGAACCCGAACACCGGACAGATAACAAGAATTCACCAACAAACCCAGTTTACGTATTCTTTAAATACAGATTCCAAGAGGGAGGGTCAGCAGTGTTAGTGGGCCATGCTGTCAGTCTAACATTGGGAGTTTGCTGACGGAAGGTAGCAGCTCCACAAGCATCCTGACCCCCTTTAACCCCTTTGCGCTGGCGCCTCCCGGCCCTTTAAGAGGTTTCAGATTCTGGGAGGCGGGGTGGGGTTTATGATCATGTGACAGCCGTGGTTGGCTGTCACGGTGATCACATGATCGGAAAGCTCCTGATCGCAAGAAGCCGGTGACTGTGCTAAGCAGGAACATGGATCTTTACATTCCCCCAGTCAAAGCACCTCCCCCCACAGTTAGTAATCACTCCCAGGGGACACATTTAACCCTTTGACTACCCCTGATGTTTAACCCCTTCCCTGCCAGTGTCATTACTACAGTGACAGTGCAGATTTTTAGCACTGATCGCTGTATTAATGTCTCTGGTTCTCAAAAAGTGTCAAAAGTGTCTGATTTGTCCGCCACAATATTACAGTCTCACTATAAATAGCTGATCGCCGCCATTACTGGTAAAAAATAAAAATAAATAAATAAAAATATCCCATAGTTTGTAGACGATATTTTGTAACTTTTGCACAAATCAATCAATACGCTTTTTGGGATTTCTTTTACCAAAAATATTTAGCAGAATATATAGCGGCCTAAATTGATGAAGAAATTTGATTTTTTTTTTCTTTTATTGGATGTTTTTTATAGCAGAAAGTAAAAAATATTGTTTTTTTTTTTCAAAATTGCCGCTCTTTTTTTTGTTTATAGCCGAAAAAATAAAAAACGCAGAGGGGATCAAATACCACCAAAAGAAAGCTCTATTTGCGGGGAAAAAAAGACGTTGGGTACGGCGTCGCACGACTGCGCAATTGTCAGTTAAAGTGACGCAGTGCCGGATCGCAAAAAATGGCCTGGTCATAAAGGGGGGTAAATCTTCCGGAGCTAAAGTGGTTAACTGACAATTGCACGGTCATGCAACGCTATACATGAATGAAATTTATAATATTTTTCCTACAAATAGAGCTTTCTTTTGGTGGTATTTGAACACCTCTGGGGTTTTAATTTTTTGCGCTATAAACAAAAAAAGACTGAAAATTTTGAAAAAAAAAAAAAACAATATTTTTTACTTTCTGCTATAAAACATCCAATAGAAAAATGTAAAAAGAAAAATGCAATTTCTTCATAAATTTAGGCCAATATGTATCCTGCTACATATTATTGTTTTAAAAAATTCCAATAATCGTTTGCTTTGCGCAAAAGTTATAGCGCCTACAAACTATGGGATATACATTGGAATTTTTATTTATTTATTTTTTTATACTAGTAATGGTGGCGACTTATAGTGGGAATGCGGCGGGCAATCTGACACTAACTGACACTCTGTGGGAACCATTGATACTAATACAGTGATCAGTGCTAAAAATATGCACTATCACTGTACTAATGACACTGGCTGGGAAGAAGTTAAACATCAGGGGGCAATCAAAGGGTTAAATGTGTGCCTAGCCAGTGTTTAGGTGTTTACTATGTGGTGCTTTAAAGCAGTGTTTTTCAACTCCAGTCCTCAAGGCACACCAACAGGTCATGTTTTCAGGATTTCCCTCAGATGAAACAGCTGTGGTAATTACTAAGGCAGTGAAACTGATCAAATCACCTGTGCAAACTCATGGAAATCCTGAAAACATGACCTGTTGGTGTGCCTTGAGGACTGGAGTTGAAAAACACTGCTTTAAATAAGGGAATGCGCTTTGCAGGGGAACAACATCCAGCCCATCCCCGCTGACAGGACAGAGCTCTGCCATGTTTGCATAGGCAGAGCTCTGTTCTGTCTTCCTCCTCGCCGATCAGCGGGTGCCGGCAGACATCCATTGCCCGGCATCTGCTGATCGGCTTGTGCTGTGTCTAATCACAGCACAAGCTGGACACAAGTCGCATATGAAGTCGCAAAAAAATAGCGCAGGGAGCTTTTTTCAAATCGGTGCAGCGCCACAAAGTAGCAGTTTTGGACAGTTCCATTGCCGACAATAGGGTGTGACTTGTGTTTTCAACCTATCAAATCGCATGACAAGTCGCACTGGTGTGAAGGGGCTTACTCTCCCCTAAACAAGCAATAAACCCTAAGACAGGGATATGCAATTAGTGGACTTCCAGATGTTGCAGAACTACAAATCCCATGAGGCATTGCAAGACACTGACAGCCACAAGCATGACACCCAGAGGCAGAGGCATGATGGGACTTGTAGTTATGCAACAGCTGGAGGTTCACTAATTGCTTATCCCTGCCCTAAGAGAAGCACTTTCCATGGACATTCATCGAGTCATCGAATGTACTGACATTTGTACGAACTAGACATGTGCGCTGCCAAAAAATTTGTTCGTTTTCGTTTTAGTTTCTTTCGTTCTTCGAGTCATTCGAAAATACGGAAATTTGAAAATACGGAAATTTGAAAATACGGAAACTCGTAATTTCGTAAATTCGGAAAATCGTAATTTCAAAAATACGAAAATCCGGAAATTCATAAATTCGAAAATCCGGAAATTCAAAAATTTGAAAATCCGAAAATAAAGAAAGAAAATCCAAAGATTTGAACAAACGAAAATCCGAAAATTCAAAATTCTAAATAATAACTGACTAGCTAACTAATAATAACTATCTATTAAATTATAAGTATTGGAATTTCCTTTCAAATTTGAAATGTGAACATAAAGAATACGAATTTATCCGAAGTTACGAATTATCTGAAATAACGAATGCTGCATCTAAACAAACGGAATGGAAGGAATTAATAATAAATAATAATAATAAAATAAAAAGTTTTTTTTATTATTATTGTTATTATTTATTATTATTAATTTGTTACGTTCCATTCGTTTAGATGCGGCATTCGTCATTTCGGATAAATCCATATTCTTTATGTTCACTAACAGCCAAATTTGAAAGGAAATTACAATAACTATAATTTAATAGTTCGTAATAGTTAAGTTATTATAGAATTTTTGGGTTTTTGAATTTTCGTTCTTATTTTTGGATTTTCGTTCTTTTGAATTTTCGTTCTTATTTTTGGATTTTCGTTCTTTTGAATTTTCGTTCTTATTTTTGGATTTTCGTTCTTTTGAATTTTCGTTCTTATTTTTGGATATTCATTCTTTTGAATTTTCGTTCTTATTTTTGGATTTTCGTTCTTTTGAATTTTCATTCTTATTTTTGGATTTTAGTCCTTTGGAATTTTCGTTCTTATTTTTGGACTTTTCAATTTTTTGGATTTTTGAATTCTCAAATTTTCAGATTTTTGAATTTCCCCATTTCCGAAATTCTGAATTTTTGAAATTTCCGAATTTTCAGATTTTTGAATTTAAAATTTACAAACATTTGAATTTCCCAAATTTCGAATTTTTGAATCTCCGAAATTCCAAATTTTCAAATTTCCGAATTTTCGAATTTACGAATATTTGGAAAAATTTGTTAAACGGGTTTTTATTCATTCGGATATTTACGAATTGACGAATTTGTCGAAATTTGTTAAAAAACTAATTCAGGAAGAACCAAACTGCACATGTCTCGTACGAACGTTCGATTGAAAATCTACTAGTGTATGGCCGGCTTTGGTATGCAGGGCCCACAGTCTCCTGGAAGTAGTGAATCAAACTCAGGGTGGTCTCCAGAAACAGAACTCACAGCTTATCCCATTCTTGCTTCCTCTGGAAGATCTTTGATTTTGCCTTCTCAGCCTTTTCTATGACTTTGCGAATTCTTTCCACTTGACCTTCAGACCTCTTCCATGCCCACTGGTCGGTCTTCCGGGCACCAAGACCGGGCTCTGCTACAGCGCCCACCGGCACAACACTCCGGGCCCCTATGATATAGAATATTAGGGGGCAGTGGGTGAGGGGGTACGCTGCCATGCCAGATACCAGGACCATGTCAGGAAGGTCCGGCAGGTTCTAGTGCAAGAATGCCATTGCAGGTGCAGAACGTCAGTAACAAACACATGCGCAGATGTTTTAGCGTGCGCGCCAAGCATTGGCCCACGTGTACACCCAATACTGGCATTGGCTCCAATCGGCCAAAATAAGCTGGGGTGCAACATGCTGATTGGTCTTCAGCTTTGTTACTGTTTACCAGCAAGCCAATCCGGTGAAGGTTTGATGCTGGTGGACCCCATGGAAGTCTCGGGCTGCTGGCTCCCTGAAAGCTAGACGTGTAGAACGAAAAAAATTTGTTTCGCTTCGATTCGTTATTTACATAAATTCAATCAGGTAAATTAGTTCAATCCATTTTTGGAATCTGTTTAGTTTATTCAAATTCGAATCGATTCGAATTTTCCAAATTCAGTCCACATGAACTCAAGTTATTCTAGTCAAATTTTAGAAGATGGTTATATTCTTTCTATTCTATTGTTTTTTCCTGTTTTATTCTTTTCTATTATATTATTATTTTTTTCTATTTGAAAATGGTTATATTGTTATATTTATATATATAATACATTTTTTTTCTATTCTATTCTTTTCTATTCTATTCCAATGTATTCTATTCAAATTTTGGAGGATGGTTTCTATTCCATTCTATTGTTTTTATCTATTCTTTTCTATTCTATTATATTATTTTCTATTCGCAAATGGTTATATTGTTATATTTATATATTTTATATATAATAAAATATAGATATTATACATATTTTTTCTATTCTATTCTATTCTATTCCAATTTATTCTATTCAAATTTTGGAGGATGGTTACTTTTCCATTCTATTGTTTTTGTCTATTCTTTTCTATTCTATTCTTTTATTTTCTATTATATTCTCTTTTCTATTATATTCTATTATTCTATTATTTTCTATTCATTTATTCTATTTGAAATTTGAATTACAGTATATGGTTATATTGTTATATTCTTTCTTTTCTATTCTTTCATTTTTTTTTCTATTCTATTCAAATTTATTCTATTCGATATTCGAATTACAGAAGATGGTTTCTATTCTTTTCTACTATTTTTCTATTCTATTCTAATTCAAATGTATTCTATTCAAAATTTGAATTTCAGAAGATGGTTATATTCTATTTTATTCTTTCTATTCTATTCTATTCATTTCTATTTTATTCAAATTTATTCTACTTGAAATTTGAAGTTCAGAAGATGGTTATATTCTATTTTATTCTATTCAACTCTTTTTTTATTCTATTCTTTTATTTTCTATTCATTTATTATTCTATTTTGTTCAGTTTTACTCTATTCTTTTCTATTCTATTCTTTTTTTTTCTATTCTATTCCTTTATTTTCTATTCTATACCTTTATTTTCAGTTATTTTTTTCTGTTATTTTATTTTGTATTCAGTTCTGTTTTACTCTATTATATTTTATTCTTTTCCATTATATTATTTTCTAATATATTCCTTTATTTTCTATTCTATTTTATTTTACACTCTTCGGAAATTCAAATTCGATTAGAAAACAATTCGAATTTCATCCGAAAATGTAGTTTCGTTATTTCAGATTTGTTTAAGTTCGTTACTATTGTCATCCGAATTTCCGAAATAACAATTTGATTCGGAACGAAACAAACCGCACATTTCTACCGAAAGCAACGGAAAAAATGCTCCGCAGGATACTTGTGGATGGGTATAGGGTCACACTCAGAATAAGCGCACCTCTACATCCTTCCACTAGGAGCATAGCCAGGACACAAGACGAAGGTCATCAACAGCCAGGCAGCGAGGTACCAAATCCCACTGTTGACTTCCTGTGTATGACGTGGCTTGCCTTTGACCCGTCTCTGGATCCTTGTCTGTTTGTTGTGACCTTGTCCTGTGTTTTGCTCTGCATCCTGCCTTCTGATTTTGTACCGTGCTGCCCGTCTGTTTGTTGACCTCAGCCTGTATCCTGACGCTGCCTCTGACGTTTCTGTACCTCACTTCCTGGCTGTTGCTGAACCCAACCTGTATCCTGAAGATGTCCTTGTCTTCCCGTTCGGTACCTCACTGTTGATGACCTTCGTCTTGTGTCCTGGCTACGCTCCTAGTGGAAGGGTATAGAGGTGTGCTTATTCTGAGCGTGCCTCTATACCCATTCACAAGAATCCTGCAGAGGAACTTCTCCGTTGCTTTTAAAGAGGCAGCAGCCTGGGACCTCAATGGGGTTACTTTTTCATATATTTGTTTGCTATCACAAAATATTTGCTACTCACTGTAAAGTGGATTTTTGACCTAATGTATAATGTTTAATATAAATGAATAGATGTTATGAGTCTTTTTCTCTATTCCTGTAGGAATTATATAACAATCAATATTTTGTGCCTCTGCCTCCCCTGAGGAAGCCTTGTTAAAGGCGAAACGCGTCGGTATGGGTTAGCATCACCCGCATCTGGTGCTCTCTACCCCAATTCACACCATTGGACTACTCAGGTGTATTGTTCACGTGATAACATTTACAAGTGGGAGAGAATTCTTGTTTTTTCTGTGGTGTGTTCATCCAAGCAGGCACTTTTTGCACGGCACTTATATAAAATATGTTATGTTTTGGTATTTTACGGCCCATGGTGGGCATCTTTTATATGTACCAATAAAATGTGTTTTTTTACCAAACAATATGTGTAATATATTTTTCCAGTAAGTGAGTCTCTGACCAGCACCATTAAAGTCCCAGTTTCCCCCTTCTTCCTGGAGGCTCCCTTTATGCCTCTGGTTTTGTTTTTTCATTAACCTCAATGGGGTCCACCAACATCAAACCTTCACTGTATACAAACCATCCAGAAAGATAAATTACTCCACAGCTGGAAATGTGCAATTAGTTTCGGTCCAAATATACATTTAGACAAATTTTTGGGTATTCTGAGATTTGGATATATCCGAATCTCTGAATGAAACAGTAACGAATTTCATTGAAATTCATTTAGTTTTGTTTCGTACATTCGTTTTCTAACAAATTCCAAATTTTGGGAATGATTTGAATCAGTCGAAAAATGATTGACGGATTCAAATTCTGTGTGAAGAATAGTTGGTTGTTAAGGAGTGAGCTGAGAAGGCGGCAGACGTGTCTTGAACAACCATGGGTCATCAGCTGTCAGCGGGCTTCCCCATTGACAGCTGAATGTAAACACAGAAAACTAAAATACAGCTTGGGTTCTCCCCCCTAATCCACACGAGGCCCTTCAGGTCAGAGTTGTGGGAAAGAGGCCCTTGCCCTCATCAACATGGGGACAAGGTGCTCAGGAGCTCCAAAGCACACACCCCCATGGTGAGGGCATGTGGCCTTGTATGGTTCGGGGGGGTCTCGCTCCTCCCCCCCCCCCTTTCCTGGGCTGTATGCTCGGATGAAGGTCTGGTGTGGATATTGGGGGGCCCCACACCATTTTTTTTTTGGCATGGGGTTCCCCTTACAATACATACCAGACCCAAAGGACCTGGTATGGATTGGGGGGGGGGGGGGGGACCCCGTCGGGTCCTTTCCCCCCCCCCCTCCTCGCTCTGGGGGGGCTTGGTATGTTCCGGTGTACGGGAGTGGTACCCCCACACACGAAACCTCGAGGACTCGTGGAACAGGGGTACAACTACTCCCGTTCCCGGAGAAAGGGTGTTGAGACTGGACTTCCCGGAGCACACCTAATCCCCCCTCTTGGGTTCGACATAAAATCAAAAGACACAAATGTAAGTCGACAGTTACCCCTTCGGGCGACTGTCGACTACTGGGTACCAACAAGTTCTGTGCAGACGGCGGAAGAGTCGAGTGAGGAATTGTTGGTTGATAAGAAGTGTGTCTTAAACTTAGGCAGTTAGTAAAAAGCTGACTAAGTTTAGTAAGGGTTTTAAAC
>BLSH010536195.1:110660-124907 GCA_018402905.1 Glandirana rugosa | reverse complement strand
GCTGGTTGTTAAGGAGCAGGCCGGGAAGGCGGCAGAAGTGTCTTTAACAAACCAATGACTCATCAGCTGACAGCGGGCTTCTCCAATGACGGCTGAATGTAAACAGAATTGCCACAAATAAAAATTCTGAAGAAAAAACAGCGTGGGGTCTCCCCCCTAATCCATACCAGGCCCTTCAGGTCAGGGTTGTGGGAAAGAGGCCCTTGTCCTCATCAACATGGGGACAAGGTGTTGAGCTCCAAAGCCCCATGGTGAGGGCATGTGGCCTTGTATGGTACGGGGGGAGGGGAACTTGCTCCCCCCCTTTCCTGGGCTGGATGCTCGGATGAAGGTCTGGTATGGATTTTGGGGGGCCCCACACCATTTTTTTTGGAATGGGGTTCCCCTTAGAATATATACCAGACCCAAAGGACCTGGTATGGATTGGGGGGGGGGGGACCACTTGCTGTTTTCTTTTTCTGAATTTTCATTTTGCCACCAATTCTGTTTACATTCAGCTGTCAGCAGGGAAGCCTGCTGACAGCTGATAAGGCATTGGTTGTTAAGGATGCGGCAGCAGGCTTCCCGGCCTACTCCTTAACAACCATTCTTCACACAGAATTTGATTTGGTTGATCATTTTTCCACTGATCCGAATCGTTCCCAAAATATGGAACTCGTTTGAAAATGAATAAACAAATCGAAACAAATTCAGAAACGAATCAACAAAATGAAATTAGTAACAACGAAGCTATCCGAAACAAATTTTTCTGTTCTGTACATGTCTATCCATAGCACTTCCAACAATATCAAACCACCCACCGGTCCAGAGATGTCACATACATCAGTTTGCTATGCTCCTGGCTTCTGATTAGGTGCTGGCTGCAACATTGATCCTTGAGCCACTCTGTGTCCTCCTCTATCACCACTACCAGGGTTGTTGGACAAGAGGTGCAAGAAACGCCCCTCTTCAACTCTTTCTCTACAAGGTACATGCTGTTCCCAAGGTTCTAGGAGGCCACCACCAAAATCGGACGGCAGGAATTTGTCTGTTTAGTTTATTGTAGCGCTTTCTATGAGTTCTGATCTGGAATGTCTCGGTACAACTTCTAACTTCAGCTTTAAGCTATGGCAATAAAACCTGGAAGTTGATTGTAAAATCTGGTGCAGCTGAAACCATTCTACAGCAGCCTTTCTCAACCTTTTCAACACTGAGGAACCCTTGAAATAATTCTCCGGTCTTGGGGAACCCATGCTAAAAATTAAAAATCTACAACTCATGATACATTGATGTGATGATCAATGGGAAGAATGCTCCTTACACTTGTGGTCATTGGGAAGAATTACCCCCCTTACAGATAGCTAAAAAAACAATGATGTCAATGGGAATTTATCTGAGAGGTAGAAATTGCTCATTGCTCAAGGAACCCCTAGCAACCTCTGGAGGAACCCTGGTTGAGAAACCCTGTTCTACAGTTTTAGTAAATCAACCCCAATGTGTATAACATGAACATTTCCTGATGAGCTCTCACCTGAATCCCGGTTCTCTTTAGACATTTCCTCTTTCTGAAAGATGTCATATCGGGTGGGCCTTCTTTTAAGGATCATCCCCTTCATCTTGTAGTGTTTCTCTGGGAGAGACAGGAGTCTGTATGTGGATACTTGGTGTTCAGTGCTGATGGCATGCACCATCACCGTGTCAAACTCCACCTTGTCCCGGAACCTGGCGTACAACATGAAGACATTTACTGGAAGATATTCAGTGTACCTGCAGCTTTGCTAGGCCACCTGCCCAGTTTTATACTCAGCTGTCGCCAAACCATTGAGATATCTCTCACTAGGTCACTTGGCTTGCCCAACTATTCACTCTAACAAGCCATCCTTCTAGTTCAATAGTTTTGAACTATGACTGTGCTTTAGTGTTCCTCTCACTTGATAGGTGTTCACCAGTCTACCAAGATTCAGACTCACTATGTGGCTGCGTTATTCATTTATTTATTCATATAAAGCTTGTGTGTGAGTGCATGGAACCATTTAGTCCCCATCCCCCAAAAGGACCTTGCCATCTAATGTCCTTACCGCACTCATAAGGTCACATTAGGTGGAATTTGAAAAGAAACGAATAAACATATCAGTAAGTTTTTGGATTGCAGAAGGAAAATGAAGCACCTGGTTCAAACTTTCACAGACACAACATACAAATTACATGGAGATAGTGCCTCGGTGGCATAAACACATCTATACTTTATGATGACTCTTACAACCCTGTACTCATGGAGAGCATGAGGCTTTTGTCACAAGACATATTGGGTGTCACACTAGGTCCTTTAGCTCAGTCATCATTTTGGAGAGGCAGGGTTCACAATCTCTGGTATTCTCACTTCCAAGGCCATAACTAAGAAACTACTTGATAGACCATGAAAACCAGAGCAGGAACTGCTTGGGTTCTTGGGTCCTCATATATAGTTTCTTACGGTAGCACCTTCACTCCTCTCTTTATGACCAGATACCACATCCTAGAAGAGTACCTTCCTTCATCTTTCCTCATGAACAAAGCAATCATTTTCCAGTGGAGCACTATTTGTCATCTCTGCAAGTCACCAAAGCCCTCACTTCTTAGAAGAGCACCTTCCCTAACCTCCTTCATGACCATGACCCTCATTTCTTAGAGGAGCACCTTCCCTCGCCTCTTTCATGACCATGGTTCTCACTTCCTTGAGGAGCACCTTCCTTCGCCTCTTGCATGACCATGGTTCTTACTTCCTAGAGGAGCACCTTCCTTCGCCTCTTGCATGACCATGGTTCTCACTTCCTTGAGGAGCACCTTCCTTCGCCTCTTGCATGACCATGGTTCTTACTTCCTAGAGGAGCACCTTCCCTCACCTCTTTCATGACCATGGTTCTCACTTCCTTGAGGAGCACCTTCCTTCGCCTCTTTCATAACCATGGTTCTTACTCCCTAGAGGAGCACCTTCCCTTATCTCTTCTTATGACCATGGCCCTAACCTTGAAGGCAAGCACCTTCATTCATCTCTCCTCATGACCAGGGCCCCCAATTCCTAGAAAAACAACTTTCCTTATCTCCCTTCATGATCAGTGCATTTACAACCCAGGGGAGGACCTTTATTCAACTCCTCTGATAACCAGGACCAAGACTCTTGCTTCCCATACTAGCAACTTATCTTGTCTCTAGTAATCACCATGGTGTAACACCTTTCCTCTTCTCTCCTGATGAACACGGTCCTCATATACCAGGACAGAAGCTTCCATGTGTCTTGCTTGCCAGGGCAGCATGTTCCCCCATCTCTCCTCATGAACAAGGCCCTCATTTTCCAGAGTAACACCTTCCCTCATCTCTCCTCATAACCAGTTCTGGGACAAGATCATCCACTGGCTAGGGCAAAGACGCCAAACAACACCCCTTCCTTTTTTATTAGGTACAAGCTTAGGAGGAGGAGGGGGAGAGAGAGCACAGCCCGCACCTCTTCCCCACTCTCTCCTTCTTTCCTCGCCACTTCCAACGCAGGGCTGATAGAACTATTGATCTGCTGTCACTATACCTGTCAGCCTTATAGTAGAAAGAACTTGCTGCTCCCCCATCCCTACAATACACTCTGCGCCAAGAGCAGCCGTCCCTTCTGCCCACCCCTTGTCCCAGGCCTGCTCATAACTATGGCTCTCTCTTCCCAGGGGAGTATCTTTCCTTGTCTCCTTTCATGACCATGGTCCTGGGTTTCCAGGGGAGTACAGTTCCCTTGTTTCACTTATTGGCAGGATACTCATTTCCCAGGGGAGTACCTTCTCTTGTCTCTCCTCATGAGCATGACCCTCACTTCATAAAGTAGCATGTTCAATTATCTATCCTCATGATCAGTGCCCTCACTTGCAGGGGGAGGAGCTTAGCTTGTCTGTTCCTATGAGGGCCCTTACTTCCCAGGGGAGTATCCTCTCATCTATCTTCTTGGCCAGGACCGTCACTTCCCTGGGAAGTACCTTCCCTTATCTCTTCTTGTGACCAGAGCCCTCACTTCCCAACACAACACATTGCTTCATCTCTCCTCATAACATTTGCCATTGATGTCCAGGGGATTACCTCCCTCTCTCCTTACCTCACATGCCCTCTCTCTCTCTCCCCCATAGTGCACCGGTACTTCTTGTTCTTACACAGCCTCTTTGGTGGTGACCATAATAATTTGAGGCTTCCACATCAAATGCTGGAAAACTTGAATCTTACTTATCGTTCTCATCTGCTGTTCATTATTCTGCAACAAGGTTAGACTGGCTGAAATCTCTGTACATCTTCTCATCTCGGCGTTTGTCTCTTTCTTTATTCTCACCACACGTTCTCATTGCCCAGAATGTAACTCATGCTGACATGATGCCCCCCAGGTTCCTCTCTCGAATGATCGGACCTTTTACTAGAAGAAGGGCCTACAGAATACTAAGGATAGGCCTTGACTAATGAGAAAAAAATGCCTGCTCATAACTATGGGTCTCTCTTCCCAGGGGAGTATCTTTCCTTGTCTCCTTTCATGACCATGGTTTCCAGGGGAGTACAGTTCCCTTGTATCACTCATTGCCAGGATACTCATTTCCCAGGGGAGTACCTTTCCTTGCTTCTCCACATGACCATGGCCCTCACTTCCCTGTGGAGTACCTTCTCTTGTCTCTCCTCATGAGCATGACCCTCACTTCCCAACACAACACATTGCTATATCTCTCCTCATAACATTTGCCATTGATGTCCATGGGATTACCTCCCTCCCTCCTTACCTCCCATCCCCTCTCTCTCCCTCTTCCATAGTGCACAGGTAATTCTTGTTCTTACACAGCCTCTTTTATGGTGACCATAATAATTTGAGGCTTCCACAACAAATGCTGGAAAACTTGAATTTTACTTATCGTTCTCATCTGCTGTTCATTATTCTGCAACAAGGTTAGACAGGCTGAAATCTCTGTACATCTTTTCATCTCAGCGTTTGTCTCTTGCCTCATTATCACCACGCTTTCTCATTGCCCAGAATGCATCTCATGCTGACATTGTGCCCCCCGGGTTCCTCTCCTGAATGATAGGACATTTTACTAGAAGAAGGGCCTACAGAATACTAGGGATAGGCCTTGACTTATGAGAAAAAAGTACTCACTTGCCCCCTGAAGACACTGAACATTTCTCCTGGCCTTTCAGGAGGTAGGTATAAGTCCACTGCATGCACGAGTCTCCCCCCAGGCCCAACCACCATTAATGTCATAAATTATCTATAAAAGTCTCTGCATTTGCAGAGCAAGAAGAAGTTAACCCTCTTTTCTTTTGTAGTCTGTTATATGAATAGTTACCCTTATCTTGGCAGTAGTAGGGCAGCTGTGTGAAAAGCAGATAGCAACTGAAAGAAACATCCACAAATTTGGATATGAAACAAGAAAGTGCTAATTCTGAGGGCCATCCTGCTTATGCATTTTTCACCGTTGCTAAGAATAAATGACACAGGTTGATGACAGGTCCACTTTAAGATTAAAGTCCACTATATGTTCTGACATATTACTTACTGGGCTTGCAGTTTCTTCAGTCCAATGTTGTGCTTCTCTTGCTCCCACGCCAGCTCCTTTAGCACTGTGCGCACGCTCTCTGACTTCTGCCGCTCCATTTCCTCACGGATTCTGTGATCCATCTCAAACTCCTGCAGCATGGAAAAATTAGAAATGTGGACCGATAAGTGCATCCATTCAGGAATCGGATCATCTGCCCCATCTCAATAAGGCAGGGGTCTGCAAATTTTCTTAAGAAAGGGCCAGTCTATTGTCCTACAGACTTTAGGGAGGCCGGACTGTGGCCAGTGGAAGTGGACATTTTCCTGGCATCAGTGGGAGTAAACATCACCATATATGGTATTAGCTGGAGGAATAGTGCCCGATCGCTCATATCATTGGGAGGAATAGTGCCCTATCGTTGGCATCATTGGGAGGAATAGTGCCCCCTCGTTGGTATCATTGGAAGGAATAGTGCCTCATTTTTGGTGCCAATGGGAGAAATGGTGCCCCATTATTGGTGTCAGTTAGTAGAATAGCATCTCGTATCAATGAGAGGAATAGTGCTACAACACTGATATCATCGGGAGGAAAATTGCCCTATTGTTGGTGTCAATGGGAGAAAAATTGCCCTATTGTTGGTGTCAGTAGGAGAAATGGTGCCCCATTATTGGTGTCAGTTGGTAGAATAGTGTCTCATATCAGTGGTAGGAAGAGTGCCCCAAGGGCAGGATAAAGGCAAGCAAAGGGCTGCATCCGGCATGAAGACTTTGATGGTGACTTATATTTCCAAAGGTGTAAGACCTCTGTTTTTATTTAAAGTTAAACCTGTGAGAATTTTAAAACTAGCAAACTGCTAGCAGAGGTGAAGAGCAGACACAAAGACAGAGGTGCCTTTGTGTATCTTTGGATACCCCATGGTTAAGGCTTCCAGAGTGCTTTGATGGCTATTTGGGCTAAATACTGGTGGGGAAATCCATAAGGTGTAGTTGGGCAGTATGGTGTAGAACAGTGTTCTCCATACTGTGGCCCGGGGACCAGATGTGGCTCTTTGCATGTCTTTATCTGGTCCTTGGAGCACTATTTCACCAACTGACACCAGTGATGGAGCACCATTCCCCTACTGACAGTATCAATGGGGCACTATTTTTCTCATTGATGTCAACAACGGGGCACTATCCCTCCCATTTAGTCCAATGATGGGGCACTGATGCTGGGGCATTTTTTACTCCTAATGGGCACAGTTCAGCCCCCCTAAAGCCTGAAGGACAGTAAACTGGCCCTTTGCTTAGAAAGTTTAGAGACCCCCAACGCAGGATCCGATGTAAAATATATACTCAAGGATACATACGGCTCTTCCCATCTGCATGTGTTTTGGCAGCTCGGCATTCTTTCTCAGAAGCTTCTGGAACTCTTTTCTCATCTGGGCCAACTCTTGACGCTTCCTGGCCTTCTTCTCCTCGGCTTGTTTCATGAGAAGATCATGCTGGTGCTTCTGTGTGGCATTCTCTATGCTGGAGAAGAAACAGAGGAGTAATCTGAGAAGTGTTCCTTCACATTCATGTTCTGGTGACCCAGTATATTGGAAATATGGAGGTAAACGGTGTATTTTATATGTAGTCCAAAACAATGAAAATAGTACCATTCGAATGCCCAACCAAACCTGTGTCAGTTGGGTCAGCATGTGAAAAGACTGGAGCAAGGCAAACAGAATCAGATTGTCAGGCTCCACTAGACTTCAACAAAATGGTGGCCATCTGCACACAGACAGCGACGCCCTGTTGCATAAATGGAAATGAGATGGGTAAAAGATGGCTTTAGCTCCCATTCTTCACCTGTAGAAAACTCCTCAACTCCGCATTTCGCTCTGTTCGGGGCTTAATTATAGTGGACAAAAGGCAAAACGTGTCTGAGGCGTTCTCAACAGTTGGAGAACAGGCGCTGAAGCAACCTTTATCCATCTCATTTACATTTATGCAACAGGGAGTCGAGTGTCTGTGTGCAGACGGCCACCATTTTGTTGAAGTGATATGGTGTTTTACGTTAGTTTGGGAGATACCTCAGGTCTCTTTGTCAGGTCTGGCAGCAGCCCATGGATCCAGCAAGTCCTGTCACTGGTGAACTAAAATTAAATCCATTGAGGCTTTAGTCCAGCACCTTGGGCTGTGAGGTAGCCAAGACGCTTCCCATTGAAAATTAAAGCCCGAATCCAGACAAGGATTGAACAGAACAGTGGAACAGAACCTCAGTCAAGTGTTTATGCCACCTTTGTTGGGTAGATTCCTTTCACTTTCTGCGTCAAAACAGAAATCCAAAAGGCACAGGAAGCAATAAAACCCTAACAGAATTTCAAACCATTCCCCAACCATTTCCAAAACGTAAAGCCCAAATTCACCTTGGATTTGAATTTAAAAGATTGGTGGCCAAGCATATCTAGAAATAACGAAAGCAGTTTAAGTAAAGAATAAACATGCACCTCATTACTCTATGAACCATTAGAACGTCAAGTTTACCTGTAAGCATTAGGATCCTCAATATCCTCTGCATGCTTTTCCCCCTCCCGGTTGGTCTGCAAGATAATTCGATAATTCAGATGGAGTTACAAGGATTTGCTATGGCTGTAGCATGCATACAATAGCGAAAATAATTATTTGATCCCCTGCAGATTTTAAATGATAGAAACCAAAAATCCAGGGGAGGTGGGTGGCCCTCAGATTAACAGGCAACTTACCTAAGGAAAAGATAAGAGTGGGGGACATTCCAGAGTGTGGGTGCAGGTGACATGAAATTTACCTTAGGTGAGGGTGGAATGGGAGGTCTTTCTAGAGAGTGTGGGATTCAGGTAACAGGGAATTAGCTTACACAACTGGCAAGAGTCAATAGCCATAGCATCTTACAAAGAGGTAAGGTCAGGAAAGGTCAGGGGAAGAGGTGGAGGACATTCAAGTGGAAGTACAATTAGCTAGGATTACATGGGCAGTAATATTGCGGTAAGGATAAGGTGCAGGTGGACATACCCTTGGAGATGGCACTTTTGCTTTCTTGACTTTCAGGTCTCGTTCAATATCCTCCATAGAGAGAATGCTAAAGGTGAAGATGTTGCCATCGGCTCCACAGGTTACCAGGTACTGGTCGTCATAGCTGCTGCTGATGGCTTGCATGCTGCCATATTGGTTGTCATGGACCCCGAGGGACCAATAACTGCCAATGGAGGTGAGTAGGGGGTCATTGGGCTGAAGAGGGTAAACACGAACTGCCCCATCCTTCATCCCACAGAACAGCAGCTTCTTGTTGGAGCTATAGAGGAATTAGGGCAGATCCAAGATTAGAGGGCAACAGACATCCAGACACCAGCTAATTGTGAATACTATTCAGTAAGCACAACAAAATCAGAAAGTGCAATACATTTTTTTAAATCTGGTTATTATTTAATTTCCCGCAGAAAGAATCAGCAGGATTTTCACATTGCTTTAGAGGTAAGGGGAGGTGGTGTCAGTGCTGGGCTCAGCCCTCCCTTCTCAGTGCTCAGCTGTCGGTTAATTGCCAGCACTCATGGTTCCACAGTGGCTCATCTGGTGATCATTTCCTGCTAATCAGCCAGCCTCTTCTGGCTATTTAAACTGCCTGGTTCATTTCTTCCATGCCTTCGCCTTTGTCAACATATCTGAAGATTCTCTGCTGTGTTCCTTGCCTGGCTGACGTCCCTTCTGGTTCCTGATCCTGTTTGCTGTCTCCGCTGATCTCTGGCTTCCCGATTTACTGGCTGGTTCTGACTACCCGCTTTGATTACCAAACTCTGGCTATGTTTTGACTACGTTTACTATTTGTACCATTTTTATCACTATATTAAAAGGTGTGATTTTTTACTGCATTTTCTGTCTCCATCTGATTCATGGATTCTGACAGGTGGGGAAGCTTTTTGTCACATGACTGCAGTGAAACCTCATGCGCTGGAGATTTATAGAAAAAAACTATACACATGCCAAGGCCCCCCTGCCACATCCCCAGCAGCATAAGCTCACCTTTCCTTCTCTCCCCCACCAATCTAGAAAATATGCCTGTAGACTCGAGAAATAACGTGGGTGGTAGATGCATTTTGTCCAGAAATTAATTGAGACCATTTTTGATTGTAAAAAAATGCAAACAATGCATGGTTATGAAAATACTGTGTATGTAGCCAGTCTGGTCTTAAAAAGACCCCATCATGAGAAAATAAAAAATTGCTACAGGTATAAAGTGAAGGCATCTAGGTGCACATACCCATAACAGCTTCTATGGAAAAGCTTGGCCATTCTGATGGGCAAAGCTTCAACCTGACAGTGCTAAACCTTGACCACTTCTAGCCTGCCTCCTACCGACCAGGAAGGCTGCTATCATAGTGATGAACCACAGGATTGTGTGTGTGGGAGCTACAGCTTACTGCCCAGAAGTATCAGAATACCTACAGGGACCTACAGTCCCTTTAAGAAGATTTAAGAAGATATTGACCAGTCCACCACCCTCCCTGTGTGATGGACTGGTCAAAATATGCTGCGATGTTATTATTCTGCATTCTCTGAGGGATGTGTGCACCTGAAATGAATCTTGTGGATGGGGTTGGTGCTGGTGTTGTCCATGGGCAAGACACTTAATGGCTCATCCTTCCTTGTAGAAGGGTCAACTTGATCTTCACTTTTGGAAAACTCACAGAGATAGAGGAACCCGGAGTCATATCCATCCTGCAGAGAGAAGGGAGAAAACATTTATGCCATCTTAAAAAAACATGTCAGGGGCCACAGAACAATATGCTGGTAACAAGTCCCAGCCTTGCTTGCTATACCATGGAGAGCCAGAACTTCCCAGGGGAGGCATAGAAACCGCACAGGATGGGGCTGGGCTCTTTAGGGACATAAAGTTCTGGAAGTTTCTCCTCTTCGTCATCATGCGGCTCCTGTAACTCCTCCTCGGTCAGTTCCACTCCTCGTTCTTTCTGTTTCTGCACCCAGGCCTGGTGCTCCTTCAGCTTCTGCTCTCTGTTCTTTCGTATCTGGGCCAACTGCTCCTCTCTCTGGATTACACAGAACAAGAGATTAAAGCTGTGTATTAGAACTCAGAACATCGGGGCGTAAACAAAAGGAAAGTATGTTACTGGCAGGATCACCAGGTGAAAATAAATAAAACTATTGCAGCCACTTAATCTAACGACTGGTAAGCTACACTATATCGCCCGCCACCCAGGTAAGTGCAGTGACATATCTGGTACTTCCATGTATGGAGAAGCGTGTAACTCCCTCCTACATCCTATATGACAGTGTAGGTGATTGGTGATTGGTTGCTCACTGTCAAACAGGGGTGGATGGAGAATCTAAAGCTCTGTGTAAGCTCCAAGTCACGACTTACACAAGGTTTATTCTCCTCACTCCCTGTGGCCTAAATGAGAACAATAGAAAGGTAAGTCTACGCAGCTGCAGAGGACAGCATTATAGAGAACTTGTTGATGCTCTGCATGTTCAAATCACAGGTTCTCCTTAGCTTAACACTTAAAGCAGACCCATACTCGCCTTGGCTGATACTAAAGTAATTTGGCCATCCTGTGCCAAAATTATTCTGCACCAAAATCTTTCCAATCACATATGAATCAAGTATATACACTATATGGACACCGGAACATCACAACTATATATGTTTTTTGGGAATATATAATATAATGGAGTTGCCCCTCACACCCTCATTTGCAGCTTTAGCATGCGCCACTGTTCTGGGAAGGTTTGTGCTCCTTTGGGAGGTCAGGTACTGAGGTTGGATGAGAAGTCCTGGTTCACATTTGTCCAATTCTTCCCAAATGTATTCGGTAAGGTTGAGATCATGGCTCAGTGCAGGACACTTGAGTTCCTCCACACCAAACTCATCAAAACATATCCTGGAGATGGCTTTGTACAAGGCCTCCACCAAACTGTCACCACAAGACTGGAAAAACACTGTTGTCTACAATCTCTTTGTACGCTGTAGTATTAGCAGCACCCTTCACTGGAGACACCTGTACTCAAACATTTGGAGGAGTCCGCATACTGTTGGCCATATTGTAGGTGTGATGGTCAGGTGTTCACATACTGTTGGCCATATTGTAGGTGTGATGGTCAGGTCTTCATATACTGTTGGTCATATTGCAGGTGTGATGGTTAGGTGTTCACATGCTGTTGGCCATATTGTAGTTTTAATGGTCAGATGTTTACATACTGTTGGACATATTGAGGATGTAATGGTCAGGTTCTCACATACTGTTGGCTATATTGTAGGTGTGATGGTCAGGTATCCACTTACTGTTGGCCATATATATTGAAGGTGTGATGGCTGGGTGTTCCGGTACTGTAGGCCATATTGTAGGTTTAATGGTCAGATGTTTACATACTGTTGGCCATACTGAAGGTGTGATGGTCAATTGTTCACATACTGTTGGCCATATTGTAGGTGTAATGGTCAGGAGTTCACATACTGTTGGCCATATTGAAGGTGTGATGGTCAGGTGTTCACATACTGTTGGCCATATTGTACATGTTATGGTCAAGTGTTCACATACTATTGGTCATATTGCTGGTGTGATGGTCAGGTGTTCACATACTGTTGGCCATATTGTAGGTTTAATGGTCAGATATTTACATACTGTTGGCCATATTGTAGGTTTAATGGTCAGATATTTACATACTGTTGGCAATATTGTAGGTGTAATGGTCAGGTATTCCCATACTGTTGGCCATATTGCAAGGGTGATGGTCAAGTGTCTTTCTTAAAACTTTAGTCCAAGGCAGCTCATACCTCAATCTTTGACTTGATGCTACTGAATCGGAAGTAGCGCAGAGGCAGATTAGAGATCTCGTAGGTAGAAACTAGGTTGTTTTTTTCAGCCACCGGGGCCGGAATCTCTACAGCAAATCCATTCTCACATAGAACCAATAATGTGTTTTCCTCCTGACAAGACCAAACAAAATGGCTTTTAATGATTGGGTTTAAATCTGCTTTAACATACTACCAAAATGTATCAATATCAAAAATTATTATACATTATTGGGGCACTTTAAATGAGTATATTTCCTTACATACATTAATATATATACTGTATATATATGTTTTAGGTTACTGTTTGTTGCTGGATGTGATAAGCTGCATAAGAGTATATTGATTACTTATTCAATAGGGAACGCACCCCATGAATAATATATATTACCCAATTGACCAAGTGAGATTCCATGGGATTCCCCAGGCATTCCATATTCACATTCACACTGTTTACAAATGCATTAATTATTTATTTCAGGTACTTACATAGAACTGTCACACATTTACACAGCACTCTAAATATATATTGTACATTCACATCAGTATCTGCCCTAAAGGGGCTTACAATCTAAAGTCATACAGTACACATACTATGGTCAATTTAGACAGGATCCAATTAACCTACCAGCATGTCTTTGGGGTGTGGGAGGAAACTGGAATATCAGGAGGAAACCCACACGAGCACAGGGAGAACATGCAACCTCTATTCAGGTATTGCAGTGGTTGGGATTTGCTTCTAGAACTGTAGAGAGTCTTGTGACTCCCTTCAACATCACATGTCTCCTTTCCCCCTACAGTTAATTTGTTAAATTAAGCCACAAATGTCCAGAGGTTGACAGAAAAGGGACACCAAAAATTAAAAAAAAAACTATCACAATAGCAACATGTTGAGGCTCATTGTGCCCCCCCTCAATTCTTATTGTCCCAGGCTCAAGAGTGTCATTATGCTGAAGGTTGGTCTGATCCCACCTACACACACAAGGTGGGATCACTCCCTTGTTATCTCTCGCCTTGACTATTGCAATTCTTCTCATTGGCCTCCCTCTCCATAGGCTATCCCCTCTTCAGTCTATCATGAATGCTGCTGCCAGAATTATCCAACTTACCAACCCGTTCAGTGTCTGCCACCCCTCTTCTCCAATCCCTACACTGGCTCGCAATTGCCCAGCGAATTAAATTCAAAATGCTAACCACAACATACAAAGCTATCCACAAATCTGCCCCTAGCTACATCACCAATTTTGCCACCAAATATCACCCAAACCTTCCTCTCCTTTCCTCCCAAGACCTCCTACTCTCAAGCTCCCTCGTCTCCTCCTCCCACGCTCATCTCCAGGACTTCTCCAGAGCCTCCCCCATCCTCTGGAACTCTCTACCTCAAAAAAACAAAAAAAAAACAAAAAAAAAAAAATACACTTGCAAATGTGTGTAACCAATCCCCTGTCTTTTAAACGCTGAACTGTTAGACAGGTGAATTTGGCTTGGTGGCAGACTGGTCCGTAAGTTGAGCTCGGAACTTTTTTTGTTTTTTTGCTTTTTGTCTGTATCCGCCTTTCCAGAGCTCCTTGCTGTAGTGGCCAGTTATAGGTGGGGGACAGTGATCCTGTGTTTTGTGTAACTCTCTACCTCAACCTGTCCGCCTATCTACTTCTCTTGCTGCCTTCAGGCAATCCCTGAAAACTCATCTCTTCAGGGAAGCCTATCACACCTTCAGCTAATATTTTACCTCTTCCATCAACTCATTCTCCACAGTTAGAACCTTTTGTATTACCTGCCCCCAGGGGAGGGCTGGGCTGGGGGGAAGGGTGGCAATTGCCTCCCAGGCCACCCTAACTTACACTCAAAATGGCCGACGGCCACTGCCCGTTCACACTTTTGTTCTTCTTGTGGAGGAAGGAAGTAGGGGCCAGGGTCGAGTTGAATGCCTGGTCAG
>BLSH010536195.1:78051-105138 GCA_018402905.1 Glandirana rugosa | reverse complement strand
GGCAGCACAATACTGGATGGAGGGCCAGAGCGGGAGCTGCCTTAGTTAACGTTTCATATTAACAGGCTGGTGATTGGTTGCTAGGGCCATCTGGCTTCCTAGCAACCAATCACCTGCTGGTTAACTTGCCCCCCATCCAGTACTGTGCTGCCTCCGTGAAGAGGAGAGCGGCGGAGGCAGGGGGGGGGGGGGGTCTGGCAAAGCAGGGCCATGTTCACAATCTACCCAATCTACATTAGCCCAGGGTCAATGGGTAGATCACGAACGCCAGCTTGCCAACCCCACTGTATACTATTCCTTTCACTCCTCCCCCAGAGCTACACAAAAGGGGTTATGCAGAGAGTTGAGGGGAAGAGGAGCTGGGCCAGCACAGAGAGTAATTAGACACTCTCAGAAGAGGGCTATGATGAGCAGGGAGGGAGGTGGCTGTGTTAGGGAATTGGTTCCTCCAAAGAGGTCAGACTTGCTAGCAGGTTCGGAGGCACACCGTGTCAATACTTGACAATTATTATTGTCAAGTCAATAAAAAATTGTTTATAGAAAGGAAAAACTTAGTGGCCCCATTCAGACATCATGTTACCGCTTGCGATTCTGAAAGTGTGATTTACATGTATTTCTGCGTCTCACACATAGGGCAGCCTATTCACTTCAATGGGCTGCCCTATGGACATTTGTTGCCAAAAAGAAACTTCCGCTGTACACTGTATGTAAGCGCTTTCTGCATATGTCAATTACAGGGACAGATAAGCAATAAGGAAAAATAATATTACTATATTTGAAAAGGACAGGTCCAGTTTCCAGATTCCACCGCAGGCATCCTAAAAAATAAAAATTCAATTAAAGAAGGATCACATTTTCTAGATATAACACCGGTTATCTCCGCATAAATGATGAGTTTAAAGAACTCTAGTTTTGTAGAAGATTTATATAAAATGTACATAATTGCTACATATGCCGTTTTGGAAGTGAATAAATTAAAAATTACATTACTACCTAAGTTTTCAGCCAGCCTGATATCCTAAGCCTGCCACTGTTATAACATTCATCGATAGACACCAGGTGCTAGTTCAAGCTAAAGTTCTGGTTAGATTTAAATTACAGAGTCTGATGCAGAAATATGTCTTCTGTGCCCTGACTGTCCTGTGTCCTGACTGTCCCTGCTAATAATATGGGATACATCATTAAAAAAAAAAGTAATTACATCTACGTAGACCTTGATCAGTCTGGTATACCTGAGCAAACCACACAGGTGAGTCATTTTCTTTTGTCTTCACCATAAAGCGAAGGTTTACATTCTTCCCAACCAACAGCTCATTCATTGGTTCCATTTCCAGGAGCCCAGTGTCATCGATGGTGTCAGCAGTGTCCACAGTCTCAAAGTCCCAGACCTCACAGAGGAAAATGAATGATAGAGAGGAAGTCAGAAGCATGCTGCTTTAAAAAAAGGCCTAGTGAAGTTCTAAAAACATATTTTTTACTCACCCTAACATATCCATCAGCTCCAATAGTGATAAGCTCGCCTTCATCCAGAACAAACTGGTTAATAGGACCATTATGGCATTGCCTACGGCCTCTTCTACAGATCTCCACCTTGATGAGACCTCCTTCCCACAGCAGCATGTTTCCCCATTCAGAGCCTGAGATCACCTAAAGGATTAGAGGCGAGTGGGGTTGAGACCGTACCCATTGCAGTACCCTAAAAACCATTCAACTCACTGCAATTGGTTTTGATTTTATTAGGGTTAAATTATTTCTCCTTTAACCTGTCCTCCATCTCCTAAGCATGAAACTCAAACTTTTGTCTCTAAAGAAAAATCCATCACACCTAAATACTTACTTACATATCAGACTGTTCCTGGCTTATCTGAACTTTCAAGCCAAATTGACATGGCTTTGCCTATAACATGGGTAAATCATTCTTAGTAGGAAATAATCCCGTTTCATCACCTGCACAAAAGTACTTAGAGTTTTACCTTCCCATCTGGTAGTTCCACATATCCCTCTATATCAGTAAGTGCAGTCTTTCCAAATCTCCCAATTTCTCCCTGAAGCTTTAAGCCAGTAAACGTGCGTGCCATTTTCCAAAATCTGGGCAGGAAGAAGGTAGACACTTGATAGTAAATTTCAATTATTTTATAATACATTTATAGGTGGTGAAACCCTTTATCCAGGCTTGGTAAAACTATATAGGTCAGAAAGATCTCACCTGATGTGTCCTGTCCCACAAGTGGTCAACTGCTCCTCGTTCTCTGGAGAGAAAGTGACCTGGAAGACATCCTGGGAAAAAGCCTTCGACCTCAGCATGATCTTCTCCTGTTTCCAGTCCCAAATAGTCAACATGTAATCTGGGCTGCTCCCCACGCTGGCCAGGAGGGTCCCAGACATATTAAAGTCTATAAAGGTGTAGGCTTCTTCTGTACCCCCTGATGAAGGAAAGATTGCCATTCATCTCTATGCATCTGGGATATAAACTCTACAAGAGGGATGCAGTGAACCTGGAGTGGTTGATCACAGTAATTGTGACTTTTGAACCCCTATGTGACTTTTAAGAAGTATCCAGTTCTCACCAGGAACCACCGCAAGGTTCATAAAACTCTCCCAGCCCTTGGATTTGCCCCACTAGCAGGTCCTGACATTCAGGCAACTACTCAAAGCGTGCAAACTGTTAACAAGCTACCTAAGGGTAGGGTAGGCTGTATCCAAGCCAAATTTTTGGACTAGTAAATTCATGGCAAGTAGCAACAAACTGCAAAATTCCCAACACAATTCTATAAAGGACCAATGAGAAGAGGCTGTATTGCATGGAGAATTTATATCTGACATCTTGTGCATTCTCTATTTTGGTGAAAAAAAGAGCGCAGCTCCAGAATGAATTAATTCTCAAAACTGGGGATAGATGTGGGGACAGAAGACTAGCAGATACCAGCAGGTAGTAAGCAGCAACTGGATCATTACAGTCACCCAATACAATAGGTTATTGCTTGCAAAATTACAGCAGAGACAAGACAGCTGTCACTATATAAAAGGACTTGTTGCCCGACAGGAGGTGTTTTTACAAAAAAAAAAAAAAAATTGCAGAGCTATTCATTCTATGAAATTTCATAAACATTCATTTGTGCAATTGGGGGCAAAAATAATATTAAGCTATTTTCTATCCAGGTTAAATGTTCTTTATTCATACAGGATAGCGTGAATCAGGAAAATACTGCATTATGGCCGCTCGATCGAGCTGATCTTAGTATTTGTTCCCTATGATCGTCAGCTCCATCTAGTGGACATAATGTGGTATTTTCTCGATTCACTCGGGCCTGTATGAAAGAAGAACATTCAGCCTTCAGAGAGAATATCCTAATAACATTCCATTTCGCCTTTTTTCACACAGAACAAATGCACATGCAGTTTCACTGGATGAAAAGTTTTGAATTTGTTTTTATAAATACACCCCGAAGTATCAAAAGAACTTTTCTTGTGAATTCTCTTCCTGCACATGGAGAGGGCAGTTTGCCTAAACTTCAGTGCACTCAATATGCTAAGCTACGTTTGAATCCTGGTTCAGTGCTGTGAGCTCTGAGGGTCACCTGCTGTGAACTGTTGAATGGCGGGGTGCTGGAGGGCTACACATGGGCTTCCTATTTCCTGGCTCCCTTTTCCTGAGTAGGCCACTTATCTCTCTTGGATTCTCATCACCTCACACATTGCCCACCATTCACCAGTCAAAGAAGTGGTCAGCAGGTATTGCCCATATGTTCCTGCACCATTCACCCATGCTCTTCCCCTCTCATCTCAAAAACAGTGTAGCAACTCCCACTGTGAACCTGCACTAAAAATGTCAACTCCCGTGCAGGAAATAAAAAGAATTTGATGTACAAATATGAAGCAATTAGCCAAATATATACAGTATGGTTCTAATCACCCCTGAGAATCCGGAACGGTTTTAGCGATGGAAATTCATAAAGGATGATGTTTGGTTTGTGTCCTTTCTCCGCCACGGCAAAATATTTCCTGCTGGGATGGACCTGGAAGTAAAGAAAGTCCAAGATGTCCAAGAGTGTATATAAATCTACTACTACTATCGCTACCGCATGGAGCTGCACGATTAATTGTTAAAAGATTGTGATCTCGATTCTACCCCCCCACACGATCTTAATGCAGCATTTAATGTAAAAAGTGCAGAGCAGTTCCCCTACTCACAGCTGTCAAAAAAAAGCAGCCAGCAATCAACAACATTGCTCAGCGCTGAAAGAGACAGATAAAAAGAAACATTGTATCTTCTTATCTATCCTTCTGTTTATTCATTTACAGATCAAAGGGATGAACTTTGGTCTGCATCTTTAAAGCAACCTTGTCAAGTAAAAAAATACAAAAAGAACATGTTCAATGTCCTCACAGACCAGAGGACAGATGGGGTGACAGCTTACAGAAGTTAGATTTTCCACCGTGTGGTCTGGAAATTATTAGGTTAGAGGGGATAAAAACATGACAGGACAGGTCTTAACCCCACCCTGGATAGAAAAGCTCATTGCCAGCACATCCATTATCAGGGTTAATGTGATCAGTGCTCCAACCTACATAGCCTACTGCAAATGCCCATCGGCAGCACTGATGCCACCCCTTTTCAAGACACAGCACCAGTGCTGTTGATGGGCATTTGCACTGTTAGCTTAATAGGGATGCTGGTATATTCTATATGATAATGTTGTGAGCATTTCTTTAACTGTTCCTCAGAAAACATAACTAAATCAAAAGACTATCTTGTATGAAATATCTTTGTTACTCCACTGGATTAAAAATAATCCAAGAAAACGTACAGTGACAGCTCCGATTCCCCCGCCGCTGCTGCTCCTCAGATATTGCTGTTCCTGCGTCTTCAGGGTTAGGATGATAATCACTGTGCCAGCAACATACAGCAGTGTCTGGTCATCCAGTAAATGAAGGTTGGCTCTTTTGTTGCAGTCATAACCAAAAGAATGTCTGAGATATATTGAGGAAACAAATCAGAGAATCTCATCTGCCTGTACAATAGATCCTACATGTTCTCTACAGGAAGACTACAGGAACTGGTACACCTGGACCACATTCCCTTATACAACAGAACCTGCATGTTCTTCACCAGAAGACTACAGGAACTGATCCATTTGGACTATATCCCCTGTACAACAGACCCCTACCTGTTCTCTACAGGATGACTATAGGGACTGATCCACCTGGACAACATCCCCTGTACAACAGACCCCTACCCGTTTTCTACAGGAAAACTACAGCAACTGATCCACTTAGACTACATCCCCTATACAATATAACCTACATGTGCTCTACAGGAAAACTACAGGAACTGATCAACCTGACTACTGTTCATCCCCTATACAACAGACCCTACCTGTTCTCTACTGGAAAACTACAGGAACTGGTCGACCTGGACTACATCCCCTGTACAACATACCCTAACTATTCTCTACAGGAAGACTACTGGCACTGATCCACTTGGACTACATCCCTTGTACAACATACCCTATGTGCTCTCTACGGGAAGACTACAAGAATGGATCTACCTGGACTACATCCCCTGTACAACAGACCTTACATGTTCTCTACAGGAAGACTATAGGAACTGATCCACCTGGACTACACTCTCCTATTCAACAGACCCTACATGTTCTCTACAGGGAAACTACAGGAACTGATCCACCTAGACTACATTCCCTGATCCACCTGGACTACACTCTCTTATACAACAGACCCCATCTGTTCTCTACAGTAAGACTATAGGAACTGATCCACCTGGACTACACTCTCTTATACAACAGACTTCACATGTTCTCTACAGGAAAACTACAGGAACTGATCCACCTGGACTACACCCCCTATACAAAACATACCCTACATGCTCTTTACAGGAAGACTACAAGAACTGATCCACCTGGACTACATCCCCCTATACAAAAGACCCTACCTGTTCTGTACAAGAAAACTACAGGAACTGGTCGACCTGGACTACATCCCTTGTACAACAGATCCTACTTGTTCTCTACAGTAAGACTACAGGAACTGATCCACCTGGACTACATTCCCTATACAAAAGACCCTGCCTGTTCTCTACTTGAAGACTACAAGAACTGGTCCACCTGGACTACATTCCCTATATAACAGACCCCTACCTGTTCTCTACAGGAAGACTACAGGAACTGATCCACTTGGACTACATCCCCTGTACAACATACCCTACCTGTTCTTTACAGGAAAACTACAAGAACTTATCCACCTGGACTACATCCCCCTATACAACATACCTTACCTGTTCTTTACAGGAAAACTAGAAGAACTCATCCATCTGGACTACATCCCCCTATACAACAGACCCTACCTGTTCTTTACAGGAAAACTAGAAGAACTCATCCATCTGGATTACATCCCCTGTACAACAGACCCCTACCTGTTTTCTACAGAAGGATTACAGGAAATTTCCTCTGGACTGCATCCCATGTACACTGGACCCTACCTGTTCTTTACAGGACAATTACAAGAACTGATCTACCTGGACAGCAGACCCTATCTGTTCTTTACAGGAAGACTATAGGAACTGATCCACCTGGACTACATCCCCTGTACGACGGACTCCTATCTGTTCTCTACATGAAGACAACAACTGATCCATTCGGACTACATCCCTTGTACAACAGATCCTACATGTTCTCTACAGGAAGACTACTGGGACTGATCCATTTGGACTACATCCCTTGTACAACAGGTCCTACATGTTCTCTACAGGAAGACTATAGGGACTGATCCACCCAGACTTCATCTCCTGTACAACATACCTCACATGTTCTCTACTGGAACACTACAGGAACTGATCCACCTGGACTACATCCTACAACATACCCTACCTGTTCTTAAAGTAACAAAGAAGCTGACTCACCAGGGATATGTTCCTCTATATGGCAGCACTATTCTCAGGAGATGACTCACCTAGGTTATGGTCCCCTATATAATATGTCCTACATGTTCTGCACCGGAAGAACACGGGAAGTGACCCATGTGGGCTATGTCGCCTGTACAGCAGCATTATTCTCTAAAAGTTAATACAGAAGGTGATCCCCCTGAGCTATGTCTCCCTGTACAACAGAATTTGCTTGTTTTCTACAGGAAGTACAGCAGATCCTACCTGTTCTCTACAGGAGGAATAAAGGAGCTGACCCACCTGGACTATGGTCCTCTGTACATTAGCACTATTCTTTAGGGAACTATTCCTCTTCTCTACAGGGAGATTATAGAAAGTGACCCATCTGGGTTATGTTCCCTGTACAACAGACCCTACCTGTTTCCTATAGGAATACTACAGGAAATAACCCACCTGGGTTATGCCTCCCCGTACAACAGATCCCACCTGTTCTCTGCCGGAAAAACAAGGAAATTCACCCCCATGGCCTATATGCCTTTGTACATTAGCACTATTTACTAGGGAACTATTCCTGTTCTTTGCCCTAAGATTATAGCAAGTGATCCACCTAGTCTATGTTCCTTTGGAGAACAGATCCTACAGGAGATGACCCACCTGGTCCATGTCTTTTCTGTATAACAGATCCTACCTGCTCTCAGGGGGTGATGCACCTGGACTATGGTCCCCTGTTCAGCCTTTATAAATAGACTCCTGTGGAGTAGAACAGACTCTTCTCTATGAATAAAGGATACAGGAGTTGGAGGACTCCACTTGGGATTCCTGAGTCCGGGGTGATGTACGGCTGGGAGCAGATACTCTCATAGTCATAGTAGAAGTCTTCTGGGATCTTCTCCTCTGTTTCTTCCTCCTCCTCATTTTCACCTTCTTCTGGCTTCAGTTGTTCATTGGCTAATGACTCAGGTACTTGGCCTATGTCCACAAAGACAATCTCATAGCAGACATACACAAATAAAAATATACCACCTTGATTATTGTGTTAATTAACCAAAGTATCCACACCCCATCCTCTGAAATTATATTTTGAACACTTTCAAATACCCAGAAGGGTCATGGTGAGGATGACCTGAACTGCTGAGTCACTGCTGGAGGGAAAGGGTGAGCTAAGTAAGTTCCAGAAGGAAAAGAACAGTGAGCTGATCTGCTTAGTCACTGCTGAGAGGGGGCAACAGGAGGAGCTGATCTGCTTAGTCACTGCTGAGAGGGGGCAACAGGAGGAGCTGATCTGCTCAGTCACTGCTGAGAGGGGGCAACAGGGGAGCTGATCTGCTCAGTCACTGCTGACTGGGGGCAACAGGGAGAACTGATCTGCTTAGTCACTGCTGAGAGGGGGCAATAGGAGGAGCTGATCTGCTTAGTCACTGCTGAGAGGGGGCAACAGGAGGAACTGATCTGCTTAGTCACTGCTGAGAGGGGGCAACAGGAGGAGCTGATCTGCTCAGTCACTGCTGAGAGGGGGCAACAGGGGAGCTGATCTGCTCAGTCACTGCTGACTGGGGGCAACAGGGAGAACTGATCTGCTTAGTCACTGCTGACTGGGGGCAACAGGAAGAACTGATCTGCTTAGTCACTGCTGGGAGTGGACAACAGGAGGAGCTGATCTGCTTAGTCACTGCTGGGAGGGGGCAACAGGGTGAGCTGATCTGCTTAGTCACTGCTGGGAGGGAGAAACAGGGGGAGCTGATCTGCTTAGTCACTGCTGAGAGGGGGCAACAGGAGGAGCTGATCTGCTCAGTCACTGCTGAGAGGGGGCAACAGGGGAGCTGATCTGCTCAGTCACTGCTGACTGGGGGCAACAGGGAGAGCCGATCTGCATAGTCATTGCTGAGAGGAGGCAACAACGGGAGCTGATTTGCTTAGTCACTGCTGGGAGTGGACTACAGGGGGAGCTGATCTGCTTAGTCACTGCTCGGAGGGCGCAACAGCGTGAGCTGATCTGCTTAGTCACTGCTGACAGGGGGCAACAGGGGAGCTGATCTGCTCAGTCACTGCTGATGGGGGGGCAACAGGGAGAGCTGATCTGCTCAGTCACTGCTGACAGGGGGCAACAGGGAGAGCTCATCTGCATAGTCATTGCTGAGAGGAGGCAACAGCAGGAGCTGATCTGCTCAGTCACTGCTGAGAGGGGACAACAGGGTGAGCTGTGTTGCCTAGAGAAGGAATTGGGTGTTTCTTCTAGGAATTTGAGGACAAATTGCTGCACAGAATCTGCAGCTACAGAGTTCAGTGCTGGCTTAAAGTAAAGGCAGAACTTTGTTTTCAGTTTGGATAGAGTAAGGCAGGGTTGCAGCCCCCGTCAGATTTTTTTTTTGCCCTCTGTGTCCCCTTTGGGGGTATTTGCCTTCAGTTCTTGTTCCATATCCAAAACAGGAAGCAAGAGGAAATCTCTCCAAACTGAAGGAATCCCTTATTATCACCAGAAATAATGTCCCCATTGGAAGATCTCCCCTCAATTCCTGCTCTGGTGACAACCAAAAGTTTAGGAATTTCTTTCACTTTTTGTAAAAACTGTGAACAGGTTAAAAAGAGGGGGGGAATCTCCCTAATAGGGGCACAGACAGCAATAACAACCTGATCTTTATGTTTCCCTGGTCAGCCATAACACAAAACATCACCCTCATTATTGTAGTTAGGGGCCCTTTCACCTCTAACCCTATACAGTTATATATTTATGATACTTGCTACTGCTTGCATTATTACATAAATGCTTTTACTGCATATTGATGAGCATTTTTAAAGACAAGAGCTTTTCCAGGGTGCTAAATATGTGCTATACTAAAAATCTGCAGAAACCCCAAATTAACCCTTTTGTGACCAGAAGCTACTAAAGCCCATATGCCCTTACCAGTGTCAATATGATTCCGTTAACTTGGACCTAATTCTATGTCTAATTTGCACATCAACATAATTTATAGATTTCTATTTTTTTGTATTATAGACTAAATAATGCACAAAAATGTAATATATATATATATTTGTACATTTAATGTATCCTTTTTTATTTAATACTGTAATTATTTCTAACCATTACAGTTCTAAACAGAGGCACACTGCCATCTTTAGGCTGCAGTGGCTTCTGCAGTCTGAAGGCTAATTGTGTGAATGAAGCCTACAGCCTGCATATGATCACTTTTCCATAGGTGAGATAGTGATTGCATGGTCGGGAAGCACTCTAGTCAGAGACAGAAGAGTCTAATAGGAAGCACCCTGGCACTGTGCTCGCTGCTACCTCTCAAAACGGGAAGGTTCCCTCAGCATTGGCAATCATGCTGGGAAATGTTTATCTACAGACTGCGGGCAGGAAGAGCTCATTGGTTTTTGTCAGGGGCGTTGCTAGGGGGTGGCTATTGGGGCTATAGCCCCGAGTCTGGGGCCCATAGCCCCGAGTCTCTTACCAGGTGAGTGCAGTTAGCAGGTATGTCCCAGTCTGGAAATGCAGGAGGCAGGGGCAGACTGAGCCGCTGTAGCGCTGGTTCTGGCACCGCCCTCACCTACACCTGACTCTACTCCTGGTCACTGGTTGCTAGAGTTGCCTAGTGTCTAGCAACCAGTGACATCACAGCCACGACTCCTTCCTTGCCCAGCATTCAAAGCGGAGGATCTCTGGGGACCCTGATGTAAGTGGGCGGCTCTCTGGGAACCCTAATGTAAGGGGGATCCGCACTCAGATATGTAACAATATTTATATTTATACATATATATATACTCAAGCATATGACTTTCTTTACTTCGCTGCTATGGGCTTTAGCCCCAGATCTTTTGGAGACCTAGCAACGCCCCTGGTTTTTGTACATTTGCAATTTATTCCACAGGGCCGGAATAATATACAACTGAGGCCCATCTGAGATGGGGGACTCTGTGGCTGGTGGCCCTTACACACAAGGAATACAACAGGTGGGAACAAAGGTGTGTGCACCCCAAATGTATTAAAACATGGATGGTGTTAGTAGGGCAGTGGATGGTAACCGTAGGGCACAGTTTGGTGTCAGTAGGGCAGTGGATGGTATCAATAGGGCACAGTTTGGTGTCAGTAGGGCAGTGGATGGTATCAGTAGGGCACAGTTTGGTGTCAATAGGGCAGTGGATGGTATCAGTAGGGCACAGTTTGGTGTCAATAGGGCAGTGGATGGTATCAATAAGGCACAGTTTGGTGTCAGTGGGGCAGTGAATGGTATCAGTAGGGCACGGTTTGGTGTCAGTAGGGCAGTGAATGATATCAGTAGGGCACAGTTTGGTGTCAGTAGGGCGGTGGATGGTATCAGTAGGGCACGGTTTGGTGTCAGTAGGGCAGTGGATGGTATCAGTAGGGCACAGTTTGGTGTCAGTAGGGCAGTGGATGGTATCACTAGGGCACAGTTTGGTGTCAGTAGGGCAGTGGATGGTATCAGTAGGGCACAGTTTGGTGTCAGTAGGGAAGTGGATGGTATCAATAGGGCACAGTTTGGTGTCAGTAGGGCAGTGGATGGTATCAGTAGGACACAGTTTGGTGTCAGTAGGGCAGTGGATGGTCTCAGTTGCTTTTTATTTTTATTATTTCATTTTTTTTTTTTTTAATTTTTAGGTGCCGCATTGGGGGCTTGGTGAAATATCAGAAGGGAGAATCTGCGCCGCATTGGGTGATTAGGGTGTGCCTAGGCACACCCGCCACACCCCCTGTGCGCGCCTATGGGTAGGAATTATGAAACTGGTTTTATTTTTGAGAGTGCTGCACATTGGAGATCTACAAGGTAAGGGAATGCCATTCCCATCAGATCAGACCTAATGATAGGGTAGGCTCTCAGGAGGTGAGCCGAGGTCTATAGGTTTGTAGAGCAGACCCTTCTAAGTCAAGAATAAATGACCAATATGTAAGTTTACCTTCTGCTTCCTTATCTGGATTCTGCGGTGCAGTTTCTGCTGTCTGATCTTTATCACTTCCAGCTTCAGCTGCTGCAATTTCCCCTGAAGCGTCTCCCTCCTTCTCTGTATCCGCAACCGTAGCTTCAACCACACTGCCATCTGCTGGTAGAATAGCAAAAGACATGTCTGAATTATATATATTTATCGTTTTCAAACACTTGATCTATAGCAGTGATTAATAAAAATACATTAAAATAATTTATATTTTTAAGTTCATTTAGACAGCTCTGACATTTTCTAAAAACTGATGTTGAAATGAACACTGAGCAATATATCTTATTTTAGTTCTGACAAAGTCTGTAAGCTTGTACAGAGAACACTGAGCCAGTCACATCAGTCTCTGCACCAGAGGAGCTTACACTCTAATGTACCACCAGTTACACACTACTATTATTATACATTTATATTTATACAGATTATCTTTGACATATACCGCAGTGCTGTACAGAGAACACTGAGCAGTCATAAAAGTCTCCGTACCAAAGGAGCTTACACTCTAATGTCCCACCATAGTCGCAACCTTTATTATACATTTATATAGCTCTGACATATACCGCAGTGCTGTACAGAGAGCACTCAGCCAATCACATCAGTGTCTGTACCAGAGGAGCTTACACTCTAATGTCCCCTCCCCCACAGTCACACACTATTATTACTATTATACATTTATATAGCTCTGACATATACCACAGCGCTGTACAGAGATCACTGAGCCAGTCACATCCGTCTCTGTACCAGAGGAGCTTACACTCTAATGTCCCCCCCAGTCACACGCTATTATTATTATACAATGATATAGCTCTGACATATACCACAGTGCTGTACAGAGATCACTGAGCCAGTCACATCTGTCACTGTACCAGAGGAGCTTACACTCTAATGTCCCCCCCAGTCACACGCTATTATTATTATACAATGATATAGCTCTGACATACAACCTTAGTTCACAATCATAGAAAGGAACGGTGGCCATACTGCACATAACATTGCACACACTCACCTGAGACTTCTATCCTGGTAGAAGATGGTTTCTAGTACTAAAATGTAAAAGTGCATCCTATGTCACATATGGAAAGCAAGATATACACAAATGTGTGCCTTGGTGTTATACTTTTAAGCAAATCAAGAAAATAACCAAAATATTCGGGACTTTCTCTGCACCCAAGACAACGCTCTCACCTTCCACAACTGCAGTCACTTGTTGCTCCGTGCCCTCCTTTTGTTCTGCCCCCTCTGTTGCTGTGGATAAGGAAGGAAGAAGAGAATTGAAAACTGATTGGTCACCTAGTTGTAGATGTATGGGGTACCCGCTGCAGAGGAAGAAGTCCAAAACAACACCTATGATCCCGTGGGTGCTGGCTCGGCATGCAAACCGTGAATAGGTAAGAAGAAATTCCAGAAAGCCGCACTCCAAAAATGCTTCTTTATTGTAGGTAAAATTCCATGCAGTACACAAATAGAGCAAAAAAGCTAATGCATTTCACTCCCTTCTCACGAGTACTTACTCATAGCTGCTATGAGTAAGCGCTCGTGAAAAGGGCGTGAAACGCGTTAGCTTTTTTGCTCTATTTGTGTACTGCATGGAATTTTACCTACAATAAAGAAGCATTTTTGGAGTGCGGCTTTCTGGAATTTCTTCTTACTGATTGGTCACCTAGTTGAGGAGACTGGATGTACTACATATGCCGGAAAAAAAAATGTAACAGTTTACGGGACATGTGTAGTACCGTCCAGTCCTTCTGCACTGCTGCAGCTCCCCCTGCCCTCTCCCACTCAACAGCAATTCTTGGTTGTTAAAATCAAAGCTGGGAAGGAAGTTGCTGTGAAAATAGAGGACTCATATAGAAAGATGATCCACACACTGGTTGTTGCTCTTAAAAAAAAAAATCTTAATTTTATTTGGAAACCACAGTGTGCAAACAAAAAATCAGTTGAATTGTTTCGGCCTATAAGGCCTTAGTCATAACCACCGGTGGTTATGACTAAGGCCTTATAGGCTGAAGCGCGTCAACTGATTTTATCTGCGTTTGTACACTGTGGTTTCCAAATAAAATGAAGATTTCTTAAGAGCAACAACCGGTGTGCGGATCATCTTTCTACATTATCTACTCAGCTAACAACTGTGGATCGAGCATCGGGGAGCTCTATCATCAATATGTTATATGGGTAGTAGCACTGATCCTTCGGTTTGCATTTTGAAAATAGAGGAGTCCCTGATGCCTCTGGCCAGCTTTTAGAAAAGGTGAGGAGGTAGCCAGCAGGTTTCCTTTAATCAGTGTCCAGATGGGCCAGATGAGAACTACCTCAGGGAACCCCTACAACTCATGATACATTAGTGTGATGGTCAGTGGGAAGAATGTCCCCTTACAGAAAGCTAAAAAGATCAATGGTGTCAGTGAGAACTTATCTCAGAGGCAGAAATTGCTCAATAAAGCCCTTGTAACATCTGGAGGAACCCAGTGGTTCCATGGAACCCTGGTTGAGTAACCCTGACCTAAAGTAACCTACACATTCAGGCCCAGGAAACAAAGCTTTGAGACAACAGTGTTGACCACTTAGCCACCTTCGGCCCTGGCGTACTAAGCTACCTACAAACATTAAACAGCTGGCTGTACATGGATCCCATCGCTAAATGATCTGATCAACAAAGAACTTTCTTTAGAGTCGATGTAAACCTCAGACATGAAATATGAAGAAAGCATACCCCTCTAGAATGTGTACTTGTCTCAATCCAGAGCATTAATTGTAATTTCTGTCTGCTGCCTCCTTTCTCTGCTATCAGCATAAATCGATTCTGCACGTTTTCCTGACAGAAGGAGCTCCAGCTGATTGACAGCCTCAGCTATGTTCCTGTGTGCTGCGTGAAGGGGGATGTTACCCTTCCCTCCAATCAGCTGTCATAGCTCTCCTCACTGAGCTCTGCAGAGTGTAACTTCAGCTCTACACTCTTTTTTCTGAACTATCAGACAAACTTTATAAATTCAGCATTTTGAACAGCTGTAGAGAAGAGAAGATTACAGATAGACAGGTAGCACTTATGTAGGAGGGTTTGTTTAATCTCTGTGTATTACCTGAAGATAGGCCCTTCACTGGGTGTTACAACCACTTAAAGCATGCCAGTTCACATCGAGGTTTAATCTGCCTTGGGGAAAATAGTGATTGGAAAGGAAAATCCATCCTGGTTGGTTAATTTCCATAGAGCAAATTCATCCAGTGAGGTTTGGCTAGGGTAATGGAGAGGCCCACTAAAGTTCCCCAGTTTGACCATCAATGGCTGGATCTAGAGAATGTCCTCTTATTAATCAGCCAGAATGGATTTTCCTGTCCAGTCACTATTTTTCCCAAGGCAGATCAAACCTTGATGTGAACTGGCATGTTTAAAGTAAGCTCTTTGTTGGATAGATCATGTACCTACCGACACCTTTAGAATGTAGAGGTCTCTGTCAAGTACTTTGGGGCCCTTTGACATCCTAGAAATTGAAAAGTAATACAAGCCACTGCATGGTTTACACACAACAAAATTAAAGTAAAATAAAGGCCCACCTGCTGAGCTTTCCAGGAGGTCTTCTTGGTTTTGGCCATGCTGGATCTCCTGAGGTTCTCCAAAAGTTCCTTCCACATCAGGTTGCTCAGTTTCTCCTTCCTTGCCTGGCGGCTCCTCCACAGTTTTAATCCCTGAGTCTGCTTCAGTTTGCTGGATCTCCTGATCTTCTCCAATAGTTCCTTCTACGTCAGGTTGCTTGTTTCCTCCTTTCTCCTCTGGTGGCTCCTCCATAGTTTCAGTCCCTGAGCCAGTGTCTGCTTCATTATACTGGATCTCCTGATCTTCTTCAATAGTTACTCCCACTGCGGGTTGCTCGGTTCCTCCTTCATCACCCATCACAGTTTCATTTCCTGTGCCAGTGTCTGATTCAGTATGCTGGATCTCCTGATCTTCAATAGTTTCCCCCACTGCAGGTTGCTCAGTTCCTTCTTCCTCCTCTGGTGGCTTCTTCATAGTTTCAGTCCCTGAGCCAGTGTCTGCTTCATTATGCTGGATCACCTGATCTTCTTCAATAGTTCCTCCCACTGCGGGTTGCTTGGTTCCTCCTTCATCACCCATCACAGATTCATTTCCTGACCCAGTGTCTGCTTCAGTATGCTGGATCTCCTGATCTTCAATAGTTTCCCCCACTGCAGGTTGCTCAGTTCCTTCTTCCTCCTCTGGTGGCTTCTCCATAGTTTCAGTCCCTGAGCCAGTGTCTGCTTCATTATGCTGGATCACCTGATCTTCTGCAATAGTTGCCACCACTGTAGGTTGCTTGGTTCCACCTTTATCGCCCATCACAGTTTCAGTCCCTGAGCTAGTGTCTGCTTCAATTTGTTGGATCTCCTGATCTTCTCCGAAGGTTCCTTCCACAGCATGTTGCTCGGTTCCTCCTCTCTCCTCTGGTGGCTCCTCCATAGTTTCAGCCCCTGAGCCAGTGTCTGATTCAGTATGCTGGATCTCCTGATCCTCTTCAATGGTTCCTCCCATGGAAGGTTGCTCAGTTCTCCCTTCATCGCCAAGTGGCTCCTCGACAGTTTCAATTCCTAAACCAGTATCTGCTTCAGTATGCTGGATCTCCTGATCTTCTGCAATAGTTTCTCCCACAGTGGATTGCTTGGTTCCTCCTTCCTCCCCTGGTGGCTCCTCCACTGTTTCTATACCTAATCCAGTGTCTTGTTCTTTACTGGCATCAAGGTTTTCTGACTCACGATCCACCTCTACCTCAGACTTGTCAGCCAACATTGGCTCACGCATGGTACCTGATCCTTCATCTTCACCTGCAGACTCCTGGGTAATTGTCTCTTCTGCCCCTTGACCTTCCTCATTTCCCCCATCTGTAACCTCAGTAGTAGAATTAGGGTTGTGTTCATCTTGTAAATTCTCTTTGCTGCTATCCAAAGTTTCAACATCTGCTTTTTCCTCTTGGAGTTGATGGTCAGACTCAACCTCTACAGTAATAAAAGTAGGCAATGTGGTTACTGAACAAACACATAAGTAATAATGAATAAAGTTACTGGCCAGAGAACACCTGGGATAGGACCAAGCTGTATTTTACAAATGATGGCTACTAAACAAGGGAGGTCCTCTTAGGAGCAGCATATGATCAGTCAGACCAGCAGCATCAACACAATGTATGGAACGCTCACAAAGCTAATTTATTGATTCTATAGGCCCACCTACACCACATTTTATTGCTATCATAGTGAGACCCTGCTCTCTGAGTAGGTTAGGTTATCTAGCCATAAGGTACCTGGAAAGACCTTCATAATCCTCCCCCAACATTATGTTCCATTGTCAGAGCCCTTCAAAACTTCTGTGTAAGTTTTAACTTTCTGCAAACTTAGACTTGTGGAGGTCTATGACTACTCCTCCTTTGCCCCATGGGACAGCAAATAGGCCTGGTCATCATCTGCCCAATTAACAGGCACTGAATTTATAGGAGACAGAGGAAGTCTGGGCCCCTGTACCTGGAAGTACTGGGTGTTCAATGAAGCTCCAGTGTATTAACAGGCTTCTAAAGTGCACCCTATGTGCCCCATGTCTCTAAGAGCATCCAGTTTGCCTGTGTCTCCAAGTGCACCATGTGATCCCCATGTCTCCAAGTGCACCCAGTTTGCCCATGTCCCAAAGTGCACCTTGTGAGCTCCATGTGCACCATGTGAGCCCCATGTCTCCAAGTGCACCCTGTGAGCCCCACGTCCCCAAGTGCACCTTGTGAGCCACGCCATCTTTTCCCATAGTTATTACTGTTATCTGACCCATGTCTCCAAGTGCACCATGTGATCCCCATGTCCCCAAGGGCACCTTGTTAGCCCCATGTCCCCAAGTGCACCCTGTGATCCCCATGTCCCCAAGTGCACCTTGTGAGCCCCATGTCTCCAAGTGCACCTTGTGTGCCCTATGTCTCCAACAACACCCTGTGTACCCCATGTCTCCAAGTGCACCCTGCGTGCCCCATGTCTCCAACAACACCCTTTGAGCCCCATGTCTCCAAGAGCACCCTGTGATCCCCATATCCCTAAGTGCACCTGGTGTGCCCCATGTCTCCAAGTGCACCCTGTGATCCCCATGTCTCCAAGTGCACCCTGTGATCCCCATGTCCCCAAGTGCACCCTGTGATCCCCATGTCTCTAAGTGCACCTTGTGAGCCGCGCCATCTTTTTCCATAATTTGTACTGTTATCTGCCCCATGTCTCCAAGTGCACCCTTTGATCCAAATGTCTCCAAGTGCACCCTGTGATCCCAAAGTCTCCAAGTGCACCCTGTGATCCCCATGTCTCTAAGGGCACCTTGTGAGCCGCGTCATCTTTTTCCATAATTATTACTGTTATCTGCCCCATGTCTCTAAGTGCACCCTGTGATCCCAATGTCTCCAAGTGCACCCTGTGATCCCAAAGTCTCCAAGTGCACCCTGTGATCCCCATGTCCCCAAGTGGACCTTGTGAGCCCCATGTCCCAAAGTGCACCCTGTGATCCCCATGTCCCCAAGTGCACCTTGTGAGCCCCATGTCTCCAAGTGCACCCTGTGCCCCACGTCTCCAAGAGCATCCTGTGATCCCCATGTCCCCAAGTGCACCTTGTGTGCTCCATGTCCCCAAGTGCACCTTGTGATCCGAATGTCTCCAAGTGTACCTTGTGAGCCCCATGTCCCCAAGTGCAAACTGTGAGCCGCACCATATTTTTCCATAATTGTTACTGTTATCTGCCCCATGTCTCCAAGTGCACCCTGTGATCCCCATGTCACCAAGTGCACCTTGTGATCCCCATGTCCCCAAGTGCACCCTGTGATCCCCATGTTCCCAAGTGCACCCCGTGATCCCCATGTCTCCAAGTGCACCTTGTGAGCCCCATGTCTCCAAGTGCACCTTGTGAGCCCCATGTCTCCAAGTGCACCTTGTGAGCCCCATGTCTCCAAGTGCACCCTGTGATCCCAATGTCCCCAAGTGCACCCTGTGATCCCCATGTCTCCAAGTGCACCTTGTGAGCCCCATGTCTCCAAGTGCACCTTGTGAGCCCCATGTCTCCAAGTGCACCCTGTGATCCCAATATCTCCAAGTGCACCTTGTGAGCCCCATGTCCCCAAGTGCACCCTGTGATCCCCATGTCACCAAGTGCACCCTGTGATCCCCATGTCCCCAAGTGCAACGTGTGAGCCCCATGTCCCCAAGTGCACCCTGTGATCCCCATGTTCCCAAGTGCACCCTGTGATCCCCATGTCTCCAAGTGCACCCTGTGATCCCCATGTCCCCAAGTGCACCTTGTGTGCCCCATGTCTCCAAGTGCACCCTGTGATCCCCATGTCCCCAAGTGCACCTTGTGTGCTCCATGTCCCCAAGTGCACCTTGTGATCCCAATGTCTCCAAGTGCACCTTGTGAGCCCCATGTCCCCAAGTGCAACCTGTGAGCAGCACCATATTTTTCCATAATTGTTACTGTTATCTGCCCCATGTCTCCAAGTGCACCCTGTGATCCCCATGTCACCAAGTGCACCTTGTGATCCCCATGTCCCCAAGTGCACCTTGTGAGCCCCATGTCCCCAAGTGCACCTTGTGAGCCCCATGTCCCCAAGTGCACCCTGTGATCCCCATGTTCCCAAGTGCACCTTGTGTGCCCCATGTCTCCAAGTGCACCCTGTGATCCCCATGTCCCCAAGTGCACCTTGTGTGCTCCATGTCCCCAAGTGCACCTTGTGATCCCAATGTCTCCAAGTGCACCTTGTGAGCCCCATGTCCCCAAGTGCAACCTGTGAGCAGCACCATATTTTTCCATAATTGTTACTGTTATCTGCCCCATGTCTCCAAGTGCACCCTGTGATCCCCATGTCACCAAGTGCACCTTGTGATCCCCATGTCCCCAAGTGCACCTTGTGAGCCCCATGTCCCCAAGTGCACCTTGTGAGCCCCATGTCCCCAAGTGCACCCTGTGATCCCCATGTTCCCAAGTGCACCTTGTGTGCCCCATGTCTCCAAGTGCACCTTGTGAGCCCCATGTCTCCAAGTGCACCTTGTGAGCCCCATGTCTCCAAGTGCACCCTGTGATCCCAATATCTCCAAGTGCACCTTGTGAGCCCCATGTCCCCAAGTGCACCCTGTGATCCCCATGTCACCAAGTGCACCCTGTGATCCCCATGTCCCCAAGTGCAACGTGTGAGCCCCATGTCCCCAAGTGCACCCTGTGATCCCCATGTTCCCAAGTGCACCCTGTGATCCCCATGTCTCCAAGTGCACCCTGTGATCCCCATGTCCCCAAGTGCACCTTGTGTGCCCCATGTCTCCAAGTGCACCCTGTGATCCCCATGTCTCCAAGTGCACCCTGTGATCCCCATGTCCCCAAGTGCACCTTGTGTGCCCCATGTCCCCAAGTGCACCCTGTGAACCCCATTTCCCCAAGTGCACCTTGTAAGCCCCATGTCTCCAAGAGCACCCTGTGACTTCATCATCAGCACCCTCTGCTTGCTCTCTACCTTCAGGTACATGACATGGGAAAGGTTGCTTTAAAGCCTAAGATCAGCCAATTGTGTTTCCTTTAGTTTTTACTAAACTGGGGAAGACTTTACATTTCTGTCAGGTTTACAATCCTGTCTGTGACTCCATTGGGGATACTTTTGCTCACTTCCTGTTCCTATGAAGCCTGTGCAATAAATGGGGGGTAAGCATCACCAAAATAAGAAGCCCAGATAGCAAAAAAACAATGCCAAGAGTTCTCACCTTCCCTCACTTTACTACAAGTCTGCTTTTGTTTTTGTCTGTGGCCACTTTTAAGAGATTTTTGATCACTTCCAGCTGTAACAGGAAGTGAGGCGAAATCTCTCAACAGGGACTGAGGCCATGAGAATATGACAGAGGCTCTAACCCTTGCCCACTGTAACCAGAAACTACATAAAATGTTTTGGCTGGAGTTGGACAGTCATAGCCAAACACTATCCTGCTTGGGGAACCATCATGGCTGCCACTGCGCCATCTTATTTCCATAATTATTACTGTTATCTGCAGGCCATGCATCCATGAACAAAGACATTAAAGTGGACCTGTGTATGAAAAATGTGGGACGTCGCTTGCCTAGCCAGTACATGTGAGTGTAGGTAATGGCCTCGGTCAGCACTGCTCCAATGGCCACAGCTCTGATACGTTTCGCTCTGCCGCCCAGGGCTTACTCATAGGCCTCCCTGACTAAGCTCTGGTGGGCAGGGCAAAACATGTCAGGGGTATGACCATTGGAGCAGTGCTGTCCTAGGCCATTACCTACACTCACATGTACTGGCTAGGCAAGCGACACCCCACATTTTCTATACACAGCCTCTATGACTAAGCTGCAGTGGGCAGGGCGAAACTTGTCAGTGGGATGTGACCATTAGTTACACTCACATGTACGGTGCTGGACGAGCGACACCCCACATTTTCTATACACAGCCTCTATGACTAAGCTCCAGTAGGCAGGGCGAAATTTGTCAGTGGGGTGTGACTATTACCTACACTCACATGTACTGGGGAGTGACATCCCACATTTTCTATACACAGCCTCTATGACTAAGCTCCAGTGGACAGGGCGAAACGCATCAGTGGGGCGTGGCCATTACCTACACTCACATGTACTGGGCTGGGCAAGCAACGTCCCACATTTTCTATACACATGTTGACACTTCAGGAGAAGTTAAAGGACACCAGCACCCCGACTCCTGAGCTCCAGTGGGCAGCACATCACATCTCTGGCTTGAAGCGGCACTATAAGGTCTTTGAGGTCACAATAAAGTGGATCTGTCATTTATTTCTTTTTAAAAACTGTTAAATGTAAAAGTTTAACCTGGTTTCACATTGTTACTAGGGATAAGTACCAATACCTGCCATTCCCTGTCAGAGCCCTTATTGGCCAATAGGGGCGCTCTCCCTATCTCTCTCTCTTTCTCAATTGATAGGTGGATAGCAGTTCAGGGGCTTCACATACACCAAACCTCTGGTATTATAAAATGACACTGACCTGTGTGATCAGGCCCACGCTGGGAGCGCTCATCTTCTCCGGCTTGGCCCTCTGAACTGTCCATACCTGCAACTAAGGCAAAAAAAAGTAAGTGATCAATAATGAAAACTCTGGAAACCCATAAGGCTTGTTAGTCAAGCATGGTCCAATGCCGGAACGGAGTCTTCAGGACTGGTTTATTCAGCTTTACCTGTGCTGACCAGCTTTTCTTCACTTCAAGCAGATTCAGTAATTCCATACAAGTCTATGAGAATGTAAAACCAGCTTGAAGGAGGTCAGGTGCAGGTCAGAAGGAGGTCAACTGCATTGGTGCCAATTCTTCTGGATTTGCAGGAACAGTCCTGAATCTTGGCCCCCTGTCCTGGAACTTGAGTTACTGCACATGCAAGGTCTGGGCTTAGGGTTGCCACCTTTTCTTCAAGCCAAGGCTCAGAACTTTAGCGGCCAAGGAGTGTAGTAATGTGCTGTGCATAGCGCGCTGCAGCAAACAGTGGGTGTGGCCAAATAGTTCTTGCTGAAATCATCGCCCTGCCCCCGTGTGATGCAGAACCTGCCCCCCAGACAGCCGCCCGCAGCTCCCGGACGGCAACAGATTTGTGTGTGGCTATCAGGGGAGGGCTGGGCCAGGGGGCAGGGTGGCGATTGCCCCCCAGGCCACTCTAACTTACATTCAAAATGGCCAATGGCCCCTGCCCGCTCACACTTTTTTCTTCTTGTGGAGGAAGGTAGTAGGGGCCAGGGGTGAGCCATCAACTAACTGCAGGCAAGGGGGAGGGCCCCAGGGCCGGCTGTGCTGATGGGCACTGGTGAGCCTGCATTGATGGGCACTGATCGGGTTGCATTTGATAGGCACTGGTGCGGCTGCATTGATGGGCACTGGTGCGGTTGCATTGATGGGCACTGGTGCGGCTGCATTGATGGGCACTGGTGCGGCTGCATTGATGGGCACTGGTGCGGCTGCATTGATGGGCACTGGTGCGGCTGCATTGATGGGCACTGATGAGGCTGCATTGATGGGCACTGATGAGCTGCATTGATGCATTATTTTTGTTAAACCTCCTTTGTTGCTATTAACATTAAATTATGCTACCACATTATATCATATTTGTCTTACTTCATAACATCAATATCTGTTCTAAAACCAGGTGGGCATGGATGGTGAGCTGATTCGGTGGTTCAATGGGCCACTTGACTGGACTTGCCCCCCAGGCCTAAGGCTGCCAGCCCTCCCCTGGTGGCTATCTTGGTTTCTTGGGGAGGCACAGCTCGGTCTGAATAATGTGTCCGGGTATCAGTCCGCCTGAAACCCGGACACATGATTCAAAACAGGACAAATGATTCAAAACCCGGACAAATGATTCAAAACCCGGACTGTCTGGGTGAATCCTGGACAGGTGGCCACCCTATCTGGGCTGTTACCTCAATCCACTCCAAATCCTAACATTGGAAATGCACATCAAAGTCACTGAGCCTGCCTAGCGCTACAGAAACCGCACCGCCACGCACCCACAGACTGCGTGTGCTGCACCCCGATACCGGAAACCTCACCCCGGAAACAGCATGATGGGAATATATGCAGGAGGTGCAGGGTGGCACAGATTTATAACACGCAGGCTGTGCTGCCTCATTGGTGCAAATATAGAACACAAGTCAACACGTGTCAGCTCAGAGTGTTTTCTGTATTTGTTTTTCCATGAAATAACAATAAAGCATTTAAAAAATATATATATTTTTAAATATATTTGAATATTAAATTAATTCTAAATAATTATATAAAATAACTCAACACACAGCCATTAATGTCTAAACCGCTGGCAACAAAAGTGAGTACACCCCTAAGTGAAAATGTCCAAATTGGGCCCAAAGTGTCAATATTTTGTGTGGCCACCATTATTTTCCAGCACTGCCTTAACCCTCTTGGGCATGGAGTTCACCAGAGCTTCACAGGTTGCCACTGGAGTTCACATGAAAAGATAGAATAAAATATTTACAAAAATGTGAGGGGTGTACTTACTTTTGTCAGATATGGTATATATGTATATAGAATCCAATGGTTGCCTTTGCACACATATCAGAGATAAAGATGGGCTCGGGTGCGCAGCAAAGACCGTAGTTACAGGGGGTTTCCAACTATGGCCCTCCAGTTGTTCAGGAACTACAATTCCCATCATGCCCTGCCATGTCCGTGAATGTCAGAGTTTTACAATGCCTCATGGGACTTGTAGTTCCGCAACAGCTGGAGGGCTGTAGTTTGGAGTTCCCTGCGTGAAGTACATAAAATCCAAACCAGAGAGGGACATTCATGGATCCACAGTGAAGGTTTTATTTTGACGTTTTGACAATTCGTGAGCTCATCCAAGAGGGGGGCGAGGTTTTCTGTCATCGAAACATCAAAATAAAACCTTCACTGTGTGCTCTCCTCTCAACATCCACGAATGCCGCACTCTGGTTTGGATTTTATATATTTATATTTTTTTTTGTTTATTAGTGGCACTTATATTGCACCATCAATTTACGCAGCACATTATACATTCACATCATAAATATATATATTTATATAAATTATAATATACTGTAAATGATAATATTAAAATACAATTATAAAATTAATTTTATATACTATATATCATTATATATTTTCTATATAATAATTACTACTTTTTTTTTGTATAAATATAACATTAATTAAGAAAGAATATATAAATTATAATATAAATATAAAATGATATTAAAATTATTTTTAAAATGTATATTTTTATACCATATATATATATATATAATTTATATAAATTGTAATTATATATTTTCTATATAATAATTACTATTTTTTTTGTATAAATATAACATTAATTAAGAAAGAATATATAAATTATAATATAAATATAAAATTATATTAAAATTATTTTTAAAATTTATATTTTTTATACCATATATAATTATACCCTTTGTATATAATCATTTTTTTAATATATATTTTACATAAATATAACATTAATTATAACTAATGATATAAATAATACTATATTGTAAGTTATAAAATTATACTACAGTATTATAATTCAATTATAATTCTGAAACTTAGATTTCATGTATTATATATAATTATATTTCATATATAATAGTTAGGTTTTTTTATACATTTTATGTACATGTAAAACATACTTATAAGTAATTATATACATGATAATATAATGTAAATGATAACAATATAATACATATATAATTATATAAATTGTATTTTATCTACCATATATAATTATACATTTTGTATATAATGATTTTTTTAAATTATATCTTAAATAAATATAACATTAATTATAAATAATTATATAAATGATAATATAATGTAAATGATAAAATTATACTGCTATATTATAATGATATTATAACGCAATTATATTTCTGAAAATTATATTTTGATATACTATATATAATTGTATTATATGCATAATTTAGTTAATTTGTTGTTATTGTTATACAAATATAAAATTAGTTATAAATAATTATATAAATGATAATATAATACAGAATTATAACACTTTTATATATATATATTGTAAAATACTGTAAATAAATAATAATAAAATACAATTATTAAAAATGTAATTTTATATACTATATACAATTATATATATAATAATTACTTTTATATATATATATATATTGTATAAACATAACATTAAGAAAGAATATATAAATGATAATATAAATATAAAATGATTTAAACATTATATATTTTATATAAATATACACTTTGTAGATAATGATTTATATATATATTTTTCATAAATAAATATAATATTAATTATAAATAATGATATAAATAAATAATGATATAAATGATAATATAATGTGAATGATAACATTATACTACAATAATGTAATGCAACTATATATAATTTTATTTTATACATAATATTTTGTTTATTTTTATATATATATATTTTATGTACATGTAAAAAATACTTATAAGTAATTATATACATGATAATATAATACAATTATAACTACATAAATTGTATTTTATATACCGTATGTAATTTTATTTTATGTATAATTATTTGTTGTTTTTATATATTTTATATAAATATAAAAATAGTTATAAATAATGATATAAATGATAATATTATAATACAGAATTGTAAAATATATATATTTTTTATCATTGGAAAATACATAAATATTAAATAAAATGATGAATTAAATATTGAATTGGAATAAAATAAATGTAAAAAACAAATATGTTGAAGTGCGATTTTTTTACGCGTTTTGTTGTGCAATGCGGAGAGCGCTGCGGCTCGTGGACGTTGCGCTGTGTGCGCCACCGCGTATTCTTAAATGTGACCCTCCCCTCCCCCCAGAATGGTGATGGTCGGTGGTCTTATAGGAAGAGGATCCCTGAGAAGAGGCCATGCCACTCTCTGGTCACACAGTGCCCACTCTATGCCCGCTGTACCTGCCTTCGCCGCTTCCTCCTGCGCCGCCATCTTTGTTGCTGCGGTTGCTAGGAGACGAGAGAGCGTCTCGGGGTCTCCATGCCAACAGCACCACGTGACCCGAAGGCGGGGCTGCGCTCTCCGTCACTGCTCCCTGATGGGCGTAGCGCTCTCTGACGGACGGTGGATCGGCCGCGTACAGTTTGTAGTCAGGCGCCACTAGGTGGCGATGTCGCCTCGGCTGATAGGCGTGGCAGAGCTACATTTCCCGGCGTGCTCCTCCTTTCCCGGCTTCCTGCGCCGCAAGAGAGTGCGCCTGCGCAGGTGTTTCCTCATCTTGTAAGGCACGTGATTGTGAAGGAGAGAGGTGAGTGTAACATTGTATCCTTATCATACCGCGCGTGTGTGTGGGGGGTCACTGACAGAGGAGGAGGGGAGCACTGACAGCTGTCATGTGACACAGACAGAGTTCTCCCCTGGGTGCATGGTGGGGGAGGGGGGCAGGTGACATTGATGGGGTCACCCTGATGGGGTGACATAGAGGGCAGAATACTGACCTATGGGTGAATCAGGGGGTGTCACATGACTTCTATACATTGTTATTGATCTGTTACATCTGACCCATTGACCTCCCCAACTGCCCCTCTCCCGGGCCCCCGATCCCTCCACAACTGCCCCTAACTGGGGCCCCCCGATCCCTCCACAACTGCCCCTAACTGGGGCCCCCCGATCACGCGTCCGCGTGAGAGAACGCCGCGTCCTTCGGCCCTTTCCTCCTCGTGCGGCCCTTTACA
>BLSH010536128.1:326368-336526 GCA_018402905.1 Glandirana rugosa | reverse complement strand
GTGATAGTGACATGATTACTGTGACCGACCCTTCCCCAATTGTAATCCCTACTAGTTTCCCAATTGACACGGATCGGTCACATTCGGGGTCCGGGATAAAGTTCGGGCAACGTTCGGTGCCGAACCCGGACTTTTTCCCAAAGTTCGTTCGGACCCTCCGAACCCGAACGTCCAGGTGTTCGCTCAACTCTATACATAACCCAATTTTTTGGTAAAATATAAAAGATGATGTGCCGCAGAGTAAATAGATGCTAAATATGCCACACTTTTAAAATTGCACAATTTAACCTCCAGTACAGAAGGGATGGATCCTGAGTTTCTGCAAAGCAGGGATTAGGATCCATGCCTTCCCTTAGTAAAAACATTTCCCACACAGTGCACAAACACTGGCTAGGCACAGTTAACCCTTTGATCATCCCTAATGTTAACCCCTTCCCAGCCAGTGTCATTAGTACAGTGATAGTGCACATTTTTATCATTGATCACTGTATTAGTGTCACTGGTCCCCAAAAAGTGTCAGTTAGTGTCCAATTAGTCTGCCACAATATCGCAGTCCCGCTATAAGTTGTTGATCGCTAAATCCATAAATATATCCCATAGTTTGTAGACACTATAACTTTTGCGCAAACCAATCAATATACGCTTATTGGGATTTTTTGTTACCAAACATATGTAGCAGAATACATATTGGCCTAAATGTATTAAGAAATTACATTTTTTACATTTTTTTTATTGGATATGTTTTATAGCAGAAAGTAAAATTTATTGTTTTTTTTCTTTCAAAATTGTCTGTTTATAGGGCAAAAAAAAAGAAAGGAGTGATCAAATACCACCAACAGAAAGCTCTATTTTTGGAGGAAAAAAAAGACATACATTTTATCTGCATACAGCTTCGCACAACCGCACAGTTGTCAGTTAAAGTAATGCAGTGCTGTATCACAAAAAATGTCCTGGTCATGATGGGGGGGGATCTTCCGAAGTAAACATCCCTTGTGACAGTAAGGCAGTAACAGGTACTCTTTATGGAGTGATCTGGGGTCTATAAGACACCAGATCCCTCCTCTGCCCTTAAATGCATTTGATCACACCAAGATCTGTGGGATCAAATGCATTTCATTTTTACAAATGGCGCCGTTTACTTATGGGTAAACCGGAAGTGATGTAAGGTCATTGCTTCCAGTTCCCTATATCATAGAGACAAACAAAGTGGTTGCGGTCTTTTCTCATCTCTATGATCATCTGGCGGAAACGCCAGCTGGCCGCTCGGATGTCCTGGTGGGACGGGACAGCACGATGAAGCAGCAGGAGGGGGAGGATGTCCTCTCCCACTGCTTGTAAAAGCAATCCAGCGTCTAGTTAGCTGCTATGATTGGTTTTACAAGAAAGCCGACCGTTGGATCTTAAAATTTGTACTGGAGTGATGCCTGCAGCCATCATCTTGTTATAAACACTTACCGATATGTTTCTAGTTGTCAAGTGGTTAAGGAACAAAACAGTTTGCTGTAACTGTTTATAAAATATTAGCTGGAGCTTGGCTTCAATTTGTTGATGTATCTGAATCTGCTAGTACATCTAACACTCCCCTCCCCCAGACTAACAATGCTGCTGCCCAAAGGTGCCTCCTGTGCTCCTTTATTCAGAGTGGGGCATTCTAATACAGGAGGGTTGTTAATGGCCAGAATGCCAGGGGAAAGAGGGGAGAAGGCCAAAAAAAAAAAAGAAAACGAATGCAACCACCACATCTAATGATTGGTAAGCTGCAATATATTACATATTTGGGTTTAATAGTGCTTTTAACTGGCAATACTTCCATCACTACCCTTCTGGTAAGGTTAAAGTGGTACCTAATGGGCAGATATTTTGTATCTTTGCATTGACAGTTATAAAGAGGAACCATTATTTAACCATTTCACCACAAACCCCTTCCCTAACCAGACCAATTTTGAGCTTTCAGTGCTCTCCCATTTTGAATGACAATTACTCAGTCATGCAACACTGCACCCATATGAAATTTATGTCCTCACACGTATCATATGCATACCACAAATTACACCCCAAAACACATTCTACTACTCCTCCTGGGTATGGCGATACCACATGTGTGAGACTTTTACACAGTCTGGCCACGTGCAGAGACCCAACATGCAGGGAGCACCATCAGGCGTTCTAGGAGCATAAATTACACATTTAATTTCTTGACTACCTCTTGCACTTTTGAAGGTCCTGGAGCACCAGGACAATGGTAATGCCCAAAATATGACCCCATTTTGGAAAGCTAACACCCCAATGTATATTCTAGGAGGCATAATGAGTCTTTTGAACGTGTAATTTTTTTCCACAAGTTTTTGGAAAGTGTGGAAAGAAAATCAAAACGCATTTTTTAAAAACAAAGTTGCCCTTTTATACAATATTTCTAACACACAGCATGTACATAGCAAAATTACACCTCAAAATACTTTCTGCTACTGGTCCTGAGTATGGAGATACCACATGTGTGAGACTTTTCCACAGCCTGGCCACATACAGAGGCCCAAAATGCAGGGAACACCATCAGGTGTTCAAGGGGCATAAATTTCAAATCTAATTTGACTACCTATTACACTTTTGTGTACAGCATGTACATAGCAAAATTACACCTCAAAATACTTTCTGCTACTGGTCCTGAGTATGGAGATACCACATGTGTGAGACTTTTCCACAGCCTGGTCACATACAGAGGCCCAAAATGCAGGGAACACCATCAGGTGTTCAAGGGGCATAAATTTCAAATCTAATTTGACTACCTATTACACTTTTGTGAGGCACTGATGGGCATTGTAGTGGCATGGATGTGACGTGGATGAGAACTGATGTGGCATCTAATTTGACTACCTATTACACTTTTGTGAGGCACTGATGGGCATTGTAGTGGCATGGATGTGGCGTGGATGAGAACTGATGTGGCATGGATGAGCATGAATGAGGCATAAATGAGCTGTGGATGGGGATGGATGGAAAAACATGGATGGGGATGGCTGACGGATGAGCTGTGGATGGGGTTATAGAGTTACATAGTTACCTAGTTAGTCAGGTTGAAAAAAGACACAAGTCCATCCAGTTCAACCAAAAAAATATAAAACTTATATATAACCATAAAATCCATACACAATCCTTCAACCACAGTTCATCCAGAGGAAGGCAAAAAAAACCCCCAGCAAAGCATGATCCAATTTGCTATAGCAGGGGAAAAAATACCCTCCTGATCCCCCGAGAGGCAACCGGATTCACCCTGGATCAACTTTACCTAAAAATGTTAGTACCCAGTTATATTATTTACATTAAGGAAAGAATCCAGGCCTTTTTTAAAGCAATCTACCGTGCTGGCCAAAACCGCCTCTGGAGGGAGTCTATTCCTTATTTTCACAGCTCTAACTGTGAAGAAACCTTTCCATATTTGGAGATGAAATCTTTTTTCCTCTAGATGTAAAGGGTGTCCCCTGTCCTCTTCATTATCCCTCATTTTGGTCTGATCTCTCAAAAAGCCAGTAGTGACTGTTCACTTATAAGACATCAAGCGTGCCAGCATCTAAGCAGCTGCTGCATCTAGGGTGACAACCATGCAGTGCTTTGATTGCAGAAACAAGAGTGTTTTCTCCTTATCAAAGGGAGTGCCTATCCAATGGGTTCAACTGACAGGATCAACAGGGATTTATAGAATGGGGTGGTTAATATATATATATATATATATGACAGACAGACAGACAGCCAGCCCAGTCTTGCCAGTATGGTCAGCCTACAGCGCCCACATGGTGCCTCCGTCAAGATACAGCTTCCTCCACTCTGGAACCAGGTATTACAGCTGAATATTGCACCCAAGAACTAGATGACACAAGCTAAAGTGCAAAGTGGAACTCACTTTACTGTAAATTCACACAGAATGTATACCACATAAGATCAGGTAAGAGCTTGATCACATTATCCTAAACAATGCAAACTCTAAACGGTAACATCATTAGCGCAGCTAACGGTGATCTAATTAACAGTAAGCTAATCAACAGCTAGCCACCTAGACAGTCCAGTGCCTACATAGGAGTACATGGAACAGAGACCAATGTAACTGGCTCTTTCAATAAACATGTATAGTTCCAAATAAAACAAAACAGGAACGGTCTTTAGGGCAAATAGAAGAAAATTGTTCCTTCAAAAACATAACAAAAAGGGAAATATATTACGAATGGAGCATACCCCCGTAGGGGCTGCTGATTGTAGTAGTTCGCCTGTCGCCCTGCTCAACCTGACACTTTTCCACACGTCCAGAGTCAGGAGAACAGGCTGGTACTTGTGTTTTTGTTATTTTATTAGGGGGATTTAACTTGGATGGAGTATAGGGAACTATGGGATGCCCAGTGAATCAATGAGTTCTTGAACAGGACTAAATATATACACTTCAGTATATACTCCTTTCTCTTCCTCCAGCACGATTTTGCTCAAAGACACTCCTCTTCCTCTCTCCAGCACAACACTTCTGCAGCCTAGCTAGCACATGGTGAGACCTGCCTTTAGCTCTGGCGAGGCCTCAGTGAACTACCCATTACAGGCAGGGACTGCGGGCCCCTTTTTGTGTATCAAAAACAAAATAGTGAAAAGTGTGCTAACTAGCCTCGGTGGACTACTGCTCCCAGTCAGTCCCTCTTTGGCTCTGCCATCCCTCCTGGCTGCAGCGACCCATCTCCACTGCCCAGTGACACCACAGTCCCTGCTGGCTCCGTACCCTTCTCACACTGTCTCTCTCCTCCCAATCTGCTCTGGCATGCCTCTCCAACATCTCTGGGTGTGTGTCACTCACTGACACCTGGTGGATCCCTCCTGCAAACTTGCCCGGCAGCACCACTCTGTTGCTCTCTCTCTTGCTCCTTGGTTGTGCTGATGGGTCCTTTCCACTCCTGAGCCTCCAGACCCAAGGTCACCCCCCTCCTTGCAACTAGTGCTCCATCTCCCAGTTCTTCTACCCGAACTCTCCTCCCCAGCTGGGCTGACCCCAGGTCTTTAAGGAGGCCTGCCAATCCAAGTTGGGGATTGGTCAGCGCTCCTTAACCACTAAAGGAACGGAAGGATTTCCTACTGTAGGACCAGAGCACTTTTTGCGATTCTGCACTGCGTCACTTTAACTGACAATTGCGTGGTCTTGCGACGTTGTACCCAAAGGAAATTGACGTCCTATTTTTCCCCACAAATAGCTCTCTTTTAGTGGTATTTGATCCCCTCTGCGTCATTTCTGATCACCACTATTAACAAAAAAAAAGCGACAATTTTGAAAAAAAAAAACAATATTTTTTACTTTTTGCTATAATACATATCCAAAAAAAAAAATAAAAAAAATTAATGTATTCATCAGTTTTGGCCGATATATATTCTTCCTCATATTTGTGGTAAAAAAAATTGCGATCTGCGTTTATTGATTGATTTGCGCAAAAGATGAAGCGTTTACAAACCATGAGATTTAATTTATGGCGTTTTTACTATTTTACTATTTTTTTTTAAACTAGTAATGGCGGCGATCTGCGATTTTTATCGGAACTGCGATATTGCAGCGGACATGTTGGACATTTTTGACCCTTTTTTGGGACCAATGACATTTATACAGCGATCAGAAATTTAAATATCCACTGATTACTGTATAAATGTCATTGGCAGGGAAGGGGTTAACCTGCAGGGGGCGATCTAGGGGTTAACTGTGTTTCCTGTGTGTGTTCTAACTGTATGGGGGTGGGGCTCCCAGGGGCATAACAGATCTAACTGATCCCAGACCCCAGATTGATCCACCTCAACCTTTCATCCCCCCTTCCAGCACCTTCTAGAACAGGGATATGCAATTAGCGGACCTCCAGCTGTTGCAAAACTACAAGTCCCATCATGCCTTTGCCTCTGGGTGTCATGCTTGTGGCAGTCAGAGTCTTGCTATGCCTCATGGGACTTGTAGTTCTGCAACATCTGGAGGTCCGCTAATTGCATATTCCTGTTCTAGAAGGAAAGGGGAGGTGACAGAGAAGTGACACCACCTGTGAGTCACCAGCTGCTACACTGAGCCACTCCCAGCCAGAGAAAAATCCTACTTTAGCACCTCACTACCCAGAGGGTGCTACACAAATAACAGGGTGAATGTGGGCAGAAAAGGTCCCTGCAGCCAGTGTCCTTGAGGTATACTATGACCACAATTCTACTTTTTTAAGCAATCCTTATTTAAGACAAAAATACAATAACTTGTCGTTTCAAACAGTAGGGTTGAAATATAAGCTATAAGAAGAACATGGTTTTAATGCTATAAATCATTAATGCTCCCCACCAAGAACATTGGGAGCAGCCAGGAGGTTGTAACTACTGACGTGTGCATTAGAGGGCCCCAACGGGTAAACCCATAAGCCCGTCTTAGCCTTACAAGAACATATATTAAAGAAAACCTAATAAGGTATTTGCTTACAGTCTAGGTAGCTCGACTGGGTCTTACACCGGGGGGGGGGGGTATGAAATACTTCCGCATAGCCTCCGCCGGTGCTCCACCACTACGAAAACAACCTTAGAGCATAATGCGGTATGGAAGGGGAGGTTTGGCGTCATCCACATAGGAGGTGACCTCCCCTGCGATAGCCAGACATGGACAGTTCTACTTTTTAATGCTTCAGGTGGTACTCCAGCCAAAATAGATGGATAGATGTGGAGGTCTACCGGAATTCGAAGATTGCCTGTTGCTTACACTGAATGCATTTTCCCTGCCCTGGAAAATTCAGGAAAACTTATGACAAAAGCAGATAATAGTCAGAGTGCCGCTCTACTCTATGGGAAATTTCATGACAATGGACCATCTGTCCATTGTCATCCGATCCCCAGATGGATGGAAAAATAGGGTTTCCATCCGTCTGACTTTACGGACCACGGATCGGAGAGCGGCGGATATCAGCGGGCATGTCACCTCTGACATCCGTCGCTCTATAGAGGAGAATGGAGTGTCCGTTCAGGTCCGCCAGAAAAACGGACAGGCGGACCTGAACGGAACGTGTGAAAGGGGCTTTAGTCTCCATTGTAATGATTGCTCTCAGTTCTTGTGTGGTCAGCAGAAGAGCAAGGAAGAGGAGTTCTCCAACCTGGGCAGGGGGCACAGGCTCAAAAATCTTCCCCACTAAGGGCTGAAACTGGTTTTCTTAATATTTTCAGGTGTCAGGAACTCCTGTTAAAATAATTCAACGGGATGAACGCCCCCTTACAGTCGTGGTCAGAATACCCCTCTTCATAGAGTAGAAAAGATGGTATTATGTAGCTGGCTCTGCCAAGTGGCACTGGAACAAGGATTATGTAGACTCATCAGATAGGACAGTGATGGCGAACCTTGGCACCCCAGATGTTTTGGAACTACATTTCCCATGATGCTCATGCACTCTGCAGTGTAGTTGAGCATCAGGGGAAATGTAGTTCCAAAACATCTGGGGTGTCGAGGTTCACCGTCACTGAGATAGGAGGTCCATCAAGCACAGCTTAAAGTGGAACATTGAGTCAACTCTCAGATTGCTTCCACTGCTGACCTCTTTTACTTGTTGACCACTCATCATACTGAAGCAATGGCACTTTGAGTCATTGACCCAGAGGATGTTTGCCTGGCTGTCATGCTGAGCCAGCACCTTGAGGGTCAGTGACCTGGAAGAAGTATGCAATGCAGGACTCGATCTGAGCATGTTATAAATGCTTGTTCTGCTGCTATGACCCTTATTAAAGCCACTGGATCAGCCTGAGGTCTGTATAACTTGCATTTTCAGAAGGCGGTATGCAGTTCCATGCCTTGTAACTTTCTGTCCGGGCTTCCTATAGGGCCAATTCACCTGTGTGCAATGCGGTGATGTGTGATTTTAGGTTTTTTGCATGGTACCCAATTGCACTCATACAATAGTGGACAATGAACGCTCATGACCATGTTCCATAGCCACACTATGCTAGAAAAAAGGACATTTTTTTGTGTGATTAAATGTTAAAGACTTCCTTTTTTGTTTATATAAAATAAAAAGAAGAGGATATTGCACAGAGCAGCCCCTTACCTCCTCTTCTGGAGTGCCCCACCACCCCCCAAGTCTCATGTGGAACCAGGAGGGCAGCAGCACTGCAGACAGGCACAGTGCTGGGTCGAGAGAAGAGCCGGTAAGTATTTGGAGTGGGGGTTTTTACGGACAGTGGAAGTTTTTTTTTTTACCTTAAAGTGATACTAAACCCACAACAGTAAAATCAGTCTGTATATGCAGTACAGCGTGCTTGTTATACTCACTGTGGAACCTAAGGGGTTAATCCTCTGCATTGTGTAAAAAGGCTGTTTGATCCTGTATGCACAGATCCTCTCCTTCTTGCATGTCTCCAAAACATCTCTGGATAAGACCGAGTTGCTGGAGTCAGGCTGCACATGCTCAGTTTGGTGTGTATTGCTAGAGAGTTTTTTTTTTCTTGGGAGAGTGCATGTAATCAGCACAGGGCCAATCAGCACTGTCCAGGCAGAGGGTCCGAGGTCGTGCATCCTGATAGGACAGCCAGTGCAGTATTAAAAAACTCCTCCTACAAGCTTTAACCAGGCACTGATAGAACTCACAAGACTGCTATATACTGCTAATGAGAAAAGGTATTGAGCAGTTTATATTTACTAAAAGAATTGCATTTCCATGTTCTGCGTACTGTGGGAGACCAGATATAGTGAATGCAGAGCCCTGGGTTTAGTAACACTTTAATGCAGAGACTGCATGAAGGTAAAACACCTTTTGAGTTTACAACCACTTTAAGGTGTGCTGTTGGTCCATTAAAAATGAATGGTCTGTCTTATAAGAGAAGCGTGGGATTTCAAGATAATAAATATTCATACTCACCTAGGCAGGTGCAGCATCAATCCTGCACCTGCTCTACACTGAGATCTGAGCATCAAAGACCACTGACCGCTCAGTTCTCCGGTCCGCTCCGAGCACAGACTGTGCATCAAACGACCCCCCCCCTTTGACCGATGGCATCAGCACCCCCCGCCCTGCACTCACTGCAGCAGGCCCTGACGGGTGGGTTGCGGGCTCGGGCAGGCAGCGCTGGGTTACAGGCTCCAGCGGCAGCGGGCTTCTATGGACAGTGGGTGACTCCTCCCTTCTCCTAAGCGTCCAATAGGATCGCCTGTCCTTTCAGCTAATTGGGTGACGGGTATCAGACCTGCCTCCCGATTGGCCGGAAGGAGGATCAGAGTTGCAACAGCGAATATTCATTCGATGTTTCAACACACCTGGGTGGGCTCCGGACGCATTGCTCTGCGCCCCGAGCCAACCCTATTTTAAAGGCTATTAGAGCCTCTGGCTCTAATCAGTGCTTCAAAAAACTCACCCCCTGCCCATCCCCGCAATAAGAATTCATGCGCCCAGCGCCCTGAAAGGGGCCAGCCGTATAGATAGGGAGGACTGCGCCCACAAAGGATGGGCCATCCCTGCTGACTGTCCCACTCTCTGATTTGCTCCTCCAGCACAGGAACGGCTGGCTCAGTTTCTCATCGGTGCGCTGAGAGGCTGAGCCAGTTACCAGTCAGGCATCTGGGCGGATCCCGACATTGTTGTCAGGATCCCTGCAAAACCTTGAACGGTTCTGTGGCGTCAGCTGACAGCAGGCTTTAGCCCACTGTCAGCTTAATCTGGGCCAGAGGAGTGCTGAACTATGTGCACTCCAGTGATCCACAGGGGATGTATGGCCAAAAGAGCTTTGGGACCTCACGTGTATCAAGTCGTGAGGAGACCGGGTCTAATTCGACTGTCACCCGATTTCGGACGACAGTCGACTGCGGTGTCTTGGCAAGTTCCAAAACGTCCCTAGGACTGTTGTTACAGCCCTAGGCGGGTCTACGGACTGACCATTGACCGAGTCGGAGAGTCGCGTGGCTACTCTTTGACTCGGTCGGCAAGGACACGACCTCCTCGTTTAGTCTCTCACCCTGTCAGTCGTCCCTACCGGGTAGGAAACACCCGCGTCAGGAGGGATAGATATGCCGACCGGGGAAAGTCCCGCGACCCGCGTACTTAAGAATAACGCCCCTACCCGTCCCCCACTCAAAAAACTTCGTGACTAATCTCGGTCTCCGAGATTATCGGAAATTTTATCCCAACCGAGCCCCGCGTCTCGTTACGCAGG
>BLSH010536128.1:310103-321580 GCA_018402905.1 Glandirana rugosa | reverse complement strand
TCTTCTTCAAAAAGACCGAGATCTAGTCTCCCCGTGTGTCTTCTTCAACAAGACTGAGATCTAGTCTCCCCGTGTGTCTTCTTCGAAAAACTGAGATCTAGTCTCCCCGCGTGTCTTCAAAAAGACAAAAAGCTTCTTCTGTGTGCCCCTCTGATCTAGAGTCAGAACAACTTCTTCTGTGTGCCCCTCTGATCTAGAGCCAGAAAAACTTCTTCTGTGTACCCCTCTGATCTAGAGTCAGAACAACTTCTTCTGTGTGCCCCTCTGATCTAGAGCCAGAAAAACTTCTTCTGTGTGCCCCTCTGATCTAGAGCCAGAAAAACTTCTTCTGTGTGCCCCTCTGATCTAGAGCCAGAAAAACTTCTGTGTGCCCCTCTGATCTAGAGTCAAAGGTGTGTATGTATGTCACAAGCACCAAACCAACTAGTAAATATTAATTTAAAAAAATAGTTTCAGGGGCCACACCCCCCCCCACCGTACAGCAGGGTTACAGATATAAACAATGATCATTATAAATGTAAGAATCAGAATTGTTATCTTGTAGCCCTGATGAAGGGGAGTTTGGGCCCCCAAAACACGTGGGATGTTTTATATGATCAATTTACAAACAATAAAAACATTTTCTTACCATTTCATTTGGCACTTGTGATATATGTACAGCGCTGTGCTGTGTGGCAGGGCTGTGTAAATCTGGGGGCTGGATGGACACAAATACAAATCCTTAGGAACGGCTCCCATGTATCACTGCTGTGTATTTAGCTGTTTGCCTGGAGATGGAGATGTAACACATAGGCATAAACAATGGAAGATGATTGTTTCTTTAGGTTGTATTCACAGAGGAACGGACAGCTGCCGGTGCACCTCTCTGATAGTTGTCTGTCCCAGACTGCACTAGGGGGCAGTGTAGTACGCAATTTAGCGCATCACACATGGCTCCCTTTTTTTTTCGTATTAGAACAAACTTTATTTAAAGATCACATGACAATTGTACACAATGAATCATTTTGATTCATGTCATTCATTGTGCATTATTGTGATGAGCTCTGTGATTGGTCAAAGGGATCACATGCTACAGACAAGGCCAATCACAGCAGATCACATGACAATTGTACACAATAAATGGTTTTGATTCATGCCATTATTGTGATGAGCTCTGTAATTGGTCAAAGGGATCACATGCTACAGACAGGGCCAATCACAGCAGATCACATGATAATTTTACACAATAAATGGTTTTGATTCATGTCATTCATTGTAGCACCGCTTCGACGCTGCTATTCGGGTGGCAGTGGGCGTTTTTAACCCTAAAGAAGGGGTTGAAAGCACCAGTGCATGGTGCTTCCGGGGCAATTTTCAACCACTTCAGAAGCGATGGCCATGCATTTCAATGGGCAGGGGCGGTGGAGGAGCGCTCTATACAGCGCCCCCGCACCGCCCCAAAGATGCGCCTTGCAGGACTTTTTTTCTCACCCTGCAAGCGCACTGCCCCAGTGTGAATGCACTCAGGCTTTCACACTTGTGTGGATTGGGGGGAGTTTTTCAGGCGCTTTACAGGCGCCATTTTTAGTGCTAAAGTGCCTGAAAAATGTCCCAGTGTTAAAGGGGTCTAAGAGGAAGTAACATCACAGCAGCAAAAAAAAAAAAAAAAAAGGAGTTTGAAGATTTGTAGGAAGCTGAGATCAATAGAAGGGACTTTGCTAAGTTAGCCTAGGTTCACACAAATTCGGTACGGAAAACCCTGCGATCGGTGCGTGTTTCCCACTTTGCATTCAAATTCCACTGCCTTTGCGATCTGCAGCAGGTGTCAGCGCATTCTTAACACCCCAAACACAGGCCACAAACGCAGTGCGCTTGTCTGCACCGCATTGCATGATATAAAGGTACCGTGCGATTCGGTGGCAGTGTGGCTCTGCAATTTCTGCATGTACAACTATGGTGCGATGTGGTGTGATTTAAGCCTTTTTAAAATAAATGGGCTTAAACCGCACTGAATCGCATGTGAATTGAACAGGAATGTGTTGTGGATCTTGTGCGATTCACATGCGGTTCATAGTGTGAACCGAAGCTTATAGCGGAATTCCAGCCTGTAAAAAAAAAAAAAAAAGTCAGCAGCTACAAATACTGTAGCTGCTGACTTTTAATACATGGACACTTACCTGTCCAGGTATCCCACGATCTCAGCATCTCTAGCCGATCCGTCCATCAACTTTGGGTGCAGGAGCCGGCATATTCTTCCTCATATTTTTGGTTAAAAAAAAAAAAAATCGCATTCGGCGTTTATTGATTGGTTTGCGCAAAAGTTGCCGTGTTCACAAACCATGAGAATTAATTTCTGGCGTTTTTACACTTTTTTTTTTTTACTGGTAATGGCGGCGATCTGCAATTTTTATCGGGACTGCGATATTGCAGTGGCCATGTCGGACATTTTTGACACTTTTTTGGGACCAATGACATTTATACAGCGATCAGAAATGTAAATATCCACTGATTACTGTATAAATGTCATTGGCAGTGAAGGGGTTAACCTGCAGGGGGCGATCTAGGGGTTAACTGTGTTCCCTAGGCGTGTTCTAACTGTGAGGGGGCTGGGCTGCCAGGGGCATAAGAGATCTAACTGATCCCAGTGACAGGAATCAATAGATCTCTTAACCCTCGTACACACGGTGCGACGGTCGTACGACCGAATGGCCCAAATCATATGTCGGCTGTTGTGTCTCGCGTACTGACATGCACTAAGCGATCGTACGACCAAGCCTAACGTAGTGACGTGTTACGAGTGTATAAAGAGGAAGTTCAGGTGAATGTGATTTGTGAATTAGGAACGAACAGACACTTCCGGGCGTTCCTGACTTCTGAGCATGCGTGTTTTGCACAGTACAACTTGTTGGACCAACTTCTCTGTACACACGATACAACGACCGCTTGTTGGTACAACCAAAGTTTTCTAGTTTGCTCATCCAACTTCTGTTGTACGACCGTCGTACGTCGGCTGTTCTAATCGCGTGTACTAACGGTCGGATGATCGTACAACAATCAGTCGTACGACCGTTTGCATACGACTGTCGCACTGCGTGTACGAGGCTTTAGATGCTGCCTGACAGAGCGGGGGACCGCCGTGTTTACATCAGTGTTTCCCCGTTTTGCTTGTGTCCTAAGCAATCGCGGCTTCCGGGCGGACATCGGGTCCACCTGAGCCGCGGGCACACTCCTGCAGAGTGCAGCGGGTACGAGAGCGCGCCGCCCGTGGCACGCTCCCGCCCGCTAGCCGTGCCTGCACGAGCCGCCATTTAAAGACGGTGATTCGCAGAACGCTGCCACTCCGCAGCAGTAAAAGTACACGAGCCGGTCGGGTACCGGTTAACCACTTAATGACCAGCTGCCGTTGCTTGACGGCTGCAGGTTGGCTCTCCTGCGTGAATCGCCAGTTCATGCACAAGTGTTTGTGGGCTCGTTTGCATGGCCGCGATGCTCTGCGGGAGAGTGCCCGCGGATTGGGACGGACTTGATATCCGCCAGTAACCCGCGATCGCCTATCAGAGACACAGGGGAGAGGAGAGCGATCATCTGTTCCCAGTAAATAAGAGCAGCGCAAACCAATCAATATACGCTTATTGGGATTTTTTTTAACAAAAATATGTGGAAGAATATATATCGGCCTAAACTGATGAATAATTCGTTTTTTATATATATTTTTTGGATATGTGTTATAGCAAAAAGTAAAAAAAAAAATATTTTTTTTTTTTAAAAAAATTGCCGCTTTGTTTATAGCGCAAAAAATAAAAACGGCAGAGATGATCAAATACCACCAAAAAAAAACTATTTGTGGGGGAAAAAATTACATCAATTTTGTTTGGGTACAAAGTCGCAAGACCGCGCAATTGTCAGTTAAAGCGACGCAGTGCCGTATCGCAAAAAATGGCCTGGTGAGGAAGGGGGCAAATCCTTCCGGGGCTGAAGTGGTTAAGTGAATGTTAAGTATTTTTGTTTTGTATCAGCTCTCGTTCACATTGAATGCAGCTTTGTAATCGTGCAACTTCATCTGTAATTGCACAATTTCAAAGCCGCATGTCAGCGCGACTTTGGAGACATCTGTGTGGCTTCATGCACAGATGTCTATGCAAGTCGCACCCGAAATCGCCAAAAGTAGTGCAGGAACTACTTTTTCAAATCGATGCGGCACAGATGCCATTGCCGACAATAGTGTGCGACTTGTCATGCGATTTGACCTGTCGCTCCAATGTGAACGAGGGCTTAGTCATGATGATGATCGGAAGATTGCTAAAGCGTTTGCAACATCTGTTTAGCCTGGATTGTATTATCACCAATCTTTTTTTCCCTATACATCCCCCATGCTGCTGGCAGGAGCTGTGCATTGGTTACAGTGGCCTTTGTTTTGCTGCCTTACATAATGACATTTTTATGGTTGCTGGGTGTGGCGACAAGCTGAGCGATTGATAATAATAAGGGAGAACAGAGCGCAGAGGAAATCTCACTCCGCCACACCTACCCACACAGGAAACGTACCAAGGGACCTGCTCAACCACATACTACAGGCTGGGCAGTGCTGGGTCTGGTAGCTGCTGAGGAACTACAAGTGCCAGCATGCCCTATAATCACCAGTGTTCGCCATCAGAACTCTGGAGGGCCCCTTGTATCACTGATGTACGTGAAACCGAATGAAGATCCTAAATACTTTTCTGATGTGCTATTGGCCACTTTTAACCCTTTCCCTGCCAGAGCCGGTTTTGCATTTTTTTGCACACGTTTACAAAAAATCATTTTGGGCTAAGATTGCATGAACTCCCCCAAAACATGATATATGTTCTGAAAGCAGTCACCCTAGAGAATAAAATAGCGGTAGTTCCAATTTTTTATGTCACACAATATTACCGCAAAGGTCTAGGAAATGCAACATTTCAGTGAAAAATACACTAAAGTTAATTTTAGAGCACACAAACGCAATAAATTACCCAATTTTATTGATAAAATCTAAAATATGAGGTTGCATCAGGGACGGCCCATCCATTAGGGGCGCCGCCCCCCTGTCCATGTGTCCGGCCCCCTAGTCTACATGCTGGTGCCGGACGCATGGATTCCAATGGGGTTTTATTTTATTTGGAAGCACGTGATTAGAGCCTGAGGCTCCAATAGGCTTCAAAAAAGGGTGGGCTCGGGGCGCAAAAGCCCACCCAGTTGTGTGACAAGCCGGCCAATCAGGAAGTGGGTCCTGAGACCCGTTTCCCTATTGGCCAAAAGAAGAAGTGATTCTATTGGACCACAACAAGGAGGAAGGAGACGTGGAGGCCACCGGAGGAGATGCAGGGGACGAAGTCGTCACCCGGAGGGAAGCGCTGCCCATGGGTAAGTGCGGGTCTCATCACTGCGGTTGTGCTGGTAACCCGACTTGAATGACCCACGGGGAGCGGGGGGGTTGGGGGGGGGGTGATATGTGCGGCAGACCCGACCGACCCACTGTGGGGGGGGTTGCGGATGTGCAGCCCCACCCCCAAAAATATACCACCTGCCACCACTGGGTTGCACTGAGTAAACAGATACCCAACATGTCAAACCTCAAATTTGCATGCACCCGTAAAATGGCGACCACCTTCAGTAACCTATATTTTCCATAAGTGACACATTAAAGCCCCCTATAGGTCATTCGTTTAGCGTTACGGAGGAGGTCTGGTGCTAGAATTATTGCTCTCACTCCGGCGTGCGTGGCGATGTGTAACATGTATGGCAATCAGCATTTTCAAGCGTAGGCGCCCCGACGCATGCGTTTACACTCATACGTGCGGATATGCGGGGCTGGGGGGGCCTCAATTTTTTTGTGGGGGATTTTACATGCTTGGGTGTAACTTTTTAATTTTTTACCATTTTAAAAAACTTTTTTTTTGTTTAACTTTTTTTTTTTCCATCACACAGGGGACAAAAAGGTCCCCTATGTGATGATTTTTTGGTGACAAGTTCTCTTTAATGAGACATCCAGGGTCTAAAAGAGAGCCTGTCTAAAAGACCCTTGATGTCTCCCCTGTACTCCACTTTCCCAGGCCGGGGACACAGAGAGGTGGACCCAGAAGTGACATCAAGCACATCGCTTTCTGGGTCAGCAACAAGGAAGGGAGGAGAGCAGATGCATGTAAACCCCCCATGCCCCCCCCCGCTGTCAGGTACGGACCTAGCAGTGAAGGAGTTAACAAACTACATGTTATTCAGTAAGGGGTTACATCTACTTTAACTCTTAGGCCCCCTTCACATTAAAGTGATGGGTTTTTTTCTTTGTTTTTTTAAATCACACACATGTTAGGCCCTTTTCACACGGGCGCTCCGATCGGGTCTGCCTGCCAGTTTTTCAGGTGAACCCGATCGGATGCTCCATTCACCTCTGGAGTGGCGGAGGTCAGCGGTGACATCCGATCCTGTCTGTGAAATTCAGACGGATGGAGACCCTATTTTCCATCCATCTGGAGGATCGGATCGGATCGGATCAGATGAAAACGGACAGGTGGTCGGTTTTCACCCGATCTCCCCATAGAGAACAGCGGGGCTCTGACAAGTCTGTCTCCGCACAGCGAGCAGAGATGGACCTGTCATCCGCCTGCGGGGATCAGCAGAGTCCACCAGGTGGAAAACCTGTGTGAAAGGGCCCTAATACTTCCCTGTTCTGTGCAAGGGTTTTGCACAGAGCAGCCCGATCCTCCTTTTCTGGAGTCCCCCGGCAGCACTCCTGGCTCCTCCTTTTCATCGGGTGCCCCCACGGAGAGCCACATTCCATGGGGGCATTGACACAGACAACAGGACTCGCCCCCCCTTCCCGTCTCCCGTTTCACTGGTTTTGATTGACAACACGGGAGCCAATGACTGCGCTGCTATCAATCTATCCAATGAGGACCAGAGACAGCGGCTGGACCTACTGGGCTTGTGCTCATCGCTGGGACGATTGGGTTCAGGTAAGAAAAGGGGGGTTCTGGAGGGCTGCTGCAGCACAGAAGGTTTTGCATAGAATGCATGAAGGTGAAAAACCTTGAGGATTTCCAACTCCTTTCAGCGATTTGGAATTGCAGCCAGATGCTCTCTCTGCCATCATCGCCCCCCCCCCCCCGTGATGCCGAACCTGCCCCCAGACAGCCGCCTGCAGCTCCTGGACAGCAATAGATTTGTGTGTGACTGTCTTGGTTACTTGGGGAGCCACCACCCGGTCTGCATAATGTGTGCGAGTTTCAGTACGCCTGAGACCCGGACACATGGTTCAAAACCTGGACTGTCCGGGTGAATCCCGGACAGGTGGCAACATGTGAGCAGGAACTTCTTTTTGGGTGACAAATGCACATAGGGCTGCCCATTGAAGTGAATGGGGTGCCCTATGAACGACAGGCAGAAATGTGTGTAAACTGCGATTGAAAAATCGCAAGCGGCAACAATCTTTCCTGCAATGCAATGTCTGCATGGGGCTTTAACCAAATCCTCAGACTTAGCCCCCATTCACACCTGAGCAGTTTGAAGAGTGTACCCAGAAGCAGTTCAATGATTGGTGCGTTGTGTTACAAAAAAAAAAAAGGGGGATAACGTCTGATTTTTGGCATGTTAGGGTGCGTTGGCAACTCAATTCATTTCAATAGGCTGCCTTAAAGCAATGCCAGTTAATGTGTGACATGATGCACATTAGAAACTTGTATTAACACACCGGAAAAGTAAATACATGCATATGTGTACTTTTCTGTGCAGGCATCCATATTGGGCCTAAATATTTCACATATGGGACTGTAGAGTGGTGATATGAAAGGCATCTAGAGGGATAAGTGGGAGGACTTGTCTGTGTACTGCAGTCTCCATGCAATGGATGGAAAGGTTGGGCTGATGGTAATCAAAGTAGTGTGAGCAGAGCCCTAACAGTGAGCGCCCAGCCTCACAACTGCCTCTAGGTGGCAGTATGGCTCTGTTCTCATGAATACCTCTTCACATGCTGAGCTGCACAGTTTTATGAGATGGGAAGGAGTGACCCTGTGAAGATTTCACTACAGTAAGGCCCCTTTCACACTGAGGAGTTTTACAGGCGCTATTTAGCTAAAAATAGCGCCTGTAAAGCGCTATTTAAAAATCCCTCCCCACCCACCCCAATGTGAAAGCCGGAGCGCTTTCACACTGGGGCGGTGCGCTTGCGGGACGTTACAAAAAGTCCTGCAAGCAGCATCTTTGGGGCGGTGAGCGGTGATACACCGCTCCTCCACCGCCCCTGCCCATTGAAAACAATGGGCAGCGCTTCCGAAGCGGCTGCACACCGCCTCGATAGCGCGGCACGCCGGCACTTTTAACCCCGTTTTAACCCCTTGTGGGGGGCTAAAAGTGCCCCGCACCCGCCTGCATAGCGGCGCCGTAGCGCCTCTATAACAGCGCTAAATCCCCGCTGAGACTAGCGGGGATTTACCGCTACCGCCCGCCAGCCCCAGTGTGAAAGGGGCCTAAGGGAAAAAAAGTATTTCATCCCCTGCTGATTTTGTACGTTTGCCCACTGACAAAGAAATGATCAGTCTATAATTTTAATGGTCGGTTTATTTTAACAGTGAGAGACAGAATAACAACAAAAATATCCAGAAAAACGCATTTCAAAAAAGTTATCAATTGATTTGTATTTTAATGAGTAAAATAAGTATTTGACCCCCTATCAATCAGCAAGATTTCTGGCTCCCATTTCTTCTATACAGGTAATGAGCTGAGATTAGGAGCACTCTCTTAAAGGGAGTGCCCCTAATCTCAGCTTGTTACCTGTAGAAAAGAAACCTGTCCACTGAAACAATTATAGACTGATCATTTCTTTATCAGTGGGTAAACGTAGAAAATCAGCAGGGGATCAAATACCGTTTTCCCTCACTGTATATTGCAGCTTACCAATCATTAGATGTGGTGGCTGCATTAGTCTTTTTTTGTTTGGCTTTTCCCATCTGTTTTCACCAGGTAATCTGGCCTCCTCTCCCCCTCCTTCTCTGCCTGTCAGCTTGTGACAGTGCCTGTGATTTATTAAAAATATGAATTATATACCTCATTTCAGAGCGCCGCTCACGTGACTGGCCGGCTCTCTCTTCCCGACTGACTTCAGCGGTTGAAACTTGGCCCCGCCCCCTGCAGTTGTCGGACGGGAAGAGGAGAGAGGAAGCCGCTCACGTGAGCGCCGAGTGGTGCTCTGAAATGAGGTATATACTGCATTTTTTTTATAAGTCACACACACAGGGGTACACAGGATTAGGAGACAGTCCTGATAGTATGTTAGAGTGGCTTATCAACCACTTTAAGCCTGGTACACACGGGCCGGCTCAACAGAAACCGGCCGACATTTGGCCCGTGTGTTCACCAGCCTGTCCGACCGATGCTGGCCACCTTCTGTCGAATAGTCATGCTGGAAAACCAGCATCGGATTAGCGCTGGCTGCCAATGGCGGTGTGTTCTGGAGGGGGGGGGGCAGTCAGAACACAATAGTTGAATGGAGAGATTGCTGTACTAACATTAGATAGTTAGTACATCAAGCTCCTCCTGAGCTCCTTCAAAATAAACAAAAAAATTGCCTTAAGTTTTTAGTTAAAAAAAACAAAACACATTCCTGCATTCACACAAGCGGGGTGGATAGAGGAATCCCTCCTGCTCTGCTTTTGTATTCTAACAGCAGAACTCCTCTGCTGTCAGATTACACTGATCGGTGCTGCAGCCGATTGGCTGTAAGCCACTGATCAAGGGAGGTTTTCCATCAGGACCGTTCAATAGAAACCGATCCAACACTCGGCTTCTGTTAAACCGGGAAGGCTGCACACAGATTGGAATTTGTCCGGTTTCCACCCGCATGTATCCAGCTGAACACTATAATGGTAAAATGCAATGGTACCAAAATTAAATATCTGCACTACGACAAAAATTGGGTTTTTTTTTTTATTCATTTGTTAATCATTTCATTTCATCATAATTGTAATGTTAGAATGATTCTTTTTCTATTTACGGATTAGTTTTGTGTATTCGTTATTCCGAATCGATTAATATTTTCTGAAATTATTTTGGAAGATTCAGATTCAAATGCCCTTATGTTATTTCAGATGCTTCCGTCATTAAGACTCGGTTAACACTGATGCGACCCCAAAGTCATGCAGCTTTGCAATGCGACTTGATGCAACTTCATTGTGACTTTAATGTGACTTTTATGTTTTGAGACTTTAGCTAATCATAACAATACAGAGTGTGACACATATTACTGAACTTACAAAACCCTCTAAAGTGGCAAACAAATGATTTACAAATGAATTTGTTGTTTTCATTATAATTTATTTTGGATGCCTGGAAATTTGTGTAGCGCCCACCCCAATTTCCTGGGAGCCTGGTGGTGACTACCAGAGGTAGGGAGGGCTGACATCTCTTCTCAGGGTGTAGGGTATTGGACATGGTGGGTGATGAACAAGAAAGAAAGTTGGGCGCCAGTCACTTTTATGCTTAAACAAGGAGAAGTTTATTTTTCCCAAACAGGAAAAATGTGGGAGACAGGGGATAGGGCACAGGACACCCTTGGTGAAAAATAACGATCAGCAGACAGGCAGATTGGCAGACTCCTTAGACAAAAATAGGTTAGATAAGGTAGACAGCAGTACAGGAAAAGCTGAATCAGCACATCTGTACTTTGTAGGATAGGCTGTAGTCTAGTAGCTGAACTTTACTCACAGCATCATACACAAATTCCCTTTGATGAGTTCTCTCTTGAAGTCCTCCCAGCCACTTCATAGCCTTCAACTCATGAAGGGTCACCCCTGGTGCTTCCCTAGAACTCCATCCCTCTCAGAATCGTTTCTGGATCTTTAGCAGGCTTTTCTCAACAGAAACCAGATAGGCCTAGCAGCCAGGAGACGAGCTGGATAGGCCTCCGGCTTCAGGCCTAGCAGTCAGGAGTTGTTCCACACACACATCCACCCAGGCCGCAGCCCTGGGCGGGAAGACTTAGATCACCTGACTCTCTCCAAATAAATACCTCTTCCCAGCATGCAAAGCTGCCAGTCTGATTGGCTGAGAAAGGTATGTTTATTCATAACCTGAATGAATGCACTGTAGCTCATCACACTAATGTCAAAGGCAATAGCACCACCTACTGACAAAAGGGAGAAACTACAGCCAAACAGGATTAGGGGGGAACCATTTGACCTCTAAACACTACAAATTAGCCAGGCCGGCTATCACCCAGCACAACTAAATTTACCTGTAACCCTATTCTAGGACGAGGGTGCTACATTCGTTACTATTGTGATTGGAGATGCAGATATATCCAAATATCTGAATAATTAAATTTTTGTCTTAATTTTGATTCGCAGTGAAACAAATCACACGTCTAACTATACTGCACACAAGCCAGGCTTGGTAGAGCTGCTGGTTAGTCTGACCGTCGAAACGTACGACCCTTCTCCATAAATAAACCTCTCTCAGTCCACTAGATTCAGAAGGGCGGGTCCCGACGC
>BLSH010536128.1:283522-299570 GCA_018402905.1 Glandirana rugosa | reverse complement strand
TTATCCTGCCGACCACTACGCCGTCACTGTGTTGTTCCACTCCCTGCACCTCCGTCGTCCACCCACCTACGGGCGATTGTCCGCGACGGTACTACCTAGACTTTACTGTCCACGAGAAATTTACATTCCTGAATAAGAACGTCCATCAATCTTAGAAATTGGCGAACGGCTGCCGACTAGCCGTTAACTGCCGCTGTTACACCGAGACATTGCGCTTTGCGGCGGTATGCTGCCGCCGGCGCTATGTCTCGGTGACACTCGCGCGCGCGCGCGAGTGACACAAGCCCCCCCCCGGTCCCTCGCCCACGCCGCCGAAGCTAAGGGTGGCCGGCGGCAATCGAAGCCGCCGCACCCGCTCCCTGGCCCCCCCCCGAACACAGTGAGCGCGCGCGCGCGCTCACAGTGGCTCTGTATCGCGGCCGCCGTCGTATGGCGGCGTTTCGCGTTACAGAGCCACATTGTCGCCGTCAATTGCCGATCAGCCGTCGGCAAGCGGTTAAAGATTCTAACTACCTGCAAGAATAAGTCCTTACATTTAAAGAGCACCTGTCATTTCAGATCCATCATGGCAGCGCCTGTTAGCGGGCATCCACCCACCTGCTGCCTCCACGTCCCTCACCTTGTTGTGTCACTGCCGCATCACCAGCCGTCCTATTAAAGTGAATGGGATTGTAACTGAGTCAAGAGTGGGTCAGAGGAGGAGCCACTGTGGGACAGAGATGACAGTTGCTCTTTAAAAATTATGATTCAAATTGAGTTGATTTATATCAAGCCTTTTTACTAGTGATTTAATTCATGATTTAAAGTGGATGTAAACCCACCACCCACCCAGTATAAACTAATGATACAGTATTAATGTATATATACATGCAAGCCTCCTGCATCTATCCCTACCTTGCAAATGTCCTTCCTGTAAGCACTAGCAGCTCTGTAAAACTCTGAAATCAGAGGGTGTCTATGTTTGCTGGAGTTTGGTGGGAGGAGTTGTGATGTCACAAGCCTCCATGCCCACCTCTATACTGAGACATTGAGGAGGGAGGGAGGGGGGAGTGTAAAACTTTCTATGCTGTGTGAAGGAGATTAGCAAATTGCTTGTCACTCACAGAGCAAGGGGCGGATCGACTGTGTATTTCCCTGTTAGTCGGACTTTCTCTTCCTGAAAAAAGATAAAGATTACTCACAGTTGGATTAACTCTTTGTGGCAAGACTGGGCACAGATGACATAACATGCTATACCAGGGATATGCAATTAGCGGACCTCCAGATGTTGCCGAACTACAATTCCCATGAGGCAAAGCAAGACTCTGACAGCCACAAGCATGACACCCAGAGGCAGAGGCATGATGGGACTTGTAGTTTTGCAACAGCTGGAGGTCCGCTAATTGCTTATCCCTGTGCTATACTCTACCAGGCAGAATTATAAATTCAATTTTTTTTTTCAGGTTTACATCCACTTTAAACTGTGCTTACCTATTCCCAGGATGCTCCTCTCCGGCCACATGCTCAACTCTTCTCTCAAAGCTAGCAGTGGCTTCTGGGGAGAGCAGGGACAGCCAACAACACATAGTAAGCCAATGGGCGATGTCACCACTCAGACATTCCATCGTAGTCAACGGTCTCTCCTCTCCGCTGAAGTTGGCCGGTGTGGAGATCATGTGGCTGGACAATAGGTAAGTATAAGCATCTTCCTTCTACAGGGTCGTTTGAATAGGATGTAGAAGGTGGTTGGGAGGTGTTTTAGACTTAGCTTATTTTAGCTTGGGCCAGAGGGCCTCAACACTCAGCCGCCACACATACACTTCTATGGCAGTCTGAGATTCATTGCTGAGAGCGTGCTCATTGCACTGCACTGCATGCTCCAAACGCACTGCCCGAGCTGTCTCCACCATCTAGGGTTGCCACCTGTCTGGAATTTACCCGTACAGTTCGGGTTTGGAATCATGTGTCCGGGTTTCAGACTGCCTGAAACCCGGACATATTTTTTAGACTAGACTATGGCTTCCCAGGATTGTTGCTGGCTGCAGTTGTCTAAGCGGAGAGTGTCTGCTACACTCTCTTTCACACTGCCCAAAGCCAGCACTAACAACCCCCCCCCCACACACAGATGGGAGAGGAGAGAGGGCTTGATCTGCTCCTCTTCCTCCTGTCCCTATCCCTCTGTGTCTGCCCACACATCCCTGGCGCTGTGCCTCAGAAAAGGAAAGTGGGAGCTGGAAATTGAAAGTCCCGCAGCCTCAGATACATCTGGATGAGAGGTACTGACTACCAAGGAGTGAGCGAGCCTCCCATCCATCCCTGTCTGTGACTGAAGCCCCTCCCCCGCCTCTGAGTGAGTACACTAAGGAAAATCAGGGTTCTCAGAGCACCCCTTACATCAGAGTTTCCCTTTAATGTAGGGGGGAACACTGTGGCCTCTGGTGTAGAGTTCTCAGTGTTCCCCCTTATATCCGAGTCCTCTCCATACATCAGTGTTCTCCCTTAAATCAGGGTTCCCAGAGCATCCCTTATGTCAGAGTCCCCAGAGTTTTCCCTTACATCAGAGTCTGCAGAGTCCCCCCTTACAGTGTAAGGGAACTCTGTGAGTTCAGATGTAAAAGGGGAATTCTGCAGATTCAGATGTAAAAGGGGATCTCTGTGGACTCTGATGCAAAGGGAGATTCTTGTTATTAACTTCATATGATTAGAAATGTTATTTAATAGCAAAATATATGTATAGATTATACTATAAAAAAAATTGCTGTGAGCCGCTAAAGTATTCGAGTTTGACTTGAAGAAAAGGTGGCAGCCCTACCACCATCTCTGGGTCACAGTTTGTGATTGGGAGCCAGCAGCGTGGGCTTCCAATAATGTGGCCGCTGTGAAAGCCAATCACAACGGTCATGTGACTGAGAAGCCGTCTCTGCCTCCCAGCGTTAAAGTCCGCTTAACTGGCTGCTGGGAGGTGGTGGGAAGGGTTAAACGACATATTTCACTGGTGTTTGGGTTGGTAATACATATCAGGACACAGGTATGAACTGGAATTCCATTCTATCGCAGGTAGAAAGAGACACAGAGGTAAAAATGTTGTGTTAGCAAACAGAAATGTATTTTATTTGTCAGAAGAGTGATAAGAGAAGCTCGGTAGTCAGGAAGAGGCTTTGGCAGTGTGACTGAATGTCAGGAAGTGGTTCAAATGTGTGTAAGTTTAATGCAGCACTGCTGGAGCACATCGACCTTTCAATTGTATAAATAGACAAAGTAGAGAGTGGAATCTTTATATAGAAATGCGCCAAGGCTGATGCATCGCATTATGTGTCTGAAAAGGAAAAATATGCGTGTTTTATTATAATGATATATTTGAGTGTAATCTGTTTAAAGTGGACCTTTCAGTCACTTTGCAAGTCTACATACTGTGAATAAATATCCAAAGTCACAAAATACATCAATAGGGTATTTTTCTTAAAATTTGAATAATTACTCAAACTCAGTTTAGTCTGTGATGTAGATCAGTGGTCTCCAAACTGTGGTCCGGGGGCCAGAGGCGGCCCTTTGCTTACTTTTATCAGGCTCTTGGGGCATTATTTCATCCACCACTTCATCTACAACTCCTCCCATTGACACCAATGATGGGGGGCACAATTCCTCTCAAAAGATACCAACAATTGGGACCAATGATGGGGAACAATTTCTCCCACTGACACCAATGATGGGGCACAATTCCTCCCACTGATACCAATGATGGGGCACAATTCCTCCCACTGACACCAATGATGGGGCACAATTCCTCCCACTGACACCAACAATGGGGCACAATTCCTTCCACTGACACCAACAATGGAGCACTATTCCTCCCACTGGCACCAATGAAGGGGCACAATTCCTTCCTCTGACACCAACGATGGGCCACAATTTCTCTGACGCCAACAATGCCTCCCACTGACACTAACGATGGGGCACAATTCCTCCCACTGACACAAACAATGGGGCACAATTCCTCCCACTGACGCCAACGATGGGGCACAATTCCTCCCTCTGACACCAACGATGGGCCCCAATTTCTCCCACTGACACCAACAATGGGGCACAATGCCTCCCACTGACACCAACAACGGGGCACAATTCCTCCCACTGACACCAACAATGGGGCACAATTCCTCCCTCTGACACCAACAATGGGCCCCAATTCCTCCCTCTGACACCAATGATGGGCCACAATTTCTCCCACTGACATCAATGATGGGGCACAATTCCTCCCACTGACGCCAACGATGGGGCACAATTCCTCCCACTGACACCAATGAGGAGGCACAATTCCTCCTACTGACATTGGGACCTTCTCTACTCCCAATAGCAATAGTCTGGCCCCCGTAAAGTCTGAAGGACAGTAAACTGGCCCCCTGGTTAGAAAGTTTGGAGACCCCTGATGTAGATGTATGATTCAGTCCCTGTTATGGTGCATGTCCTATCCCCATTGTTCAAAATAAAGAGAATACTGCGCTAGTGTGTTACAACAAAAATCAAAAAACATAAAAATGTGACTCCACTCAGCTGCAACTCTTCTGTGCGATACAAACAGTCAAAATATATATTCTAAAAATGAGTCGCGCTACTTTATAGGAAACAATCTCCTCCATTTTCCTCCTAATGGAGGAGATTGGTTCCTCTATATCAGAGATATGCAATGAGCAGACCTCCAGCTGTTGCAAAACTACAAGTCCCATCATGCCTCTGCCTCTGGGTGTCATGCTTGTGGCTGTCAGAGTCTTGCTATGCCTCATGGGACTTGTAGTTCTGCAAAATCTGGAGGTCCGCTAATTGCATATCCCTGCTCTATATGCTGCCCCAGCCGCCCCTCCTATCCAGTTTACTTGTCTTCTGCTGTTCCCAGGGTCCCTGTGTGCTTCCCTGGTCCCCCCCACAGAGCTGCTGTCTTCCCCCCTCTATCTCCTGCCAGCTGCTGTAGAAGATGAGTCATGATGGAGAGATGGGAAAGGGTCGGTAAATTTGTCATTTGCCAGCTCCTTCCTTTTCAGTCAGTGATCGGTACCAATTGGTTCACTCATAACTGAAGCATAGAAAACAGTTTTTTTACTATACTTCAGTTTCTGAAATAATGGGAGGCTCGGTACACAGCTATTCGTTTATAAAGGGACCTGCAACGGAAGTAAAGGGCCCAAGGATCAGTGGGAAGAGGGAAGGGCCATGGCCAGGGGTCAGGGGGGCCCTTCATAATTTCTTGCACCAGGGCCCTGAAGGTTCTAGTTACTCCTCTGCTGCACATCGCTAATCACAGGCAGTGAGACATTTCCTGATCTGCAGCTGCATGGCCCAGGAAATGATTAGCGGTGTGCAGCGTCTGCTTCCTGGTGGGATCCCGAACCTGCCTGAGCCCATCTCTACTTGGTATGCATGCACCTCACATGAAAACATAGGCTCTATGATCTCTCCAGTATTGATTACTTAAGGCTCCTTTCACACTGAGGCATTTTACAGGCACTATTTAGCTAAAAATAGCGTCTGTAAAGCGCCTCAAAAATTAACCCCAATGTGAAAGCCCTGAGTGCTCTCAAACTGGGGCGGTGCGCTTGTGGGACGTTACAAAAAGTCCTGCAAGCAGCATCTTTGGGGCGGTGAGGGGAGCGGTAATATATCGCTCCTCTACCGCCCCTGCCATTGAAATGAATGGCAATCGCTTCCGAAGTGGCTGCACACTGCCTCGGTAGCGCTGGGCGCCGGCACTTTTAACCCCATTTTAACCCCTTGTGGGGGGTTAAAAGCACGGCGCTCCCGCCCGCATATTGGAGCCATATCGCTGGTACAACTCCGCTAAAACTAGCGGGGTTTTACTGCGACCGTGACTGCCGCTTCAGTATGAAAGTAGCCTAACTGAAAGCCTATGAATTTAGTCATGTAATCTTTACTGAAGCCATACAGGGTTGTGCCTCCCGTGAGGCCAGTCGAGGCAACACCCAGGAAGGCACCACGGGGTGCAGCACCCAGAAAGCACCATGGGGTGCAGCACTGAGGCCAGAGGGTCCATGGTAAAACCATAGTCTAAAGCTGGCTACACACTATATCATTTTTATACAATTTTCTTGTACAACTTTCCTTTAGATGAACCAAAACCATATAATATGGAGGTCATGCCTAAACACTTTAAGACCCCTTTCACACTGAGGCGCTTTTCAGGCAATTTCACGCTACAAAAAGGCGACTAAAAGGCTATTCGGGCGGCGGCGGTGCGCTTTTAACCCCCCACAAAGGGTTAAACAGAGGTTAAAAGTGCCAGTTTGCAGCGATCAGGCACTTCGGGAGCGCTGCCCTATTGTTTTCAATGGGCAGTGGTGGTATAGGAGCGGTGAATACACCGCTCCCACACCGCTCACACTGGGGTGTATTGGGGGGCGTTTTTCAGGTGCTTTTTTTTGGCGCAAAAGCGCAGGAAAAACGACTTGGTGTGAAAGGGGTCAAAAGCTCGCGAAAACCTATTTCCATTAAAATCAATAAATGCTTTCACACTGGGGCGGTGCACTGGCAGGGAGGTGACAAAAAGCCCCTCTCCATTGAAATGAATGGAAAGTTTTTCAAAAGCGCCTGAAAAGCTCTTCAAAAGCGCTCAGTGTTTTAATGGCAGTTTAGAAGCGCCTCAGTGTGAAAGGGGCCTTAATTTGTATGCAATCAGGCAGGCACTTGCATTACCTAGCTGAAGATAAATCTAACTGAAATTAAACAAAAAAATTAATGTGTGTAGCCATGTGCTCCTTTGGGAGTAGCTGTAGTTGTGGTTCACCTGATAGCTACCCTCAATCCCCCCATATCTCAAACATCCGGAGACACTGAAGAGGCCGCCTCTTGTTTTTGTTGTTTTATTTAGGGGGAAATAACTTGGATGGGAGCGTCCGAAATTCTTACCGTTAGTACGCCCCTTTCGACAGCGGATATTGATTTTTTGTAAGACAAAAGCTGGTTGTGCAGGCTATAAAAATTTTTTAGTACGGCAACTCAATGTCCGATTTTCATATCATTAGTATGGTTTTCGTACAAAAAAAATTGTATGTTCACAACTATGTAGGCTCAGAAAAAAAAAGTATATACAAAGCTATTCAACACATTACATCACTTCTGATGTTGAATTCGGTCGTATGAAAATTTTCGTATTGTTAGTACGCTCTTCACTTTCAACATGAGACAATCATCCAACAAAAAACGGATGTTCTGTCGTCCGAAATTCTCATCGTGTGTACGAGGCTTTATGTAGAGTCTGCTTTGCTATCGGTCTCAGTGAGGTCAACACCTAAGGTGTTCATCTTTGCTACATTGGGTGGGGGTGTAGTTGGGCAAAAACAGCCACATCAGGTGGCAATTACATAGTTAGGTTGGAAAAATCCATCTACAGGGTGGGCCATTTATATGGATACACCTTAATAAAATGGGAATGGTTGGTGATATTAACTTCCTGTTTGTGGCACATTAGTATATGTGAGGGGGGAAACTTTTCAAGATGGGTGGTGACCATGGCGGCCATTTTGAAGTTGGCCATTTTGAATCCAACTTTTGTTTTTTCAATAGGAAGAGGGTCATGTGACACATCAAACTTATTGGGAATTTCACAAGAAAAACAATGGTGTGCTTGGTTTTAATGTAACTTTATTCTTTCATGAGTTATTTACAAGTTTCTTGCTGCCCATTGTGTTGGATTGTCAATGCAACCCTCTTCTCCCACTCTTCACACACTGATAGCAACACCGCAGGAGAAATGCTAGCACAGGCTTCCAGTATCCGAAGTTTCAGGTGCTGCACATCTTGTATCTTCACAGCATAGACAATTGCCTTCAGATGACCCCAAAGATTAAAGTCTAAGGGGGTCAGATCGGGAGACCTCGGGGGCCATTCAACTGGCCCACGACGACCAATCCACTTTCCAGGAAACTGTTCATCTAGGAATGCTCAGACCTGACACCCATAATGTGGTGGTGCACCACCTTGCTGGAACTATGATGTCGGTGATAGGGAATTGCTGGCCATCAAGTCGGCTTTGGAGGAATGGCGGTACCTCCTGGAAGGAGCAGCTCACCCGGTATTGGTTTTTACTGACCATAAAAACCAAAAGAAAACCATATGCTGTGAAGATACGAGATGTGCAGCACCTGAAACTACGGATACTGGAAGCCTGTGCTAGAATTTCTCCTGCAGTGATGCTATCAGTGTGTGAAGAGTGGGGGAAGAGGGTTGCATTGACAATCCAACACAATGGCCAGCACATTGAACACATTTTATAAGTGGTCAGAAACTTGTAAATAACTCATGAAAGAATAAAGTTACATTAAAACCAAGCACACCATTGTTTTTCTTGTGAATTTCCCAATAAGTTTGATGTGTCACATGACCCTCTTCCTATTGAAAAAACAAAAGTTGGATTCAAAATGGCCAACTTCAAAATGGCCGCCATGGTCACCACATCTTGAAAAGTTTCCCCCCTCGCATATACTAATGTGTCACAAACAGGAAGTTAATATCACCAACCATTCCCATTTTATTAAGGTGTATCCATATAAATGGCCCACCCTGTAGTTCAACCAATAAAATAAAAAATCATACAATCCCATACACAATCATATACCCACACTTGATCCAGAGGAAGGCGAAAAAACCCAGCAAAGCCAATGATCCAATTTGCTACAGCAGGGGAAAAAAATCCTTCCTGATCCCCCAAGAGGCGATTGGATATTCCCTGGATCAACTTTACCTATAAGTGCCGGTTCCCGCATCGCACCCAACTCGCACGGGAGTTCACACTGTCCTATGTGAACTGCTGGGAGTGTCAGTGCAAAGTTAATGACACCCCCATTTCAGCTCCCATATCACAGTGCGAACTGACAGTTAGGACATGAATCGGATCACATAGGTGTGAACAACCATGCAATCCGATTCTGGTGCGGAACAAAAAAAGGGTCCTGTGCTAGTTTGGTCCGAATGCAATGCGAATTCAGCCATACAATCTCTATGGCTGAAATCGCATCGCACAGACATCGCATGTGATTTTAAGTGCTGTGCGAATCACATGCGATCTCGCAGAGTGCAGTAGTGTGAACTGGCACTAAATTTTAGCACATATATCATGTATATTTAGGCTCCATGGACACTGGATGTTAAAAAATTATCTAAAAACGTCAGTAGCTTTGTAGAGTGAGTCTTTCAGCTTTTATCAGCGTTAATGCACTAGCGTTTTTGAGCGTCAGCGGGTTTTTTTTTTTCAATGGATCCAAAACTACCAAAAATGCAGATGAGCATCTTTTTTGAGCGTTTATCAGCCTCCAGCTTTTTTTGTGGTCAGAAGAACGATTCTCTTGAATGCCAATACAGGGCATTCAGATAACAGCCCATAAACGCCACTGCTGTTAAACGACAATAAACATCCATATGGACACATAGGATAACATAAAAGGGCATTTATGGGCTGTTAAGAAAACGCCCAAATGACCATAAACGGTCGCTTATCAGCTTCAGTGTGCATGGAGCCTTAGGAAAGAATCCAGGCTTTTCTTAAAGCAATATACTGAGCTGGCCAGGACCACCACTGGGGGGAGTCTATTCCACATTTTTACAGCTCTTACTGTGAAGAAACCTTTCCGTATTTGGAGATGAAATCTTTTTTCCTCCAGACGTAAAGACTGCCCCCTTGTCCTCTGAGATGACCTTAAATTGAATGACTCAACACCAAGTTCACTATATGGACCACTTATATATTTGTACATGTTGATCATATCCCCCCTTATGGCAGAGTTCCAGTCATATTTTTGTTTATTAAAAGTCAGCAGCTACAAAAACTGTAGCTGCTGACTTTTAATAAACAGCCACTCACCTGCCCCGCGGTCCAGCGGTGCACTCACCCGCTCTGTGTTCTCCCTCCTATGGGCTCGTGGCTGTGACAGCTTGCGGCTTCACAGACTGGCGCCCACTGCGCATATGCGAGCGGCGCTGCACTCTGCGACTGGTCCCGAAGTCTTCTAGGACCTGTCATGTCCCAGGAGACTTCAGGAGGGAGAACTTCCACTTCCGTATGCCTAGGCGACCGAAGCGGAAGTGGGAGCAGGTACCTCCCCCCCAAAAGCTCAGTTTCACAAACAGGAGCCAGGGAGGAGGCCTTAAAGCTGAAGTTCCACTTTTGGGGGAACTCCGCTTTAATCTCCTCTTCTCAAGAGGGAATTCAGTTCCTCTAATCTTGAGCTCCTCCATGCCTCTTATCAGTTTGGTTGCCCTTCTCTGCACTTTCTCCAGTTCCCCGATATCCTTTTTGCGAACTACCAAAACTGATACTGCATATTCCAGAGGAAGTCTTACTAATTAATCTAGGCACATTCCTAAAGAGGAAGAGAGGTTCCTATACACATGTCCATTCAAAGTGTATATAGACCCTACGATGAATCTGTTGAATATACCTTTGAAAGCTTGCATTGTTCCTAGTTCTCTGTTATAGAGAAGAGGAGGGAGAAAGAGAGGACCGCTGTGGTACTAGCAGACTTTCTGTCCTAGGGTGACAACGCTGCTCCTCCACACAGTACAGTGAGTGAGCGTTGTCACCCTATGACAGGAAGTGTGTTACTGGCAGATTCCCAGGTGAAGAAGTATGGAAAAAAAAAAGAAAAACTGTAATAATTCCATTTTTGTTCTTGCTTTATGAGATGATTTATTTCACCTTCCCCAATGCTTTTTGACGACCCCCTCCCTGTTTTTTGCCAACATTTTCTGTAAAAAGTGAAAACTGAATTTTGCTCACCCCTGTGCTGCACATCTCACAGACATTGCTGCACGTTGCTCTCTGCAGTCTGAGTGTTTGAACGACGACACCTGAAGGCACTTCCACCCACCTGATACCAGAAGGTACAATTCCCTTCCCAGTCTGACAGATGGAAACACAGATTACATAATTAAATCCGAGTCCCTAAAGACCCGCCCCAGGAGGAAATGAACCCCCAGAGAATACCGTCATTCTTCATTAATGATGCTAATGGAGTCTAAGTGCAATAACTGAATTCAATATTTAGGGAATAACATTTTCTAAACGGCGGAAAGCCTTTGGGATCTGTGCACAAATGTCAGTGATCATGCGTGGCAGTATTACGTTGGCAGAAGAACCCTTCCTCTGCCCAGTTGATGGCTCACATGCGTGTCTGCAAACTTTTTTTCTTGCATATGATTGGATATTTAAAGTGAAATAAAAACAAAAAAATCCCACAACCCCCCTCCTGCTCCCATCATACAACAAATCCTTACTTACCTCCCCTGAGGGCTGCAAACTCGGTGCTGTCTATGACCCAGCTGGTAGAAGTTTTGTGCTGGGCTACTCGCATTTGTATACTAAAGCCTCGTACGCACGCTGCCATTGTCTGACAACCGCATGTCCAATTTTTTCCAAAATCGGCTGTCTGATTTTGTCTAGCGTACTGACGGTAGTAAAATTAGGGTTCAACAAAGGCGAACGTAGTGACGTGCTACGAGTGTATAAAGAGGAATTGATTTGAAAGGAAATGAATGGGATTTCAGGGTGCCAATACACATATATAAATTTTCCCTCTACAGGGAGAGGGTCCCTAGAGCTGTATACAGGGAGAGGGTCCCTACAGCCGTATACAGGGAGAGGGTCTCTACAGCCGTATACAGGGAGAGGGTCCCTACAGCTGTATACAGGGAGAGGGTCCCTACAGCTGTATACAGGGAGAGGGTCCCTACAGCCATATACAGGGGGAGGTTCCCTACAGCTCTATACAGAGAGAGTCTCTACAGCTGTATACAGGGAGAGGGTCCCTACAGCTCTATACAGAGAGAGTCCCTACAGCCGTATACAGGGAGAGGGTCTCTACAGCCGTATACAGGGAGAGGGTCCCTACAGCCGTATACAGGGAGAGGGTCTCTACAGCCGTATACAGGGAGAGGGTCCCTACAGTCGTATACAGGGAGATGGTCCCTACAGCTGTATACAGGGAGAGGGTCCCTACAGTCCTATACAGGGATAGGGTCTCTACAGCCGTATACAGGGAGGGGGTCCCTACAGCCGTATACAGGGAGAGGTTCCCTACAGCCGTATACAGGGAGAGAGTCTCTACAGCCGTATACAGGGAGAGGGTCCCTACAGTTGTATACAGGGAGAGGGTCCCTACAGTCCTATACAGGGATAGGGTCTCTACAGCCGTATACAGGGAGGGGGTCCCTACAGCCGTATACAGGGAGAGGTTCCCTACAGCCGTATACAGGGAGAGGTTCCCTACAGCCGTATACAGGGAGAGGGTCCCTACAGCCATATACAGGGAGAGGTTCCCTACAGCCATATACAGGGAGATGGTACCTCCCTACAGCTGTATACAGGGAGAGAGTCCCTACAGCCGTATACAGGGAGAGGTTCCCTACAGCCGTATACAGGGAGAGGTTCCCTACAGCCGTATACAGGGAGATGGTACCTCCCTACAGCTGTATACAGGGAGAGAGTCCCTACAACTGTATACAAGGAGAGGGTCCCTACAGCCATTTACAGGGAGAGGGTCCCTACAGCCGTATACAGGGAGAGGGTCCCCACAGCCGTATACAGGGAGAGGGTCTCTACAGCCGTATACAGGGAGAGGGTCTCTACAGCCGTATACAGGGAGAGGGTCCCTACAGCCGTATACAGGGAGAGGGTCCCTACAGCCGTATACAGGGAGATGGTCCCTACAGCTGTATACAGGGAGAGGGTCCCTACAGTCGTATACAGGGAGAGGGTCTTTACAGCCGTATACAGGGAAAGGGTCTCTACAGCCGTATACAGGGAGAGGGTCTTTACAGCCGTATACAGGGAAAGGGTCTCTACAGCTGTATACAGGGAGGGGGTCCCTACAGCCGTATACAGGGAGAGGTTCCCTACAGCCGTATACAGGGAGAGGTTCCCTACAGCCGTATACAGGGAGAGGTTCCCTAAGGCCGTATACAGGGAGAGGGTCCCTACAGATGTATACAGGGAGATGGTACCTCCCTACAGCTGTATACAGGGAGAGAGTCCCTACAGCTGTATACAAGGAGAGGGTCCCTACAGCCGTTTACAGGGAGAGGGTCCCTACAGCCGTATACAGGGAGAGGGTCCCCACAGCCGTATACAGGGAGAGGGTCCCTACAGCCATATACAGGGAGAGGGTCCCTACAGCTGTATACAGAGAGTCTCTACAGCCGTACACAGGGAGAGGGTCCCTACAGTCGTATACAGGGAGAGGGTCCCTACAGCCATATACAGGGAGAGAGTCTCTACAGCCGTATACAGGGAGAGGATCCCTACAGTCGTATACAGGGAGAGGGTCCCTACAGCCATATACAGGGAGAGGGTCCCTACAGCTGTATACAGGGAGAGGGTCCCTACAGTCCTATACAGGGAGAGGGTCCCTACAGTCATATACAGGGAAAGGGTCTCTACAGCCGTATACAGGGAGAGGGTCCCTACAGCTGTATACAAGGAGAGGGTTTCTACAGCCATATAGAGGGTGAGGGTCTCTACAGCTGTATACAGGGAGAGGGTCCCTAGAGCTGTATACAGAGAGAGGGTCCCTACAGCTGTATACAGGGAGAGGGTTTCTACAGCCATATACAGGGAGAGGGTCCCTACAGCCGTATACAGGGAGAGGGTCCCTACAGCCGTATACAGGGAGAGAGTCTCTACAGCCGTATACAGGGAGAGGGTCCCTACAGTTGTATACAGGGAGAGGGTCCCTACAGTCCTATACAGGGATAGGGTCTCTACAGCCGTATACAGGGAGGGGGTCCCTACAGCCGTATACAGGGAGAGGTTCCCTACAGCCGTATACAGGGAGAGGTTCCCTACAGCCGTATACAGGGAGAGGGTTCCTACAGCCATATACAGGGAGAGGTTCCCTACAGCCGTATACAGGGAGAGGGTCCCTACAGCCATATACAGGGAGAGGTTCCCTACAGCTGTATACAGGGAGAGGTTCCCTACAACTGTATACAAGGAGAGGGTCCCTACAGCCATTTACAGGGAGAGGGTCCCTACAGCCGTGTACAGGGAGAGGGTCCCCACAGCCGTATACAGGGAGAGGGTCTCTACAGCCGTATACAGGGAGAGGGTCCCTACAGCCATATACAGGGAGAGGGTCCCTACAGCTCTATACAGAGAGAGTCTCTACAGCTGTATACAGGGAGAGGGTCCCTACAGCCGTATACAGGGAGAGGGTCCCCACAGTCCTATACAGGGATAGGGTCTCTGCAGCCGTATACAGGGAGAGGGTCCCTACAGTCGTATACAGGGAAAGGGTCTCTACAGCCGTATACAGGGAGGGGGCCCCTACAGCCGTATACAGGGAGAGGTTCCCTACAGCCGTATACAGGGAGAGGGTCCCTACAGCTGTATACAGGGAGAGGTTCCCTACAGCCGTATACAGGGAGAGGGTCCCTACAGCTGTATACAGGGAGAGAGTCCCTACAGCCGTATACAGGGAGAGGGTCCCCACAGCCGTATACAGGGAGAGGGTCCCTACAGCTGTATACAGGGAGAGGGTCCCCACAGCCGTATACAGGGAGAGGGTCCCTACAGCTGTATACAGGGAGAGGTTCCCTACAGCCGTATACAGGGAGAGGGTCCCTACAGCTGTATACAGGGAGAGAGTCCCTACAGCCGTATACAGGGAGAGGGTCCCTACAGCCATATACAGGGAGAGGATCCCTACAGTCGAATACAGGGAGATGGTCCCTACAGCTGTATACAGGGAGAGGGTCCCTACAGTCGAATACAGGGAGATGGTCCCTACAGCTGTATACAGGGAGAGGGTCCCTACAGTCCTATACAGGGAGAGGGTCCCTACAGTCATATACAGGGAAAGGGTCTCTACAGCCGTATACAGGGAGAAGGTCCCTACAGCTGTATACAGGGAGAGGGTTTCTACAGCCATATAGAGGGTGAGGGTCTCTACAGCTGTATACAGGGAGAGGGTCCCTAGAGCTGTATACAGGGAAAGGGTCCCTACAGCTGTATACAGAGAGAGGGTCCCTACAGCTGTAAACAGGGAGAGGGTTTCTACAGCCATATACAGGGAGAGGGTCCCTACAGCTGTATACAGGGAGAGGGTCACTACAGCTGTATACAGGGAGAGGGTTTCTACAGCCGTATACAGGGAGAGGGTCTCTACAGCCGTATACAGGGAGAGGGTCCCTACAGCTGTATACAGGGAGAGGGTTTCTACAGCCATATAGAGGGAGAGGGTCCCTACAGCCATATACAGGGAGAGGGTCCCTAGAGCTGTATACAGGGAGAGGGTCCCTACAGCTGTATACAGGGAGAGGGTCACTACAGCTGTATACAGGGAGAGGGTCCCTACAGCCATATACAGGGAGGGGGTCCCTACAGCCGTATACAGGGAGAGGTTCCCTACAGCCGTATACAGGGAGAGGTTCCCTACAGCCGTATACAGGGAGAGGGTCCCTACAGATGTATACAGGGAGATGGTACCTCCCTACAGCTGTATACAGGGAGAGGGTCCCTACAGCCGTATACAGGGAGAGGAAACCCACAGCCATATACAGGGAGAGGATCCCTACAGTCGTATACAGGGAGAGGTCCCTACAGCCGTATACAGGGAGAGTCTCTACAGCCGTATACAGGGAGAGGGTCCCTACAGCCGTATACAGGGAGAGGGTCCCCACAGCCGTATACAGGGAGAGGGTCTCTACAGTCCTATAAAGGGATAGGTTCCCTACAGCCGTATACAGGGAGAGGGTCCCTACAGATGTATACAGGGAGATGGTACCTCCCTACAGCTGTATACAGGGAGAGGGTCCCTACAGCCGTATACAGGGAGAGGAAACCCACAGCCATATACAGGGAGAGGATCCCTACAGTCGTATACAGGGAGAGGTCCCTACAGCCGTATACAGGGAGAGTCTCTACAGCCGTATACAGGGAGAGGGTCCCTACAGCCGTATACAGGGAGAGGGTCCCCACAGCCGTATACAGGGAGAGGGTCTCTACAGACCTATAAAGGGATAGGGTCTCTACAGCCGTATACAGGGAGAGGGTCCCTACAGTCCTGGAGAGGGA